>BLSH010174537.1:308837-324575 GCA_018402905.1 Glandirana rugosa | reverse complement strand
AGCAAGCTTCAAAAGACCATACGTGACCTGCAACACTTTCAGGCCTCATGGGCAGGACGCATTGCACTCTCCAAAATGTACTTGTTGCCTCACATACTTTACTGCTTCCGGACACTACCTATACCATTCCTCCGTTCTCAACTAGATAAATTACAAGCAATTGTTTCGTCTTTCATTTGGAATGGTAAACACCCCAGACTTAAGAGAGCGACTCTTTGTTCTTCAATTTCCTCTGGAGGCATGGGAGCGCCTAATCTCACGGCCTATTACAAGGCAACCATCCTGGAGCAAGCTAAAAGCTGGTGGTCCCCAGGGACTCCATTCCCTTGGCTACAAATTGAAAAAGCGGTCCTAGCAAAAGATCCTAAACTAACGCTCTCAGCTCTTTTGATACAGAACCATAAGCAACACACCTTTCTTCACACGATTAATGCTACAATTAGAACATGGCATTCGGTACTACAAGCATCAGGAGGTCTATCACGCATGGTACTTAAAACTCTGCCGCTGTTGTCACTGCAGTCTATCCTGCCCAACATTGTTCTAACCAACTGGTCCCTACTCGGAATCACCTCGCTGGACCACTTATATGATGATAACGCTACATTTCTATCCTTCCAACAACTGAGGGATAAATTTAGGATTCCAACCAGAGACCTATTTAAATACTTCAGTGTTCGATCTGTACTTTCTAAAATCAATCAATTGGTCACAGAACCCATTGCTGTGGCTCGCACTCCGCTTTTTATCTATTGTCAATTTGTCATTTGTATTGTTGATTGACTATCTGCCCTAGGCACCTGCTGTCTTGTGGGCTGTGGGAGGGCCATCCCCCGCGGGGGTGGGTCCCCCCACGCCTCTCACCCCCTCCCTCTTTCTATGCTGTGTTATGTGTCTGTTCCCCGCTGACTCATGGCCACCAATGAGTCTAGACAAAGTTATCCATTTGCGGGTTCTTGACAATCGGTGCATAGATTGGATTATGACATGCATTAGAATGTTTATCTCACTATGTTATGCACGTCTATGTTATGTATATTGAAAACCCTAATAAAAACTATTGAAAAAAAAAAACTGTCAGGAGCAACTATTGGGACTGTTGTGTAGATGTATAAGAGTGTGATCATCTTGAAGGCTGCTATTCTGCCTGCCCATGAGAGGTGTTGATTGTTAATTTGCTGCAATTCTTGCCTGCAGTTGTGCAAAAAGGGTTTGTAGTTGTGTTTGAATAGTGCGGTTGTTGTTGTGGTTAGGGATATGCCTAAGTATGGCGTTGCTGATTTAACCCATTGATATGGAATTTTAGATTGTAGTTCTGTCTTAATGGAGTTGGTTACTCTCACCTTTAGAATATTCGATTTGGTATCATTAACCTTATAGAAGGAACATGCATTGAAGTCATTCAATATGTCACATACCGCTGGTAGGGAAGAAGCCGGTTCAGTGAGGGTGAGAATGATGTCGTCTGCGAAAAGCGTGATCTTGTGTATTTGGTCAGCTAGTGTAATTCCTGAGACTAATTTATTATCACGAATCGTTTGTGCCAATGGTTCCATTTCCATCATTAATGTGAAAATTAGGGGGGAGAGAAGGCATCCTTGTCTGGTGCCATTGGAAATGGCGAAGGGGCTGGAAAAAATTGTTGTCTGTGAATATTCGCGCAGTCGGTTTTGAGTATAGTGCAGATATGGCTGATTTTATATTGTTCTGAAAACCAAATTTTTTAAGAGTATGGCGTAAGTATCCCCAATGTATTCTATCAAACGCCTTTTCAGCGTCCAGCGTTACAAAGATTGTGGGAATGTTTTTTGATTCAAAAGAATACAGGAGTTTTATAATCTTACGAGTAGCATCTGGGGCTTGTCTGCCTAATGTGAAGCCTACTTGGTCAGGATGTACTAGGTATGGCATAATGGGCGCTAGGCGGTTTGCTATGACTTTTGCATAAATTTTAAGGTCAGAATTCAATAATGATATTGGCCTGAAATTTGGTGGTGAAACCGGCTCCTTACCTGGTTTTGGTAGGGTTATAACATTTGCTGATAGCATTTCTGCTGGGAATTCACCTGTGGACGCAGCGGTGTTGAATGTCCGACATAGATGTGGGATTAGGATGTTTGCAAAGGTTTTATAGTATTCGATTGTGAAGCCATCTGGCCCTGGAGCCTTTCCATTGGGAAGTGAGGAGATGACTTGTTGAATTTCTTTTGAATTGAACGGAGCATTAAGTGTCTCAAGGTGGTGTTCTGTTAGTTAAGGTAAGCCGGCGGCTTCTAGAAAGTGATTAATTTTCGTGTCAGATGGTTGTAACACTGAGGGATCATCTTTAAGATTGTATAGAGATTCATAATAGGTTTTGAAGGCATTTGCAATGTCACTAGGGTGATGCATTTTGGTGTTTTTTGTCGGGTGTATCAAGTATGGAATTTTTTGTTTTAGTCTACATTTTTTGATCATTGAAGCCATCAGCTTACCAGCTTTATTACCGTGAGTGTAAAAATTGGCTTTCATTTTTAAGAGTAGCTTGGCATGGTTAGTGAGGAGAAGTGATCTGAGGTCGCTCCTGGCTTGGGTCAGTTTATCACTGAGGGCACAGTTTGGCATTTGTTTGTTTTGGGTTTTTAGTGTTTTTATGATGTCAAGCAATTCATTTAACCACTGCGTCCTTTGGTGTTTTGCATGTGAACTCATTTTAATTAGAATCCCTCTAAGGTAAGCTTTGTGGGAGGCCCAGAGTATGAATGGTCAATTGACAGAGTTCTCATTGATGCTGAAGAAGTCTCTTAATTGGTCTTGGATTTAAGCTTTGTTAGACAGGATTGACATTAGTTATGGGTCATTCCTCCAATTTGAGATGGTTGGTCCATCAAGTTTTTCACCCAGGGTCAATGAGATGGGTGCATGATCTGACCAAGATATCGTATGGATTTCCGATTGAAGCGTGTCTTGTAGCAGTTGCTTATCTCCTATGAATAAGTCTATCCTAGAGTAGGTGAGATGGGGTTTTGAGAAGAATGTGTAGTCTCTCTCTGTGGAGTGTTGACATCTCCATATGTCATATAAGTCTCGTGAGTGTAGGAAGGACAGCAGGTCAGAAGAGCGAGATTTCTTTGGCTTTTGTCCTTTGACGTCTATTGAAGGGTCTGGGGCCAAATTAAAATCTCCACAGATGATGGTTCGGCCTTGCTGTATTTTTGCTGCTATTTTCCATATTTTGTTAAGGAATTTTAATTGACCTGTATTTGGGGCATAAATGTTCACCAGCGTGTAAGTTGAGTTGTTGATCTTGCAAATTAGTATTAAGTACCTCCCTTGCGTATCTGTGATGGCATTTAGTATTGTAAAGGCTATAGTGTTTTTGATAGCTATTAATACTCCTTTGGTCTTATTGGGGGCATTTGCTGTAAATATCTGAGGGAAGTCCTTGTGCGCCATGGACGGCATTTGCGATTGACTGAAATGTGTCTCCTGGAGACATAGTATGTCACATTTCAGATTCTGAGCCTCTTTCCACAGGGAGTACCTTTTCCCCGGGTGGTTTAGGCCCTTTACGTTAATTGAGGAAATTTTAAAAGGCATAGTGTTATGTTGACAAAGGGCTAGTGTTATCGGTAGGATTGCGGTTGAGAAACTTACAACTTACAGTTCTGTAGCTCCGTCTATGCGTCTGCAGCAGTTAGAAAATCTGTAGAGCTGGATTATGTCTTCTTGAAATTGTAGCTTAGGAAAAAGAAATATAAAAGAAGAAAGAGCGAAGATCAAGGTAGGCAATAATAAGGCGTTCAAACTGGTTAGACTTAAAAAATCTAAACTTTCAAATAACAAAAAAAAAAAAAGGCAGTATTCTGCGTGAGCGGCAATTACCGCGACAAATAAACGGGGTATGCATCTTCCAGAACGATCACTGGCAGGCATGCCAGGGCAGTGAAGGATTCTGTGTAGCTTGGCGTTTCAGGTGGTCTTATCATCTGGGGGATCTGTTCCCTCCCAGTTGTCATTAGTGTTGCGATGTGGCTGGCGTTGATTTCTTTGTTCTAGCGGTTCCAGGATATTCCATTGTCTCAGCATTGCTAATCCTTCATCTAATGAACGAATTGTGAATGTGGTATCATTTTTTGTGACTATTAGCTTCACAGGATGGCCCCACTTATAGGGGATTTTGTGATGGTCGCTAAATTTTTGCGTTGAAGCATGGTGTACTTAGAGAAGTCGTCAAAGAATGAAAAATTAACATACATCTGAGGATATTCAGCAGTGTTTCTTGCAGCTCTCATAAACCTCTCTTTTGTGTGATAAAAATGGATGCGAGCTATGGGGTCTCGGGGCACAGTGTCTGGCAGTTGTGTCGGTTTCGGAAGGCGATGTATTCTGTCTACTATGAGGTCTCCTGGGGAGGACCCTGGGAGGAACGCAATCAAGATTTGTGTGAAGTATTCTCTTAGAGCAGAGGGTTTGATATTTTCTGTGATTACTCTAATTTTGACATTGTTCCTCCTGGAAAGGTCTTCTAATTCTGCTAATTTGGATTGCATCTGCTGTATGGTTTCTGATTCCACACTCTGCGTATCCACCATGTCATTAAATGATGAGGTAATTTCGCTCATTTTGGTCTCTATGTTTGAGACCCTGTCCCCCATGTATGATATTTCGGAAGTGAAGTGTCTCATCATGTTGCCTATCTCTGTGTGGATGGAGCACTGTACTGCCATGAGCATGTCCTTCAGAGTGGTATCCAGCACAGGCTGGTTTGTGGTAGGAAATGCTGCAATTGAATTGGATGTCATATTGGTTGGAGATAAGTGTGCGAGTGGGCCTACCTCCGGTCCGTAGTCCTCCACCTGTGAAAGCTTCAGCTTTGATTTGGCTGGGCTAGAAGATGGGGTGGATGTAGCTGATGCTGGTCCTGAATTGATGGGATAGCTAGGTGAGCGTAGAGCAGGATGTGTCTGCGAAGCTACAGCTGTATGGTCGCGTGTATTTACTGACAGTCCGCTGGCACCATCTGGGAGAGGCGACCTATTCGGTGGTGGGTAGAATTCAGTCAGCTTACGCGGGTTAGATTTCTCCTGTCTCCTTTTTGACATTGTCCAATGGTCCTGTGATTGTCGGTATGTCGCTGTCTGATTGTGGTCGTTCACCTGGTTGGTTGAGCCCTGGGCGCCGCCGTGGATCAGAGCAGCGTTAGCATGTGGCCATTACGTTTGGGATCTAGTCACCCCACTGCAAGGTTATTGTGTTATGGTGTCTTCCCTGTCAGATGTCGACCCTGAGGGGAGAGGGTGTATCAATGTGACCGCCGATCACCTTGCTCCAAGGTTTTGTTGATTATGGGGTGATGTGGAGGCACTATGTCTTGTTAGGGCGTAGTATTGTATGAGGGCGATCGAAGGTAAATCCTGGTTGTGGTTAGTTCCTCAGAGGCTTGGGCATTTGTGGGTTAGGCCTCCGGTGACAAGAAGACAGTCACGGCAGGTTTCAAGGAGCTGTGGGTAGGTCTCTTGAGGGTGAGTTATGGGGCACTGTCCTTGTATATTTCATTTTATTGGGGCCACTGATCACCACTCTTATGGGTGATGCTGGACAATCTGGTGCAGCTGTGATGGTGGTTAGCTACTTGGCTGTGATGACGGGTGTCCTCGGGTGACAGATGGTGCGGTAACTAGTGCTTTGAGTTTGATTATTGCTTGGTCGGACGTCCGTGTCTCGCTGCACAATTTGTGGCTTGTTAGGCTACAGAGGTGTCCGGGTGAGGGTTATCGCGCTCAAGATTCAGGCGTGAGGATGCCTGTGGATAGCTTTAGTGCCTCCTGAGCTGCACAGCTATTTGTCTATCTTTGCTTTGCACAGGCCACTCCCCCACTAAAGTATTCATTCATAAGGGTCTATTGATTGTGGTTGCACTATATAATGTCCTGGGTGTACCAAGATGGCCGCCTTTTTTGGCCTAGCAGCTAGATGTACTGATGTGGGTGTAACAAGATGGCCACCACTTTAGACCAGTCTGTACAAAGTTGTGGTATGGGTGTACTAAAATGGCCGCCGCTTCAGGCCACAGAATCCCTTCGCTGATCAGCACTCAGTGGCGGCTTCCCACCGCTCCAGCACCCGGGTATAGGTGTCGGGGCCTCTGTATAATCCCCTCTCAAAGCCCCAGGAGGTTTGCTGGCCGGATGCTGAAGAAATTGAGGCCGCGGATTGACGGCCGACACTAGGCCTCGGTGAGCCGCTGCTTATCCTGCAAATCTAAGTTGCTGGTCCGATTATATGAGGCACAGGACAGTTGAGGTGTGTGATGGGGAATCTGATATATGATTTATTGTGGCATGGATGGGGAGATGGCTAGTAGTTTGTGTATTTGAGTATCTTGAGGCCCCAAGATGGCGGCGGTCACTCTGATGAGGGCTCTGTGTTATGTGCTATGTTTTTGCAATCCTCTGTACCCGACACTAAATAGTGGTCAGGGAAGATGCTAGGGGCGTCGAGGGGCACTCTGGTGGGTCGATATCTCTCACCACTGTATGAATAGCAAGGATGTCCCTGGATTTAGAATGAGGAGATCTGGAGCCTTACAGAAATACGTCCTCTTCCTAGCTCGCCAGGCCACGCCCCCCATGGGCTGACTTTTTACTGCCTTAGCTAGCAACCTACCACTTTTATTACCCTGTTCGTAATAAATCTTATGTCGTAAGATATAGCGTCTTTTCACTTTTAAGTTAAGCTCCTCAACGAGGAGTTGTCTTGCGGATATCAGTTCTCTGTATGTTGCAATAGCTTGGTTTCTCTTGTGTGACAATTCTAGCGAATCTGTGACATTAAGGTGGCGATTTTTGCCTGTTGGATCTTTTTATTTTTGGATTCTATTTTTATAAATTCGCCCCGAGCTACACATTTGTGAGCTTCCCAAATGTTGAGGGGCGAGGTGTCAGGTGTATCGTTTAATGCAAAATATTCTTGGAAGCATGTAGAGATGTTGGTAGTTACTGCAGGGTCATTTAGTAAGGCGGAGTTGAGTCTCCATGTCTTGGTCCTATTTATGATTTCTGGAAAGGTCAGAGTGACAGTAATTGGATGGTGATCTGATGAAGTCATGGGTTCAATTGTGGTGTTTTGAAGAAGGGGTAGGTCAGGTTGCGAGATAAAAAAGTAGTCAATCCTCGAGTATTTTTAATGTAGAGGGGAGAAGAATGTGTAATCTTTTTCTTGTGGATTAAGAGTTCTCCAGGTATCGTGCAGGAGACTCTGAAATTGTTTTTTAATTTGCCTTAGTGCCCTGCATGGTAAAAAGGATGTACCAGAGGAGGAGTCAAGGATAGGGTTCATGGGGACATTAAAGTCTCCCCTAGTATGAGGATACCTGTTGAGAACGCTGTGAGGAGGTAAGTTATCTGTCTGTAAAAGGCTACTTGTTTGGTATTAGGCACATAGATATTGTCGATTGTAATGGGTCGGTTGTTAAGGGTGCCCTTGAGGAAGATGTATCTTCCTAGTGGGTCGCTCAAGGAGTCTGTGAGTTTGAATTGGGTTTGTCTGGAGATGAGTATTGTGACACCTTTCGATTTTGATTCTTTGTTGGTGGCGTGATATATCTTTGTGAAGTTCTTGTCGGAGATGTTTGGAACCTTCCCTTCAAGAAAATGAATTTCTTGAATTAAAGCATTATTTGCTTTCAGCCTTTGACATTCCCTTAGTAATTGAGAGCGTTTCTCGGGGAGATTTAGCCCTTTGGCATTTATTGAGACCAGTTTCAACAAGAGAGGAGTTTGGGTCGCTGTTGGTATTGTCATTGTTGCTTGCCATAGGTTTGCCCAGTCAACAGTTGTATGTGATAGATATTGTAAGCTTAATGTTTTCTGGCGGGGCAAAGAAAGCTATCAAAGCTTGTTTCCAACAGCAGGCACTATGGAAGGCGAAGTTAAATCTTGGGGAGAGGGAGACAAGTACAGGGGAAGAGAGATGAGTAGGTAAAGAGAGATAGAGTAGAAGAAGGGAGGGTCTGAAAGACGGGGAAGATGGATGGCAGGAAGTCCGGAGGGAGAAATAGATAATAGCTAATCTTCCTAAAATAATGGCAGGTAGAATGTTTATGTGTGATGGTTAGGTATGTCCGGAATGGTCAGGAGAGAAAGTGATCTCTCTCTGTGTGGGGGTGAGGTCAGGTAGTAAACGTGAGGAAGCGTGCTCCTGCAATTGTGGAGCTGGGGAGGCCTGATGAGGAATGGAATCCTGTATGGAGTTAGATCTGGGGTGTTCTTTAATACATTGAGGGGGAGGGGGTGTATGGATTTGACTTTGGAGGGAGTAGGACATGCTATTGGAGTGGACACCCGTTTCTTGATGCATGATGTGTACTAAATGCTTTTGATGTGGAAATGGAGATGGGGTATGAGTAGGTGATGACCTATGGAAGAGTTATAGTTCCCTGTGGGGGTAAATAGACCTTTTGCCTTTTATGCTATACACATAGAAAATAACTCAAATCAATGCGGTGCATTAAAGCCTAGGAGCAATCTGGTATGATTCTGGATAGCCAGAAACAGTCTGAGGGGTAGGTGTTTAATGTAAGAGGCTGTAATAGAGCCTTTGCAAACTATTTGTTGTCTAGGCATCTTCAGGGCTGCATCGTTTGTAGGGGGAGCGGAGGGTCCACACAATATGCCTCACTTTGGAAAGTCAGGGACTCATAGTGGCACCCCCCCCCCCCCCAGAGATGTCTAAGGAGATATGTTAAGCCCCAAGTTGATCACCTGAGTCAAAAACAAAAACCGTGTAGAACCATAACATTACTTACACTTGAAGCTTCTAAAGAGCTTGGGTGATCGCTCTTGGTAAGGCATTGGGAAGAGAGCCCTGAAGCATGTGATCTAAGGTAATAATGGATAGAGAGAACACAAACAATGCATATAACATCATAATGGGTTAAACAAGTCTCAATAATGTCCTAATATTCGGTATTCTCAGAGCCATCTGGCTAATTAAAAGCTGTATTAGATATCACATTTATATCATAATATCAGTTTGTGGTTATTAGGCGAAGATTTAGAGAATTATCAGAGTAGCTGTGATGCTATAAAGAGCCTGCGATGGTGGACAGGGTGTGAACATTAAAGCAATCAGTCTGGGTCGGAACTCACACTTTTCATAGATAGACCAGGAATAGAGACTCATAGCGTGATGGGTCCCTAGCATTGAGTGAGCGCCTTGATAGGCGTTTTGATTGGGGGGAGAAGGGTGAGACCATTAAATCAGTTTGTCTCGCACCGGTCAGGAGGAGAAAATTGAAACTCACCATTGGGCTCGTCATGAAGGATTGGCAAGATAATGCGGGTATGGGAAGAGCAATACCATGCCTATGTGTAGAAAGCTATCCGGTGAGTCTTGTGGGATGAAACAGGCTCAATGAAAAGTGTTCTCTGCAGTCAAAAAGGAAGAAGGTAGGTATACTCTGGCTATCCATAAAGGTGCGAGATGGCTTTGAGGAGCCTTTGACAGTATATTGATCAGCGTATTGTTTATCCGGAATGAGTATGAACTGAGGTTAGGGGAAGAGTTCTCTACCTAAGGATTGGACAACTTAAGTGTCTATTCGGTCTCTCCTACGTGGTGGGGATAAGCCAGGGCTCCTTGGAGCATCTTCTCTGTGGTTAGGGTAAAGAGGAGGTGAGTCAGAGTTTCTACGGCATCTGTCTCTGTGTCTTTGAGCTCTAGGGGTGGAGTTGTTGGAAACTTCGATCCATGATTCGGAAATAGAGAATGTGCTGTACCATTCAGGTACTTCCGTATAAGGGATGTTGAGTGTTTCACAAAAGGCGTGTAAGTCATCGGGGGTTCTTAGATGTGCAGAGTGACCTCTCCAGGTAGCAGACAGACAGAAAGGGAACTTCCATCTGTATGGGATGCCTCTTCTTCTGAGTTGGTCCAGCAGGGGGCGTAAAGCTCTCCTGTGATTCAGGGTTATGGTGGAGAGGTCTTGGAACAGCTTGATCTCGGAACCATTAAAGAGAACTCTATTGCGGTCTCGGGCTTGGGATTGCTTCTTTTTGTGGGAAGTTCACTAAGCAGCAAATAATGTCTCTAGGGGGGTCAGATTCCCGTCCTCTGGGTATTAGTGTCTGTGGATTCTCTCTATTTCAATGGGGGAGTCTGCAGGCCTTTCTAGCAGATCGTTGAAGATCCCCACTACAGTCTGTTCGATCTGATGTTGTTCAATCGTTTCAGGGAGCCCCCTGATACGTATGTTATGACGTCTTCCACGATTATCAAGGTCCTCCAGGTGTCTGTGCATATCGATTATGTGTGAGAGGTTTAAGTCTGTGGATCTTTGAACTTGTCTGATTGCGTCAGCATGGCTGGTTGTTGTTTGTTCCACCACTCCCATCCTCATGGAGACTGCATGTAAGTCAGCCCTGAGGTCAGATATGGCGGCTGTCAGGGTGGCTTTTATATCTGTCGCCACTGCTTGTAGGTCATTCAAACAGAGCGAGTTGGATGAAACAGGGTATGCGGCCTTCTGCTGTGTATTCGCTTGGGTCTGGGATCCGGGCGGAGATTCTAACTCCATCTCAGTGGAAGTGCGACTATCCCCTCCTGCTAGTCGGAACATTGCTGGAATATTTCCAGGTGGTTGCGATGACTGATCTTTTGGATTGCGAGAGGCTGTGTTAGGGTGGTCATTTTTCCCCATGGCTAGGAGTGAGTTGGGGGTGGAGTGGATTCATGTGGTGGCTAATGAAGCTCCACTGTGCAGTAGGGCACAATTCAGGCAGCTCGTCCAGACCCTCCTGGTTGGAGAGATTATAATTTTTGGATGGGTGGATGGGGGCCTGGGAGGCTGTACCAGAAGCTGCGGCCTAGTCGCTGGTGAGGCCTCGGCCTCAATTTACGGATGTTGCGGGTGGATGAGTGGGCCTGTGTAAAGTATTGGCCCAGTTTAATGTGGGGGGATGAGGGGTCCTCAGTGCCTTGCCTTGGGGTCCGGAGCGAGGTGTGAGGGCTGGATGGAGGCTGTAGAGCCGCGGAAGATACTGCGGCCTAGGCGCGGTTGAAGCTGCAGCCTACATTTCGGGGCACCGCGGCGAACGGTCACGGGCGGTGGAAATTTTTAGCTTAGTCTGTATAGGAGGATGGTGGAAGGCCCCCTGGGTGTGTATCGATGCTCACCGGGCTTTGGTGATGACGGATGCCTGAGGATTATCTCTGGAGCTCTTTAAGGATGCGTCCGCCGTCCTCCGAGTCCGGACCACGCCCCCTGCGCTCTAAAGTTTTGACCTAATTTTTGTTTTAACCTCAAATGTGCTTTAAAAAATGTGCTTCCTACAGATGGCTCCAGTACCAGAAATCCCCCAGAAAGATGTCCCCATCCTCTGTATTCGCAGGACTCCACACAGGAAGATCAGGAGATCCCTCAGGAGGATCAGGTAGATGAGACTTAAAAGATAAGTATGGGTTTCTTTTTTTTTTACCCCTATTATATTTACCTAGGTGGATGCTGCATCTGTACTCCGGCACCTCTGCACTGAAAACCGAGCGATCGAACACCGCCGATCGCTCAGTTTTCACAGCTCTGTGAGCAGAGAGCTACAGACTGTCAGTCACAGCTCTCTGCTCATCTCCATCTGCACTCACTGAAGTGCTGTGGAGGGGGCGGAGCAGCCATCTCAGGTTCTCAGTGGCTTGCTGGAAGGCTGAGACGGGTGTCAGTCCAGGCACCTAGCGGATCCAGACTCCCATTGTCGGGATGGGCATCTGTGACGTCGGCAGAGAGTGGACTTCAGTCCGCTCTCTTCTGAAAACGAGTCACAAGAGTGCAAAACAAACTGTACACCTGTGATCCATTGGAGAAGCCCGGCCACACGAGCTTTGGCTGGACTTCTCCTTTAAAGTGATTCTAAACATTATTTTTTTTTCTTTAAACCAACAAACGTGTTATACTTACTTATACCTGCACAGGGCAGCCCTGATCCTCCTTTTCTCGGGTCCCTCCGCAGAAGCTCCTGGCTCTCCGCCATCCCCCCCCCCCCACGCGAGCCGAGTGCCCCCATAGCAAGCCACTTGCTATGGGGCCACTTGTGCAGGCTCCCTCCCAAGCCTTGCTGTCTGTGTCTATTGAAATAGACAGCCGGACTCATCCCCGCCTCTCGCTCCCTTTTCACTGCTGTGAATGACAGCAGCGGGAGCCAGTGCAGCTCCCGTGCGCATTGCTGGATCAAGCTCAGGCTCAGGTAAGTATGGGGGGGGGGGTGCTGGGGGTGGAGCTGAACTCAGAAGATGTTTTATCATAATGCAGAGAACCACTTTAAAGTCATGTAAAATATCAGGGGGATTTGTAAACACATTAAACTGATCTTGTGCTTTGTTCAAACATATCCTATTCTATATGTATATTTATGTTCAATGAGTGTAACAGATTGCTGACCATCTATGTAGTCTGAACATTTAATCATTTACTAATTTATTAATAATTTACTGTCGTTGTGCATTATTCAGGATGAAAATCTGATTGTTGTGAAAGTTGAAGTTAAAGAGGACGCAGAAGAGCCATATATGAGGGATGACACGCTTTGTAAGGAGCATGAAATCCCTCCAGAGATCAGCACAGGTAAGGAATAAACAGTCCATAATGGGATCCCAGATTCTCCTTGAATCAAAACACACACAAACAGGAGGCGCTTTGGGCCCAAAGATAAAACTCCAAATCACAAGACTACATCAAACATCCAACAAGTTTAAAAAGCCAAATCATTCCTCCTCGGGGCTTAATTAATTCTTAAAGCGGTTGTCTACCCTTTTTTTGTACTTTTACCTACAGGTAAGCCTAGAATAAGGCTTACCTGTAGGTAAAATGAATATCTTCTAAACCTGCATGGTTTAGAAGATATTCCCTTTCTAATGTAATACATTGTTACGGCGCATGCGCCGCATATGTTCCGGCGCATGCGCCGTATATGTGTCCCGGCAAAAGCCGGCATTAGTTCCGGACCCTGCCGGGGAAAACGAGCCCCGCGCGCATGCGCGGGAGTGACGTCTCGCGGCTCCGGCCAGTCACAGCGCCGGAGCCGCGTACCCGGAAGCAAGATCCGGGTGAAGATGTCCGCTCCCACGGAGGGGACCAAGCGGCTCGGACGGATCTTCGTTTTAAGGTGAGTATTTCATAATGAGCTAGTATGCGGTGCATACTAGCTCATTATGCTATTATCTTGCAGGTTTTTATTTAAAAAAAATTTTTTTTTTTGAGTAGACAACCGCTTTAAGTAATTGTAAAGGTTTATTTTTTCTAAAATAACAAACATGTTATATTTGCCTGCTCTGTGTAATGGATTTGCACAGAGCAGCCACAATCCTCCTCTTCTGCGGTCCGCTGTTGGCAGCCTTGGCTCTTCCTCTTCTCTAAGTGCCCTTATAGCAAGCTGCTTGCTTTGGGGGCACTAGTGAGCTTGACCTAGAGCCAGGCTCTGTGTGTCCATTGACACACACAGTGTGGCTCAGCCCTGCTCACAGGATGTAAGGGTTACAAGGAAGGTGAGTGTCTAGGTGACAAGGGACATGGGCTCGTCCAAGGCTTGGAGTCTTAAGTACCAGTTTATCTGCAGCCCACAAGGGATGATGGCCAAGAACCCCCACTGGCTCCCTGTTTTCAGACACGAGAGTCATCAGGTTCAAGCAAGGATCAATACAGGAGGAAAGCAGGGTAGTCAGGCAGTCCAGGTTGGCAACAAATAGGCAGTAGACAGGGAAAAAGCTGAGAGAGTAGTCAGACAATCCAGGTCAGCAAAAGTAAGGCAATAGCAGGCTTCAGTTTTCAGTATTATAGCTCTCAGGTAGCTGGTAAGAAGATATAGCATTGATCTGTTTAAAGGCTGGTGCTGAAACATCCCCCAGGCCGCTACCAGCCTCCATTAAAGTGGCTGTAAAGGCAAAAAAACATTCTGTGTACTGCCCCCCCCCCCCACCATAGCCCCCCTATTATTCAACTGTGCCCCCTCTTGATCCAGCGATGTGCATGGGAGCCTCAGCTGTACTGGGTCTCTCTCACCTCATTGGCTGAGACACAGCTCCCACTGCAGTCAATTACAGCCAGTGAGCCAATGAGGAGAGAGCAGGGGGCAGGGCCTAGCCACAACTCTATGTGTCTTATGGACACATAGAGCAGGGCTCAAGAGCAAGCACACACCATGGCCCCCATAGCTAGCGGCTTCGTATTGTGGGGCTCTGGTCAAAGGGGAAAAACCATGAGTGCCGGTGGGGGACCTGAGAAGAGGAGGAACAGGGCTGCTCTGTGCAAAACCATTACACAGAGCAGATGAGTATAACATCTTTGGGGTTTTTTTTGTGTTTTTAAGCCAAACTTTTAATATCACTTTAACTTGTGCTAACCTACATTGGAAATCCAGGACTGTGAGAGGTGTCACTAGAAAATCTGGTACTATAGCAGGGCAGAGAGAGCTGAAACAAGGCTGGAAAAGAGTAACGCCTGGATAGAATTGTAAGAAGTAAGTGCCCTAGAAATCCAGGACTGAACTGTAAGAAGGGTAACAAGGAAATCCTGAGCTCTAGCAGGGCAGAGGGAGCTGAAAATGAGCAATGCATGAACAGAGCTAAAGCGGTAGTAAAAGTCAACACTGGGTCCCCTGCAAGTTTATCCCTTATACACCCTGTTCCAAATTATTATGCAAATTCTATTTCAGTGTCACAAAGATTATACATTTTGTTTTTCAGTTTAACTCATGGATGGCATTGTGTCTCAGGGCTCTTTTGATCACTGAAAACAATCTTGGACACCTGTGATAATTAGATTGCCAGGTGAGCCCAATTAAAGAAAAAACTACGGAGGGTGTTCCACATTATTAAGCAGAGCACCATTTTCAAGCAATATTAAGAGATTTGTGGCTGATTCAGAGCAAAGACGGATTTGTGCAGATAAAGGTACATTGAGGAAGATTTCTGCCAGATCCATGCATTGAATCAAGAGAGCAGCTGCTAAAACACCAATACATAGCAGCAAACAGATATTTGAAGCTGCTGGTGCCTCTGAGTCTTGCAATTGTGCATAAACCTTCCATTCAGCCACCATTAATCAATGCTCACAAGCAGAAATGGCTGCATTGGGCAGAAAAATACATGAAGACTAGTTTTCAAAGTCCTGTTCACTGATGAGTGCTGTGCAACCCTGGATGGTCCAGATGGATGGAGTAGTGGATGGCTGGTGGACGGCCACCCTGTTCCAACAAGGCTGTGAAGTCAGCAAGGCAGTGGTGGAGTCATGTTTTGGGCCGGAATCATGGGAAGAGAGCTGGTCGGCCCCTTTAGGGTCCCTGAAGGTGTAAAAATGACCTCTGCAAAGTATGTGGAGTTCCTGACTGGCCACTTCCTTCCCTGGTACAGAAGGAAGAACTATGCTTTCCGTAATAAAATCATCTTCATGCATAACGTCGTACTCTACCACGTAACAGTACGTACTTCTACTAAAATAATGCCTTTCGTATCAAGAAGGAAGACATGGTCCCTTCCTTCACCGGTCAGTCCTTGAGGTGTATGAAACGTCTCCAGTAAAAATGTGGAAGTCCCTGGGATTTCCCCGGCTGGTCGAGAGAAGGGTACTAAGGCCGGGTTTTGTACTGAGGTGGTGACGGAACGACTGAAGTGTCGGAACAACCTTGTCCCACCGGCAGGTGGTCGGTAGGTGATGAGGTAGGTAGACCTGGTAGGTCCCAACGTGTCGTGAGTAGTCACTTGTCCTGAAAC
>BLSH010174537.1:296203-308827 GCA_018402905.1 Glandirana rugosa | reverse complement strand
ATTACCGTGCGTAATAATTTGGAACAGTGCATTGTACGTTTTTTATTTTGAAAAAAAATACTGTTATCATTATGAGGTTTTTGAATTGTACTCTTAATAGTTGATAACATGAGAATTATGCTGACTGTTGTTTACATCAATTATTTAGGTAAATGAGAAAACTATCATTTGCATAATAATTTGGAAAAGGGTGTATTATGAAAGACTTACCTGCACAAGAAGCCCTCCAACGCAGCACTGTCATGGCTGTCCCCGGCACTTCCATCTTTACCCGGTCCTCCTGGGTTCGCGGGTTCCGACCGTTTGAATGGCCAGGGCTGGGATGACGTCACTCCCGTGCCCGTGCATACATGTGGGAGCTGCAGGGCTGTGATCTGCATTCAATGGCATACTGTGTACCCTGAATGCAGAGTGTCACTGTGCATGTTCTGTCATCAGTTATTACCAATGTAAATATCTCCTTAGCGGTGCACGTTTAGGAGATATTCATTGTACCAACAGGTAAGCCTGATTGTAAACTTACCTGTAGGGACAAGTTCATAGGGATTTTACTACTACTTTAACAGAGGGTTAGAGTTTGGGTTATAGGGAGGGTTAGTGTGAAGGTTGCAGGGAGTGTTAATGTTGAGGTTACATGGAGGTTAGTTTTAGGATTACAGGGAATGTTGGTGTGATACAGTCGAAAGATAGGACACCACTCTCTGCACTGAAACCGTCAGCTTCCATTGCCTGGCTCTGATAGCCTATGAATGACAGAATTCTATGTGGTGATAGAGAACAAAGTCCATAAAAATAAAATCAAACCATTTTAATTGATTTGGCATATAATGTACAGATTGTACCTATACATTACTTTAATCGTTTTGCAATTTCTTCTAGATGGGCGATGCAGAATGTGCAACACAAAGAAACGGATCATTATCTCTCCAGATGATGAGATCGAAGACAATGACATCACATCCAATGATTCAGCAAACACCCAGATAACCCCAACTCTTCATCCCGTCCTCCCCAATGCAGTTCTGTCATCTGACCCTTCCACACATGGGCACCGTTTTGCTGATCAATCCCCTCCCGTCACTCATCCTGCAGCTACTAGAGGCGGTGAGAACTTCCTATGCTCTGTGTGTGGGAAATGTTTTCCCAGGAGAGCAAAACTCATTGCGCACCAGAGGACTCACACAGGGGAGAAGCCATATTCCTGTTCAGAGTGTGGGAAATGTTTCACTGAAAAATCCAACCTTGCTACGCACCAGAGGACTCACACGTCCGAGAAGCCGTTTTCCTGTCTGGAATGTGGAAAGTCTTTTAACCAGAGAGTGCACCTTATATCACACCGGAGAACTCACTCGGGAGAGAAGCCATTTTCTTGCTCTGAGTGTGGAGAATGTTTTTCACGGAAATACACTCTCATCCGGCACGAAAAAGTTCACACGGGGGAGAAGCCCTATTCCTGTTTGGAATGTGGAAAATGTTTTTCCTTGAGAGCCACTCTTATTGCCCATGAAAGGACTCACACAGGAGAGAAGCCTTTTACATGTTCGGAGTGTGGGAAGTGTTATTCTTGGAAGGAGCTCCTTATCAAACACCAGCGAAGCCACACAGGTGAGAAGCCGTATTCATGTTCAGAATGTGGAAAGTGTTTTTCTGAAAAATCGCTTCTTGCCAAACACGAAAGACTTCACACAGGAGAGAAGCCATTTTCCTGCCCCGAATGTGGGGAAAGTTTTACACAGAGATCTCATCTTATTCCACATCAAAGAACACACACGGGTGATCGACCATATTCGTGTTCGGAATGCGGGAAAAAGTTTTCAAAAAAATCTTCTCTTATCTCACATCTAAGTTCCCACCGGGGACAAGAGGCTCTGCGTTTAGGAGGTGACAGCTGAGTAAGCGTATGCACAAGCGGGGCTGTATAATTATAGATGTCATATTATTTTTCACCTTTTGCAGTTTACAGTTTTCCTGCGTGCAAAAGGAGCCAGGGTCGTATCATGGATTATGCATATTCTTTGCACGAGTTTGCTGCTACTTAGCAGAAATAGACATTTTACAGCTCCACAGCAGTAATCAATATGCGGCTCAGGAGTGACTTTAAAGGAAGCATATAGTGATTTTGCAACTTTTTTTTGTATTTTATGTTGGGGACTGAAATACACCATGTTTGAAAATATTTACATATCTTTAGTTGTGGAATTTTTAGCACTTGTAGTAGGGATGCACCAATATATTGGTCGCTACACATTTTAGGACAAAAATAAGGTTATCAGCGTTTTGCAGATAGAAAAATAAATGTGCACATAATGGCATACTGCATCCCATTGACTTTAATGCAAAATCACGTTCCATTGACTTGACAGTATCAAAATGCCCCTAGTGACTTCAATGCAAAATTGTGTCGCACTGACTTTAATGCAGAATCGCGTCCACTTTGACTTAAATGCAAAAATGCCCCCTGTTGACTTCAATGCAAAATTGTGTCTTATTGACTTCAATGCAAACACGTCCTCTAATGACTTCAATGCAAAAACGTCCCCTAGTGACTTCAATGCAAAATCACATGCCATTAGCTTCAATGTAAAATCGTATCCCATTGACCTCAATGCAAACACGTCCCTTAGTGACTTCAATGCAAAATTGCATCCCATTGGTATATCTCTCTGTCAAATACACTGTTAAACCTTATATGTTGTTATCACAGTATGTATGTCTATCTTATGTTCTTGTACCCTGAAAACCCTTCATTAAAATACTTGGAACAAAAAAAAAAAAAAATTGCATCCCACTGAGGTCGATGCAAAATTTTGTCCCGTTGACTTCAATGCATAAACAAATGAAAGCAAGGTGCTCCGCGCAGTGGGGAGATGTGATCTAGCGCGGCTGCCTCTACTTGCCTCCACCTGAACTGGTGGTGGCTGATATGTTAATGTGTAAAGGTAGTAAAATTGGCGCTGCTCTTTTTAATGGTATGTGCTAGGTAGGTGCATTTTAAATTGTGAAACAACTTTGTGGATTTCCAAATAAACAGTAGATCATACACTTATAAAATACAAAATTACATAAATTGTGAATAAAGTGCTTTGTGCTCTTAACAACCCATGTCAATACATTACTGAGCCTATAAATGCCTTATTTTCATAAAAATTGCAAGGTTAGACCTTATCTTTCTTCACAAATAAAAAATTGAAAAAATAAATATCTTTGGAAAGTTCATAAATCCAAGATCAATATCCAAAAACAAACAGTTCATTTACATTGATGAGAAACAGTTCACATAAAGTGATCAGTGCTCTTCCAGCTTGCAATGTGATAAAATGTGCTTTTGCTCTGGTAATCCTTATATGGAAAGCCGCTTACCAGAGAGAAGTCCGCACTAGGGGGTATCACGGCTCCACAGTGTAAGCCCTGTGTTGCTTCTTTGCTCCGTGGTTATGGTGCTGCCCTTTGTTTAACCATCCAGCCCCTCCGCGTGGTCCATATGTGGGAACAAATTATTACCCAAAAAGCGCAGTACCATTTTGTAGGGTATTTATTAAGTATAACACCGACAGTACACTTTTAAAAAACTGCTACCAGCAGTCAGGAAGCGCTAAAGGTAACCAACTAGGAAGTCCGTGCATTCATCTTTCACATTTTACAAAAAATTGGGGTAAATATTGTGTTTTTTTTTTTTTTTAATTCATTAAAATGTATTTTCTCCCCAAAAAAATTCATTTGAATAACCACTGCGCAAATACCGTATGACATAAAACATTGCAACGATCGCCATTTTATTCCTTAGGGTTTCTGCTAAAAAAATGTATAATGTTTGGGGGGTATAAGTAATTTTCTAGCAAAAGATACTGATTTAAACTTGTAAACAAAAAGTTCCAGAAAAGGCCTGGCCTTCAGGTGGTTAAAGGGCCGTGAGGGGGCGGCAGGAAGGGTTTAATAAAGTTACTCAACCAATTACCAGTATTTCTTCATCTTTAAATGAAGATGGTTTGAACATTTTGTAGCCTGATGTAGGGATCAGATAGGGCCGGTTCACACATAGCTGACTTGTGATCTGCCCCCAAGTCACTTGATATAAGATGACCTCAAACCAGGGAAGTGCATGGCCATGCTCTTGGATGACGGGTCAGCAAGCCCAGATTACAATCAATGGGTTGCCGACCCGCCATCCCAGAGCATCAGAATGCATGGAGCCAGCAGCAGTGGAGGAAGCAGGGAGACCTCGCTGGGAGAAGGAGCTGCATAAGCTGATGCTTCCTCTGTCTATTGCAAAGCACAGCTAAACTACAGGAAAGCCGCAGGTGCACTGCAACCATAGTGCTGGTAACTCACAGCGCATCAGTGTGCAAGAAGCCTTATGGGGGCTCAGGACAGTAAGGGCTTGTTTTACATTTGCGGTTTGGGGGGTGGTAAAATCCCATAGTTCATTGTGGCTCATGACTGGTAGCCAAATTACTTAAGTGGCCCTCTTCAAAACATTGAGCACATCTGGTGTAGGAATAGCTGGCAGAAAATGTAACGTGGACAGCAGAGGTAGATCCGTGACAGAAACTCCTGCAGGCAGCATGGAAAAGCTGGAAGAAAAGCTTGTGTGATTAGTGTAGGGAGAACTGCAACTCAGCGGAATGCAGAGGGTGTCTGATTCTGTGGACTTTGAAGAGAGACAAACCCTAACTTATGTCCCATCCTGTGCTTACTTTCTAGAATGTATGATATGCAGTACACCAGTGGCGGCTGGTGTTTTTTTGTCTGCCGGTCCACCGGCACTTACCCCATCTGGGCATCGGCGGGCGCATCCGGCAGCGGGGGGGAGGGAATCGGGCATCGGCGGACATCAGGCTGCGGCGAGGATCATGCATTGGCTGTGACTTCTCCTCCTTGCTTCTGCTGTGTGTCTCCTCCCATCCTCCTAGGCATCCAATAAGATTGGCTGTCCTTTCAGCCAGTCGGGTGACGGGCATCAGACCCGCTTCCCGATTGGCCGGGAGGAGGATCAGTGTTGCAAGTTGCAACAGTGAATAATCATTTGCTGTTGTAACACACCTGGGTGGGCTCCGGACGTGATGCTCTCTGCCCCGAGCCCACCCTATCTTGAAGCCTATTAGAGCCTCTGACCCCCCTGCCATACACTCTTCAGGTCACGCAAAGCGCGGATCTATTCCTCACTCCCTTTGCATTTTTCCAGCTCCTATGACCTTCCCTTCGACTCTTTCTATTCATTCATCATATAGCTGTAAGGTTACATATTTCCATATAGATAGCCTCAACATAATTACAGCCCCTTAAGTTGTTACCTGGACACCAATACCCAAATGAGATGTAATTGCACAAGAGCTGTATCAATTCACATATAGAAACAGATGTAAGACAACATATGTAACACTCACTAGACTCTTCCATTCTATGCGACTGTATTTACAGTTAGTCAGCCCGCCCAGTGATGGGTGATACTGAAGCAAGTTTAAAGTCATACGAAGTTAAAAAATGTGTTTATTATTCGCAATGAATAAGATAATTTTGGAAATGTTATACCATTTTATACATGACTATATTGCTTTAACCCTTTGTATTTCATTACAATAAACTAATAAAATGTCTTAGAAAAGAAAGAAAGAAGAGAGACATTATGGGTGTAGTGATGATGTGGACACCTCAGAGAGAGCTTTGACATGAGGTGAAAAGTATCTAGAAATATGGAACAATGTGAGTGCTGGGGACCTGAGTCAGAAATGCCATTTAAAACCCCAAAGGGGTCATATGTGGCTTCATGCAGTTTCCTACTACACCCATTCCTGGTGACAGAAAACTCCTGCAGTGAAAGTAGAGGTTACTCTTTTTCTTTTTTTAAAAAATACAGGATAAAGGATTCAGACTCACATGTGCTGTGAGAAGCTGATCAAGGCCAGGAATCGCATGTGCTGTGAGCAGTTGCTCAGGGTGAGATGTGCTGTGAGCAGTTGGTCGGGGTGAGATGTGCTGTGAGCAGTTGATTGGTGCGAGATGTATGTGAGCAGTTGGTCGGGGTGGAATGTGCTGTGAGCAGTTGGTTGAGGTGAGATATGCTGTGAGCAGTTGGTCGGTGTGAGATGTATGTGAGCAGTTGGTTGGGGTGAGAGGTGCTGTGAGCAGTTGGTCTGGGTAAGGTGTGCTGTTAGCAGTTTGTCAGGGTTAGATGTGCTGTGAGCAATTGGTCGAGTGAGAGGTGCTGTGAGCAGTTGGTAAGGGTAAGATGTGCTGTAAACTGTTGGTTGGGGTAAGGTGTACTGTGAGCAGTTTGTCAGATGAGATGTACTGTGAGCAGTTCGTCGGGGTGAGATGTGCTGTGAGCAATTGATCGGGTGAGATGTGCTGTGAGCAGTTACTCTGTGTGATATGTGCTGTGGGCAGTTGGTTGGGGTGAGATGTGCGGTGAGCAGTTGGTCAGGGTGAGATGTGCGGTGAGCAGTTGGTCAGGGTGAGATGTGCGGTGAGCAGTTGGTTGGGGTGAGATGTGCTTTGAGCAGTCGGTCATGGTGAGATGTATGTGAGCAGTTGGTCAGGGGTTTGATGTGATGTGAGCAGTTGGTCAGGGTGAGATGTACTGTGAGCAGTTTGTCGGGGTGAGATGTGCTGTGAGCAATTGATCGGGGTGAGATGTGCTGTGAGCAGTTGCTTTGGGTGATATGTGCTGTGAGCAGTTGGTCGGGGTGAGATGTGCGGTGAGCAGTTGGTCAGGGTGAGATGTGGTGTGAGCAGTTGCTTGGGGTGAGATGTGCTGTGAGCAGTTGGTCAGGGTGAGATGTGCTGTGAACAGTTGGTCAGGGTGAAATGTGCTGTGAGCAGTTGGTCGGGGTGAGATGTGCTGTGAGCAGTTGGTGGGGGTAAGGTGTGCTTGTGAGCAGTTGGTCAGAGTGAGCTGTGCTGTGAGCAGTTGGTCAGGGTGAGATGTGCTGTGAGCAGTTGGTCGGGGTGAGGTGTGCTGTGAGCAGTTGGTCGGGGTAAGGTGTGCTCTGAGTAGTTGGTCGGGGTGGGATGTGCTATGAGCAGTTGGTCTGAGTGAGCTGTGCTGTGAGCAGTTGGTCAGGGTGAGATGTACTGTGAGCAATTGATCCGGGTGAGGTGTGCTGTGAGCAGTTGGTCGGGGTAAGGTGTGCTGTGAGCAGTTGGTCGGGGTGAGGTTTGCTGCAAGCAGTTGGTCAGGGTAAGGTGTGCTGTGAGCCATTGGTCAGGGTGAGATGTATGTGAGCAGTTGGTCGGGGTAAGGTGTGATGTGAGCAGTTGGTCGGGGTGAGATGTGCTGTGAGCAATTGATTGATGTGAGTTGTGCTGTGAGCAGTTGGTTGGGGTAAGATATGCTGTGAGCCATTGGTTGGGGTGAGAGGTATGTGAGCAGTTGGTCGGAGTGAGCAGCGCTCTGAGCAGTTGGTCAGCGTGATATGTGCTGTGAGCAGTTGGTAGGGGTAAGGTGTGCTGTGAGCAGTTGGTTGGAGTGAGCTGCGCTGTGAGCAGTTAGGGTGAGATGTGCTGTGAGCAGTTGGTAGGGGTAAGGTGTGCTGGGAGCAGTTGGTCGGAGTGAGCTGCACTGTGAGCAGTTGGTCGGGGTGAGATGTGCTGTGAGCAGTTGGTCGGGGTGAGGTGTGCTGTGAGCAGTTGGTGGGGGTGAAGTGTGCTGTGAGTAGTTGGTCGGGGTAAGGTGTGCTGTAAGCAGTTGGTCGGGGTGAGGTGTGCTGTGAGCAGTTGGTCATGGTGCGATGTATGTGAGCAGTTGGTTGGGGTAAGGTGTGCTATGAATCAAATATTTGCAAATACTACCGCGCTACTAATTACCAAGGGAAAATCTTAGTAGTAATAAAATAAGGGGATTGCAGCCCAACACTTAAATAGTAACTCCAGTACTACAAACAAATCCAATTATAGAGTAGTGAGGTGCAATCTGTGCAAACTCATAAACATAAAATTAAGTATAAAAACCTAATAAATCACTTCAGTGCCCTCTAGTGGCTACAGTGCAAGAAGTATATAAGACACAAATAGAACACTTCTAGTGGTTATAGTGCAAGTAAAAAATAATAATGAATAAAGCACCTCGTAGTGAAAAGCACGAAATACAGGTAGTATGTGCAAATACTGTGCATAAGGTGCTGCTGAATAGTGACTTGGTGAAAGAGCTCTTCACAGGAGCACTTATAGTGCGCAAGCATTTCAGTCCATATACTGTCCATGTAGGTGTCCTTCTACAAAACTGCAATGCTTCAGGGTACCAACACACACCCCCTGAAGATATAGAAGGTGAATAAAATAAATAAATAAAAAAACAAAATATAGTTCAAAAAGTGCTATTCAAAAGTGACTTAGTGAAATAACTCTTCCTGAGAGCAATAATGGTGTGTAACCACTGCAATCAAAATCGTGTCCAGGTAGGTGTCCTCTTTCCAGGCATACAGTGCTTCAGAGTGCTGAAACACACCACCATCAGGCAATATTTTGCACTCACCTCCAGGGACGACCCCCACTTGGGTCTAGCCACACAGTCCCCACTGGGGCACGCTCCTCCTCAAGTTCAAGGACGTGGTATGTGTCGGTATATCATCAGTTCATAACATATAAAAATAGAGGAATACTTGTATAGCGCTGAATCGTTTTAAAACATCAATTTTAATAAAGTTAAGATTAAAAACTCACATGGCATTGTGTACTAACACCGGTACACTCGGGTATTGCATTTGTCATGTATCATCCCCAATAATGGCAATGTAACAGAAGGGGTACCTCTTTCTGGTGAGTGGGGACACTTGTGGGGAGCACGGATTTTGGAGTCACAAATTTATTCAACAGAAGTCACCGGATCACTTTAAAGATTACTGCACTAACAGCAAGAACCACAACTGTTTCAGATAAAGAGTTTTGCAGCATGATTCAAATATAGACTGTCACTGAAAAACAATTCCTTTATTATCTTTCACACGCTGCTGGAATTTTATTTTGTTTTGTGTGTCATATCACCTTTTATATGCATTTTTGCACATGGTTTATTGTTCTTAAGGATTATTTTACCTTATATTAACCACGATTGAATTATTAGCAGCACAATATTCGATAATTTATATTTTTAATTCTGATATATATACATATTTCTTATTTTTATATCGGAGCCTGTACAATTTTTATGGTTTTTATACACCCATTATGGGTTTCTGATCCTGATTAATTTATTGGCTACATACTAACAGCATAGCAGAGGATATATCAACAGTCTAGGAAATAGCGCCACCATCCTGTTATTATAAGACACCAAAAATGTTTTTTCTTTAATGAAAACCCAGGAGGGCAGCTTTTTCCTATAAACATATTCTCTACCCTTATATCCTTAGCGCGGGAACTTCCTGTTTTCATAATGTAACAGAAGGCTTTTTGCCTTTTGCAGATTTGCACTAAAGTGCATATAACATGGTTTCCTATGGAACATGTTCTGTAGTGCAAATCTGCAAAATGCAAAAAGCACTAAAAATGCATAGGTGCGAATCCAGCCTAAATTTCCCCTATAGAGGTTTAAAGCTGACCATGTAAAAACATAAAAATAAAAAACTAACTAACATTAAAAGAATATATAACCAATAATTATATTCCTGACATATCATCTTTGACATTCTGGGAAGCTCACAAAACAGTTCTTAGAGAAGCTTGTATTCGTCAATCTTCTTTTCTTAAAAAAGAAAAGCGACAATTACAACATAGTCTGGAGACAGTGTTTGACCTGGCTCATAATTCATTCCAATCTAATCTCAACTCTGTAACCAGATTACGATTTGAAAAAGCACGTTTGGAACTAGACCTTTTTCTCTCAGATGCTGCTGAGAAAATTGTTAATAGCTCTAAGGCTGGGTTCACACTAGTCCGATTCTCGGACCTACATGAGGAGCACAAGTTGCATTACGTCACAAAAACAATAATTCCCTATGAGAGCCGTCTTAACTGCTCCGACATGTGTTTTTCAAAGTCGGAGCAGTATGTTAGTATGCCCCTAACACCCCAGATAAGCAATTTTATACTGACCTTACAACTTCTTTGCTGAAGCACCCAGATACCCCCCATATCCTTGGAGGGGATTTCAATGACATACTCCACCCCCTGGAAGATAGATCCCCACCGAAGGCCATCGGCACTTCCCAGCATGCTTGTCATCCCACTTTTCTGGCCACCATGATCAATTCCCTAGATCTTACAGACATCTGGAGGCTACACCACCCCTTGAATAGGGTATTTACCTTCTTCTCTCACCCTCTCATAATTCTCTATACAGAATAGACTACCTATTTTGCACCAGAACATTAATCCCGAGAATATCGGAGGCTGAGATCCACAACATTGCAATCTCGGATCACGCCCCAATCTCTGTATCCCTGGAACTCCACAGCAATCACCCAACCTATGGAGGTTCCCCTCTTTCCTCCAAAATAAGGAGAATTTCTGCTCCTTTTTAACTGACATATGGCGAGGCTATTTGTCTAATAACCAACCTCACACAGACAATCCGAACTTGCTTTGGGAGGCAGGCAAGGCCTGTTTAAGAGGACACATAATCTCCTACACAACATCGTACAAAAGGCATATGCGCCATCAATATAAGCTAGCCTCTGACAACCTTAGATCTGCCCAGAATTCCCTAAACACTCATAACACACCTGAAAATAGAGCTAACTGGTTAACAGCAAAAAAATCCTTTGACGCTTGGGCCGATAAGACTGAGCTGATTCATAGAGATCGCCTATAAGCCCACCTGCACAAGTTTGGAAACAAATCTGGAAGGCTATTAGCTAAATTAACTAAAGGCCCATACAAACCCACACATATATCTACCCTAAAAGATCCTGCAGGCAACGCTAAATCCAAACCTGAGGAAATCAGCCAAATTATGCTGGATTTCTATTCCAATCTGTATGCCCCTGACCCCATAGACAAAGAAAAAGCCCTCGAGTGCGCATGCGCGGGGCCTCGGGCATGGTAGCTTAAGCCCGGAGCTCCGTCTCCCTTCGGCCGATCGGACCCTCTGTGGAAGACTAAGGGACGAGGAATCCACCGGGAGAGTCCCCCAGAAGGTCGGGGGATCTACCGGGACCAGATCAGCAAAGCGGGCTCCGGACGCGATCCCACAGGCATACTTCCCGGACGGTCTTCACTAATCGAGCCCACGGCTGCGGCCTACGCGGTCCTTCCCTGCTGCACTTTACGCCCGATCGTTCTGGACGTGGCACGGTAAGGCGAACCAGGGGGAAACGAACTCATCCCTAACACACCCCATCCAGGAGCCTGTCTTGGATCCCCCTTGCAGCCCCACGGGCACGCATAGAGACCCGGGAGTTGGTAAGCGGTGGCGGCTGCCTAATTGAGACCGTGGCCTGGGCCCGCTCCACGTTTCAGGAGAAACTATATCTTACATAAAGGGAAACACACCTATCTTTAGACTTTACTCTGACAGCAATACAACTCAGTAAAATCTCCCATCAGGGCTATCCGCCCCAGCAGACATTGCCTTGCCTTCTTTATTTGGGCATCTGAGAACCAAGGCCCCTGATCAAGGGCCGCACTGATACCACTAGAAGGGTTTGATAACAGGCCCAATTCCATCCAATTAATGCCCAGATCGCACCACAAAAAGGGAGCACACCGTCAACTCCTCTTTGGGGACCAACGTTCAAAGCACTGCACAATGACAACTACAGCAGCTATTGAGGACTCCATTGCTGACCCTCCTTCACCACAATCGTGCTCAAATGATGCACAGAATCCCCCCATGGATTCTTTAGCAAACCAGTTGCTTTCCCCAGTCTCCACCGAATCTTTATTGGGGAGAACATCGGAATACATCCTGAACTCCCCCCTAGGGAACTCTCCCCCGGGCCAGTCTTCCACTCTCAGTACCCCTAATGGCCTCCCCATGATACCTCAAATCACTCCTACTTCTCAACAGAGCCAACCTGAATTAAACTTATTGCTTCATAAATTTTCGGAGATGCTGGCCTCTGGCCTTGCTCAAACTGCAGCCCAGATAACCTCCTCCATCAAAGCGGACCTGCAGAGCTTAGGAGCAAGAATGGACATTATAGAACAGGCAGTTGACAACACAATGGCCCGCGCTAACCAAAACACGACCTGTCTCCAAACATTGCAAGACCAACTAGACTCTGCCCTTGCGAAACTTGACGACCTTGAAAATAGGAGTCGAAGAGAAAACTTCTGCATCAGAGGCCTCCCAGAGTCGGTCACAGATGTGCATGGAGCAGTGACCACACTTATCAAGCATCTAATACCTGATATCACAACTCAAAAGCTTGATCTAGACAGAGCTCATAGAGCCCTAGGCCCTCCCCGTCAAGATGGCTTGCCCAGGGATATTATTGTTAAACCCCATCATTATGGGGTCAAAGAGGAAATTATGAGGAAGTCTCGCAATGCTGAAGCTATCAATATCTATGGTCATCCTGTGCAAATATTTGCGGACATCTCCGCTCCCTCCCCCTCGATACTCTTTGTCTTTGATTCAACCCATTTCACTCACAGTTACTCTGTTACGCAGGTTGATTGGGTACAAATACTGGGAAATATTATAATGCATCTATCTCTTCTAGGTCTATTGAACCCATTTCCCTT
>BLSH010174537.1:235203-250123 GCA_018402905.1 Glandirana rugosa | reverse complement strand
CTCCAATGGGGGACCAGATGTAAGGGGGAACTCCAATGGGGGACCAGATGTAAGGGGGAACTCCGATGGGGACCAGTGTAAGGGGGAACTCGGATGGACCAGATGTAAGGGGAAACTCCAATGGGGACCAGATGTAAGGGGGAACTTGGATAAGGGTTTAGATGTAAGGGGGAACTCGGATGGGTACCTGGATGTAAGGGGAGACTAATGGGGGCTTAGATGTAAGGGGAGACTAATGGGGGCTTGGATGTAAGGGGAGACTGATGGGGTTCCAGACATGAAGAGGGGCTCTGATGGGGACCCAGATATAAGGAGGGACTGTATATTATACAGACTGAAAACTGTAATAAAAACATTTCCCATTTTGTAAAATAACAGTAAGTGAAATTGACCTATCAACTGGCTGGTCAATGATGGACAGAAAGTCAGTATTGTTGAGGCTGGGTTCACACCATTGCAAATTGGATGCGGAGAACCCGCATCCAATTCGCAATAGCAGGAGATTGTGATCGGCTCTCTATGGAGCCGGTTCACATATCTCCGATGCGGCTCTGTAGCGAATTTGCATAGGAGCCCTGTGCATCTTTTGGTCCATTTCAGGTCTGAATTCAGCCAAAACTTTGGGCTGAAATCGGACCTGAAACTGTGAACCAGGAAGCACCGGACCCCTGCTGTGCGCCGGAGCGGTCTCCAGTGTGAACCCAGCCTGAATCGTGACATAAGAACAGATTTTTTGGCCAATCAGATCATGTCCCCTTTGGGATGATGGTGGAGGTGCATAGAAGGAAAGGGGGAGGGAGAAAAGGGGATTTAAGCATGGACTTTGATGGGGGTTTTCTTGGCCAATGCATATTTGCAGAATTTATGATGTGGCCCTCATACTGGAAAGTTTGGAGACCCCTGTACTAGATGATGAGAGGCGTACATTCTATAGTCTTCTCTCTGCCACATAAAAATGTGATCTTACCCAGGGAAGTAAGTGGCAGCTGATCTTCCATCATCAAGGTGTCTTTATCCTGATACAAACTGCAATATATATAAAAAGAAAAAGAGAAAAGTAAATAGTTAAATCTTAACTCCAACCACTATGTAATGTAGTTAAGTATTTGATAAAGCCCTTCTCCAAGCAAGCAGAAAACTCTAGAGAGACTCCTAGCTGTTACTGCTCCCCTCCACCATCACAGGAGTGATCTCTTTCTCTGATTCAAATCCCCTCACATGCCCTTTCTCTCCCCTGATGCAGTAGCTCTGTGCTCAGCGTTTGAAAGCTCGTTCCTGTGATAGTGGAGGTGAGCAGTAACAGCTGGCCGTGTCTTAGTAACATCCTAGCAACAAGGCAGGACAGAAGCTTTCTCTGATTCAGATGTCCTCACATGCTCTTCCTCTTCCCTGATGCAGTAGATCTGAGCTCAGTGTTTGACAGCTCACTCCTGTCATGGTGAAGGTGAACAGTAACAGTTAGGAGCAGAGCCAGGACAAGGGGTGGGCTGGAGGGGCGGCTGCCCTGGGCGCAATGGTTTACTGTAGAGATAGAGGTGCCTTTGTTCCGTTGCAAGGCTGACAGGAGTAGGAGTGGTTCTAGGTATAGGATCCCTTAACCTTGCACATCATGACTGGGGCAGGGGGGCACAGTTTGGCATCTTTGCCCTGGATGCTGGGTGACCTTGTGTCGGCACTAGCTGGGAATGTCCTAGCAACAAGGCAGGACTGGAGCTCTTTCTCTGATTCAAACCTCCTCACATGCTCTTCCTCTTCCCTGATGAAATAGCTCTGAGCTCAGAATTTGAGAGCTTGCTTCTGTGATGGTGGGGTAAACAGCAACAGCTGGGAGTGTCTTAGCAACGTCCTAGCAACAAGGCAGGATGGGAGCTCTTTCTCTGTTCATATCCCCTCACATGCTCTTCCCCTTCCCTGATGAAGTAGCTCTGAGCTCAGCATCTGAGAGCTTGCTCCTGACTGTTGTGGTGGAGGTGAGCAGTAACAGCTGGAAGTGTCTTAGTAACATCCTTAGCAATGCCAGTCAGGCTTCAGGAGGTATGTAAATTACCTACACCTATAACAAGGGCTTTACTCAACTGTGGCCAAAGCTGCACAGTTTGTTTTTATCTATGGACGCCCCTTACCTGCATAGGTGGGGAATTTTGGTAAAGGTGAACTAACCCTTTAACTAGTGTAAAGCTGCTGACTTAGTATCAGCCTCTTGTAATCCCCTGTACTGCAGAGGGAGGGGGCAGAACCAGGAGGTAACTGATCTGCTTGCACATACACTGACAGGAGGAGAGAGCCGAGTGAGCAGAGGGATGAGATCATTGGCTTCTTCATTGGCCAATCACAAACTGAGGGCAGGAAGGCGACCACGCTGTAATGCTAAACTGAACAGGGAAAAGGTCAGGTCACTGGGGTGGCTGTGTGGCAGAGCTGTGTAAAACTCAGGACTGGATGCACAGAAATACACATCTTTTAGCAGTTAATTGAGTTCTCCTAAACCTGTTTCATTTATTTAGAGATTTCCTAGAGTTTAGTTTTAAAGCAGCAGCCCAAATAAAAAGTGGCAGGGCGCTTTCGAACACTCTGTATGCTCAGGAGACATAAATGTATTGGGGGGAGGTCAGGGAATCACATAACAAAACCCATCTTAAACCAAGGCTTATGGAATGCTGCAGGAAGATTAGGATTACTGGGTGTGACATGATCCTCTCCATACAGAGTGCTGGGACCCCCTTCTCTCATAATAAGAATATTATTATTACCTCCTCATTGGACTCTCCAGCCTCACATCCCCGGCAACAGCAGTCGAGAATAGAGAAAAAAAACTATTAGTTTTCTATGGTGGTCTCCATGGAGGCTTCAAGAAAATGGCCGCCACAATACAGGCACAGCTGGGCGCACGCGCCCAGGAGCCGCATTGCGAAGAGAGCTTAGGGAGCCAGAGACCAGAGCTGCCTTATAAGGAAAACTCCGCCCACTGGGCTTCTCAAAGGAACCACTAGAGGACCAAAGAAAAACACGTTCTCTCTGAGAGAGAGTCAGAGTGAGACAGGCGGCCATTTTTTTGTAGTTCAATTTATTGTTACCATTTTTATTATTAACACTAATAACAATAAAGATGCATTTTTCTACATCAGCTTTTATTTATTCTTTGAAATACAGCATTACTGAAAGTAGCATTTCTTGAAACAAGATAAGCTGTCCTCAGAACAGTCCAGGTGGACGGCCATATTATTGTAGCCCAAAATGAAAGGGAGTAGCTCCAGCAGTGTCAGAATCCTCCTGGTGGGGATGTGAGGCTGGAGTGTGTACCCAGTGAGGAGGAGGTAATAATGTCTTCTTAATATGAGAGAAGGGGGTCCCAGCACTCTGTATAGACTGAATGGGGGAGATCATGTCACCTCCACAAATTATGTTCTTGCAGGTCCTTTGAGCATTAGATGGTAAGCTCTGCTGGGGCTGATGGCGCTGGGAGCGTATTTACAGACACTACGAATATGGATGAAGAATAGAATGCAGCTACGAGAACGAAGAAAGGGGGTCTGGTGGTAGAAATCCTCCATAGGATCCATAGGTCATTTTGCGCATCATGTGATCAGGTATGTTGCGGGGTCTTACTAAGCCGTCCCCAAGACTGGGCTCACGGTGATCTATTTTATTGTTAAATCTTGTGTTCTATTCATAGTATTTGGGATTCTTAAAGAGGAGCTCCGGGCTCCCCCCCCAAATAAATAAAAAGTCAGCAGCTACAAATACTGTAGCTGCTGACTTTTAATATAGGGACACTTACCTGTCCAGGGATTCGGCGCTGTCCTCACCCGAACCAATTGTTCAATTGGCTTCAATTGCAGGCACCGGCATAGCAAGTAAGGGAAACTGCACATGCGTGAGCCACCTGTTATGTGACACAGAAGACTGCAGGGGAAGGAGGGGGAGCCAAACTTCCGGCTCAGATTACCGTGGCGAAGTGGGAGTGGGTACCTGTCAAGACCAGGTACTCACTCCCCCCCCAAACAGTGGCAAATGTGGAGTGTGCAAGCAAGAACCCTTTTGGGTGAAGCTCCGCTTTAACATGATGTGGAGATGCCACATCTAACCTCTGATTAGATTATCTTTTCTGTTTGAAGAATTTTTATTAAGAGTTTTCAAGATAACAGAGATGAATATATGAATGGCTTATATCCGTCAGATAGATATACAACTAAATGAACAACAACATTATTTGGACTGAAGTAGAGCTGCACGATTCTGGCCAAAATGAGAATCGCAATTTTTTTTTGCTTAGAATAAAGATCACGATTCTCTCACGATTCTTGCGGCGTAATATATTAAATATACAAAAAAAAAAAAAATGGGCTAACAGCACTGTAGGTTTTTGAAAGGGGTAATTTTTCCAAAAAAATTGCGTTTAAAAGTCTGCTGCGCAAATAGCGTGTGACATAAAATATTGCAACAACCACCATCTTATTCTCTAGGGTCTCTGCTAAAAAAAAATATATAATGTTTGGGGGTTTTAAGTCATTTTCTAGCACAAAATAATGGATTTTTATTTGTAAACAGCAAGTGTGAGGAAAGATTTAGTCTTCAAATGGTTAAACCAAAACTCTATACAAGGGGAGTTCATTCAGAGTTCAATGAAGTAACTCTTATCAATGATGACTCAGAAGCTGGCTGTATGCCCAGACTTGGCTGTTCCCCTGAGACTCAAGCCGCTCTGACTTCAAAAGACTTCAGGCACTTTTCTTACTGTCAAATCGCACTGATTCGCCCCCCAAGTCTGACTCCTTTTAACTGCACTGAAAATCGCGGCAATGCCCAATTGAGATCGCAGGGGGGGGTAGATTGAGATTGCGATCTTCATACGATTAATCGTGCAGCTCTAGACTGAAGTTAACATAGTTTGATATGTCAGAATATCAGAGATAAAAAGGGGAAGTCTGAACAAGGCACAGTAATGAGGGAATAGATAATTTAGGCAAAGAACACAGGGATAAAGCAGGAGGGGCCGCGCCGTCTCCCCCGTCACCCCATGTGGGATCAAACTGTGACAGGAAAAACAGGCTACGACCCACCCAGCCCCAACCCCAAAGGCCAGACAACATCTATGGTATACATAATCAATTCCCATATGTATTCAAGTCAAATATCTCTAAATTTATATCACGTACATAGTAGACGTGTTGAGAAACCGGCAACCTTCCACCTCTAGCCACAGGGCTAGGATGGAATACCACCCCTCAGGGACAGTCCAAATTCCAGTTTGCAAGAAGAGACGGACTAAGTAGCCCGTTTAACTAAAAGAGATGATCTTAGAGTAAAAAGAAAACGAAAGCGAGAGAGAGAGTGGAGGAAGAAGAGGCATCAGAAAAGTAAGGCCAAGGATGAGGGTCATCTAGGGAGCTTGAGCTAATCCTTCCAAGGATCCCAGACTAGATCAAATTTAGTTGAAGTATCCAAAATAATATTTGCGAGTCTTTCCTGCACCATGATCCAAGAGATTTTTTGTTAAGCCTCATAGAATGATACTGATGGACGCTTCCAAGACCTGGCTATTGTGATTTTAGCACCCAGCAAAATAAAGTGGATGAGTTTAAATAGTGGTTTGGAAAGTCCATCGGGTTTATAGTTGAGAAGAGCTATTTCTGGGTTTTGGGGGATGGGATGGCCCGAAATCTTACGAATCAAATGAAATACCTTATTCCAAAAGCCCCGGATATGTGGACATTCCCACCATGTATGAAGGAAGGATCCCAAAAGCCCACATCCTCTGAAGCAGAGCTCGAGGAACCTGGATACATAATTGCTAGCTTAGTAGGTACTAAATACCATCTGATGAGGACCTTTATATTGGCTTCCCTTAAAGTAATATTTGTGATCCCTTGCAAAGATCTCAAGAACAGGGGGTTCCATGTGTCTGTTTCCCAATCAACCTCTAGGTCTCTCTTCCATTTCTTCGCATAGGGAGGTTTATCTGTAGTCTCTATCAGTGATGCACAAATCAGAGTAATGCCTCCTCTATGCTCCTCAGTTTCAGAACACCATTTTTCGTAGGGGGTAATACCTGCGTGGTCATTTTTAGACTTCCACCAAGATGACAGGAAATGCTGTATTTGGCTAAATCTGAATTTTTCAGCAGGTGGCATTTCTAATTTATTGATACAGTGAGTTAGAGTTAAAGGACCCGCAGGGGTCAAGAAATGACCTATTCGATATAGGCCCTTATCAGTCCACCACTGGAAGGCTTTAATGTCAAGACCTGGGGGGAAAAGGGGATTATTAAAGAGATGACTAAGGGGGTTTAAGGATTAAATCGCTAAGGGCAAAGGAGTGGGACAGTGTAGGGGAGAGTATAGAGGGCCTCGCCTTGCAGGGAGCCCCCAAAAAAAAGTCAATAGTGTAGAGGGGCACCGCCTGCCTCTCTATATTAATCCAATCAGGTTTATTCCCTCTAAAGAAAACAGTCGAGAATTGTGCCAATTGAGCTGCCTGGTAATATTTAAACAGGTTTGGAAGACCCAAACCCCCCTGATTGCGTCTCCTGGAAAGGACACTGGCTGAGCATCTATAGCCCTTACGGCCCCAAATAAATTTCAGAATTTGTGATTTAAGTTTTTGAAGATTAGATTTCCGAAGTGGGACCGGGAGAGCTCTGAAGAAATACAGAATCTTAGGAAGAAGGGTCATTTTGACCACGTGTATCCTGCCTAACCAGGAAAGGCCTTCTTGATCCCATCTGGTGAGCTCATCTGTTAAGTTCTTAAATAAGGGTGGGTGGTTAGCTTCATAGAATTGACTGATGTTGGCTGTCAGACTGACCCCCAGGTAAGGTATCCGGGAAGTATTCCAGGTAAATTTATATTGATCTTTGAGTCGAGACAATGTCGGCTCTCGGATGGATATATTTAGAGCTGACGATTTGGACCAGTTTACACAGAGACCAGAGGCCTCACCAAAGATTTGAAGAAGATGAATAATTTGCAGGGTAGATACAAGAGGAGAAGAGATGAATAAGAGCAGGTCATCTGCGAATAAAGCGCACTTATGAGTATAAGGATCACATTTCACTCCGTGGATATCAGGGTTATCCCTTATGGCAATAGCCAGAGATTCCATCGCAATGGAAAATATCAAGGGTGAGAGGGGACATCCCTGTCTAGTACCCCTGGAAATGACTAGGGGGTCTGAGTAGTAGTTTCGTAATTTGACCTGAGCCCACGGGTTAGAGTAAAGGGCTCTCAAGGTCTGAAGAAATCCTGGACCAAAGCCCCATCTGTATAAAACCTCAAATAGATACGACCAATCAACTGTGTCAAAGGCCTTTTGTAGATCGACAGATAGAATGTACCCCTCCCGAGGGGGCCCCCCATCCCAATTCGAGTTGAGGAGAGAAATGATATCTACAGCTCTACGAATTTGGTCCGGACTCTGCCTTCCCGGAATAAAGCCCACTTGGTCTTTGTGAATGTACTTACTTATAAATTTGGTCAATCTGTTTGCAAAAATTTTAGTCAAAATTTTGAGATCGTTATTGATCAAAGAGATAGGTCTATAATTGCTGACATCTGAATGATCCTTACCAGGTTTGGGGATGACCGATATAAAAGCCCTGTTGGCTTCACTCTGCAGTCCAGAAGAACCCACCCGAAGAGAATTAAAAAATCTAGTTAAGTAAGAGGCTATAACTGGACCAAAAGTCTTATAGTAAGTAGCCTGTGGACAGACCGTCAGGGCCAGGAGCCGAACCCTTCCTGAGATTTCGGATCACCTCCAGAACTTCCGTGTCTGTGAAGGGTAGTTCAAGGGAAGCAGCATGTTCCTCCGACAATCTAGGAAGGGGAACAGAATTTAAGAAGGCTTCAAGATTAGAAGAAGCCTCTGATTTCCCTGATTCATATAGTTTGGCATAAAAATTTTGAAAGACAGTCATAATTCGTTTAGGATTCTGAGTTAGAGCTCCAGAAATATCTCTAATCTTTGGGAAGGAAAAGGAACGACACCTGGGGGACAGCCCGGCAGCCAGCCTAGGACCGATTTGATCCTTTTGTAAATAGAAATGAGCTCTAGACCATTGGATCTGCTTCTCAGCGCTTGTGGTGAGGGCAAGGTTTAAAGCTATCTTCCCTGCCTCAAGCTGTGCTAGTGACTGGGGATTCGGGTTTTTCTTATGAGACCTGGCCAAGTCATGAAATGCACGTTCTAGATTTTCAATGTTAATCTTCCTTTCCCTTCTTAACCTGGCTGATAATTGAATGATCTTTCCCCTAATAACCCCTTTATGAGCTGCCCACAGAATTGGGGGGGATACTTCCCCGTTATCATTCAGCATGAAGTATTCCTTGAGATCCTTTTCCAATAATGTGCAATGGACCAGGTTATTAAGTAGAGATTCATTCAGTCGCGATTGGGGATTTCTCCCAAGCCCCAGATCAATTCTAAGTAGTATTATAACTAACGAGTGATCTGATAAGGGAGAATCCTTGATAAAAGATTTGGAGACCATGGGAGAAACAAAGGTTGGGACAAAAATATGGTCTATTCTGGCCATGCTCTTGTGTGGAGCTGAGAAGTGAGTGTAGTTCTTAACCCTGGGATTCAGTTCTCTCCAGATGTCGATGAGCCCCACCGAATATAGAAGCCTAGCAAATTTGAGACTGAGTTTAGGAGGTCTAATCCACCAAGGAGGACATGTCCCTGACTTATAAATTGTGGGGTCTAAGGCCACATTGGAATCTCCTCCCATTACTACAGTCCCCTCTAAGTGAGGGGTGACAAGATTAAGCAACCTCTGGAAGAACTTGGTTTGACCTTGGTTAGGGGCATAGTATGATAAGAAGGAAAACATCGAGCCTCCCAAAAAGTTCCCCTTAGGAAAATATACCTACCCTCTGGGTCTTTGATTTCTTATAAAGGGGTAAATGCTAATTGTTTGGCGAATAAGATGCCTACACCCTTCATCTTGTCAAAACGTTTGCTAGAAAGAACTGAGGATATTTAGGGATGTACTTAGGGTTATATTGGTCTGGGAAGTGGGTTTCCTGAAGCATGAGGATGTCTAAATGTTGAGAGTGAGCTAGGTTGAAATATTTTTTCCTCTTAACGGGGGAATTAAGACCCTGCACGTTGTGCGTTGCTATTCTTAGAGAGGATGAGGGGCTAGCTGACATGGAAAGTGTTAAAGAGACGAACTTTATGCATCACTGATTGAGAGCTTACCTGCCTCCTGGAGAGGAAAGGATGTAATTTGCCTCGCAAAGAGAAAAAAGGAGCTACCCGTAGAGACCCACTGTGTTGTTGACTTCTCTGATGCCTGGAGATAAAGGAAGAAAAGAGGAGAGAGAAGAGTAGAAAGATCCAGAAAAAACTTAGTAAGAACATAGAATATGGGAGGGGAGCAGCAAGGACGAGCCGCAAAACCCCTCTAATTCATGGTGGAGAGGGTTCTAAATATCACCCCCACCATCAAGAATAGGAAGTAAGGTGTCTGCCTACACAGCAAAACTGCAACCGACCCAAGGGCCACCAAATTTGGAGACCCGAAGTCAGAGGGAGGAGCATGAAAATCCCCCCCGGCCAAAACCCTAGAACCTAAAAAAGAAAAATAACGTTAACGGTTTACCCAACAAATTTTTTAAAGAGTGATGAAATGAACAAAGCCATCAGAACATCTAGGGTCTAGAAACATTCAGGGCCGCAATGACCCGCTATAGTATATTAAATCGACATTGAAGGATCATTAAGAAAGTACATAAGGCTGAAATGGGGGCCCGCAGCGGATCCATCCCCCCACCTCCCCCCGAGAAAAGTCCCACAGGAGGAGGGGGGGAGGGGGGGACAGAGCCAACCATGAGCTGCCCCCACAAGAATAAAACAAAATTCAACCCTAAATGCAAGATTCAACATAACCGGAACAAAGGACAGTAAGCAAAGTGGTGACTTAGGAGTCAGTATCCCCAATGAGTATCAAACATTAAGAATATAACTCAAAAATCAAGGGGGGTGGGAGTCTTTGGCTCGCTTTTGTTGTTGCCTCTGCCACAGAGGAGGAATAGGGCTCTGAGGCGAAGGTCTCTTGGAGGAGGACACGTTCTTTTGAGGGTGCGTGGAGGAGGGATCCAGCGAGATGAGATTAAGACCTTCCAGAAGTCGTTCCCCCTCTTGAAATGTGGAAAAGCCATATTTCTTGCTTTTGAAAAGAAAGGACAAACGGAAAGGCAAGGACCACCAATATTTGATGTTAGATTTAGAAAGGGCCTCCAAAAGAGGCTTCAGGGATCTTCTTTTCTGAATGGTGTAAGGCGAAAAGTCTGCGAAAACTTGTATGGGGTGACCATGGATAGCAAGATTTGAAGAGTTCCTTGAGGCTTTCATGATCTCCTCTTTTACCCCATAAAAATGAGGTTTCACCACAATATCTCTAGGTAACCCGTCGGACCTTGGAGGTTGTAATGCTCTATGTACCCTATCAAGTTCAAGGCAATGTTCAGGGATGCCTGGCATAGTTTCCTTAATGAGGGTGCACACAGCTGAATGGACATCAGTGACTTCTTCAGGGAGGCCCCTAATTCGAAAGTTATAACGCCTAGAGCGATTTTCCAGGTCTTCTATTTTCGATAAGGCGGACTCCAGTTGATCTTGAAGGTCCTGGGTACGAGCTGTGTTTTGGTTGATTCTGGAAACAGATTGTTCCGTTTTATGTTCCATTGCTTCTATACTGGACCCCAGTCCCTGAAGGTCAGCTTGGATAACAGAGGTAATTTGAGAAGCCGTTTGGGCTAGGCCCTTGGAGAGCATTTTGGAGAAAACCTCCATCATCATTTGAATGTCCGAGTGAGGTACTTGAGTTTGGGGGCTAGATAAGTCTGAAAGGGGGTTGCCCGAACCCTACTCTTTGAGAGGGGTACTGATAAGTTCATCCAATGTCCTCTCCAGAAGGGATATGGTGGATGCTGGGGACAGGATCTGAGCCATGGTTTAAGCTCCTGGGGGGGGCCCTGGTGAAGACAGGACCTGGGACCCCCCTTCTGGGCCCGCATCCATCTCCTGCAGTCCCCCACTGGTATGTTGAGACCCTGAAGGTAGCTGAGGGCCCTTAGAGGGTGGGGCGTCAAAACCCGGCTGGCGAGATAAGTCTCGCCTAACTGCCCCCTGATGCATAGTCCAAACTATAGTAAGGATCCCTCAGGGACTTCAGTGGTGGTTCAAGGCACAGAATACAAATAATGAAGAAAGTAGGGGGGATATAAGAGGAAAGTCAAACACTGATGTGTAACTGTATGATAAGATAAGACAGCACCAATTCAGTCTTTCAGTGAGAAAAGATCCATTTCCTGATGACTTTATGGAACACCAATACTCACTCAGCAAGAAATAAAGGGACTGTTAGCCACTTACAGGGCCTAATGAATAGAGATGGAAGCGCTGTAGGCCCAGACCACGGCCTAGATTTGTAGTGCCCTCTCTGAAGATCACTCGCTCTCCCTGGTTAGGTCAGGAGTCTCCCCAAGTGAATCCACCACTGGAAGGCAGATAAATGGCCGCTTCAGGGCCTCTCTGGATGCTGGCTCTTACAGGTTTTCCCTGGTCCCCCTCCTCTAGAATGATTGCGGTATTGCTAGGCCCGATCCGCTGCCTCAATTAGCGGGATGCGGCCGGGAGCGGGTCCCGCGACTGAAGTGGCGGCGCCTCACCTCTCCCAAGATGATCCCGCTACTGTCCCCTTTTCCAGAGCTATTGGAGCGGTAAGACCGAGCTCCGCTGCTAGGTGTTGCAGGTCCGGGAGGCCGAGGGGGACCGGAGCTCCAGGCTTACACAGCCGCCATCGGAGCCCCGCGCATATGCACTCCGAGATTAGATTATCTTGTAGGACTGTATCCAATATTCCTGTCCTAGTTCCCCAGGGAAGGTGAGTCTTATTGCCCTGCCACATCGTACAAGGTGCAGGGGTAGGAAACACACTCTGGCTGTGGTAAAGACTACCAATCCCATCATGCCCCGGACCTGGGAGTCCTGCCTGTGAATTTCCAAGTCTTAGAATGCATCATGGGACTTGTAATTCCGCAACAACTAAATTACCGAGGTTGCCTACCCCTGGATTAGTTGGAAACTCTGTTGGCTTTTATGGCATTCTAAGGTTTCTCTAGAGAGATCTGTCCTCACTTCATATCTTGGGGACAACATTGAAGAATTTCTCTCACCCAATGTTCTGTTGGGGCCCCAGGCAGGAAGTTAGGGGAAATCTCCTGCAGACAGTTTTACGAAATGTAATGGGGGTTCCAGCCATCTCATATTTTTTTTTAAACATATTTTTATTGCTGTTTGAGCTGGTTTACACTTGCTTCCAAATTTGGCATTGGACACATTTTTTTAAAGCACTCTGAGTGCCAATCAAAGCCACTTTCACCAAATAAAATGGTTACCTTACTGTCCTGTTCACACATTGTGTTTGCTTTACTTCAAAAATGATACCCCGTGTTCCTTTCTTGGCGCTTCAAAGCATCTCCAAAGCCTCCATAGAAGTCTATGACAACGCTCGCTAACAGCAGCATTAGCTTAGATTTGTTTTGGAAGTATTACAGGTATGAGATATCCCAGGGTGCACTGGGAAACCAACATGCGAACCAGAAAGGCATCATCAGCAGTCACTTCCAGTTAATGTGTATATATTCTGGAAGTGTCTGGTGCAGTGGTCACATCTGGTGTGGAGCGGGAATGTTAGCGGGTTCCAGAGCGAAACAACTAGCAGACATGGTGCACAACATAGGAATGCTATAGCAGAAGGTGAGCGGGGATTGGAGAGAGAGAGGAGAATCAACAAACCAGAAGATCAGCAGAGCTGGGGGTTACTACTGAGCCAGGGATCTGCTGAGTGGGGTATTAATGAGCTGGGATTATTACTGAGTTGGAAGTACTATTGAGCCCCTTTGAAACGCATTTGCCAAGCTTCATTAAAGTTTCAAAAAAGCATCACCGAAGCATCAAAAACATAAAAAAAGCATGTTGTAGCAGTAGGCGATTTAATGTGTGTTACAATCGAAGCAAGTGTAAATGAGCCCTTTGCATGTCTCTGATGGAGATTTCCCCTCACTTGTGGCAATGTTGTCACTGGAACAGGAAAGTGAAGGAACAGCTGCCCGGTGGTGTCACTAAATATGGCAGAGGTTTTACCCCTCCCATGTACTATTTCACTGCCATTATTTTATCCATGATATTCAGGAAGATCTTCTGATCCTTCAGAAGATAGAAACCTGCAATTCACTCCAAGATACACTTTAGTATAGTATTATTTTAAGGTGTACTTATAATGTGTTGTATTAGCAATTGTATTTCTTGTTAAATTGCAGTGCGTAATTTTCCTCAACACAGACAGACTGAGAAGTCTTTAGAAAAACACAAGGATCTCCATAAGAACGTCACCATGGATGATCATCAGTCTGTTAGATCATCAGGTAAGAGATAGCGTTGGATTTGAGACCCACTTTGTCCTACATGGGGGCTGAGATGTCCCTTTAGTTTGCAGAAATAAAAGTGGAAGAAATTGACTTGAAAAACTGATGATGACAACCAAAATGAAGCCATTCAGACTATTGGACAATATGAACCAGGCCCTGATTACCCAACATCATTGTCCAACCACAGGAATGATGACCATGCTTCACTTACTGGACCCAACCAACAAGGATACAGCATGCAATGGAGCCTTTCCAAAAGAGTAGAGGAAACTATAGCAACAACAGGAGACCCAATTTCTCATTAAAGCTGAATTCCAGATATGGCAGTTTTGACATAGTTACATTGGTCAAGCTATGTATGTGTGATGCCTTTGAGACCGCATGAAAGCTGGGAATCGCTGTAATAGCCACCAGTACTTCAGTGATTTCCCCTAGTTTCTGGGTCTTGTGCCAGCGGCATGAGCACCATTCAGAGAACACTGCAATTTTCTCAATGAACGCACAGCGTTCTCTGATTGGATGAGGTGGAGATGCAGGGTGGTAATGTTGCAATCTCCACCTCATCCAATCAGAGCACACGTTGTATTAATTGAGAAAATGCAAAGTATTCTCTGAATGGCCCCTGTGGTGAGAAGGCAAACTTCTGTGTTCAGTAACCATTGGGGCATAGGACCTGTAAGCTAGTGGAGATCAATGTAGTAGCAGTGATTTCCACCTTCTATGGGAATCCCACATGTATGGCGCATACATACCTACATCGATCCAAACTGGATCATGCTAACTATGTAAAGTTGCCATACCTAAACCTCAGCTTTATGATCTTTAGTTTCAGAATGATAAAAAGTCTAGATATTTTTGGCTAGATAGTGTGCTGGAACCCTGGTCAAATGGGACTTTCAGCAGCAACTTAACAGCAAATGTAATCAATCTACTAAATTGTCTTCTGGAAGCACGGAAAAAGTATTGGGGATCCATCTGAATCAGTGTCTCTCAACCAGGGGGTCTGCTAGGGTTCCCCCACAATCTGCCATTCATCACAAGCAAATTAATGGTAGATCACAGCCCCCGAAGATCTGACAGGCTGCAGAGCGCAGAGGAAAACTGAAATTACTGTCCTGCCCCCCCCCCCCCCCCCATGAGCCTGTGTGTGTGTGAAATCACTTGGGAGAGACGTTAGAGGAGGGCGGGCGGAAATCAGCACGCAAGATACAATTGCCTGAGCTAATCTGCATGAAATAAACGGCAACCCACTACAGATCCCAGCATTGTACCCTCCAGCTTACTCCTGCCCCCCCGTACCATATAGTTCTCTCCTGGGTCCCCTTGTATTATACTTTTCTCTCCTAGCCTCCTTTATCTGATATAGGTATCTGATTTCAGTATAGGGGGCCCAGGAGAGAAAAGTATAGTACGGGGGGGGGGGGGGGGGGGGGGGGGGGGGGGGGGGGGGGGGGGGGGGGGGGGGGGGGGGGGGGGGGGGGGGG
>BLSH010174537.1:175119-190201 GCA_018402905.1 Glandirana rugosa | reverse complement strand
AGAGACAGCTCATGTGCTGTGCCCTGCTTGCCCCCTGTGCCTTGCCCTGATGCTGCCGCCCTGTACACTGCTATCAAGTTCGACCCAGAATTAAATAGGTACATTTTAATATTTATTCTATTATTTAATGCTATTTTTTAAAAGTAATTGTTGTTATATCTACAGTTCACGGATCACACCGATGTTCTGTGACCTGTTGATATGAAAATTATTTCAAGGGTTCCCCAAGGTGTCAGACTTTTTGCCCGGGGTTCCATGGCGGTAAAAAGGCGGAGAAACACTACTCTAGAAAATATCTTTATTCTACAAAAAAATATCCATACACATCAACTACTTAAAGTGGTTGTCAACCTGTGACAACCACTTTAACCTACAGGTAAGCCTAGAATAAGGCTTACCTGTAGGTGCACTGCATATCTCCCAAACCTGCATGGTCCAGGAGATATGCAGTGTTTTGCATGTGCCGACTTCATGTCGGCACATGCGCAGTGAAGAAACGGCCTCCATGCCGTTTCTCCACTGACCTTGTCCCGTGACTGGCAGCTCCCACGCGCATGCGCGGGAGTGACGTCACGCCACTCCGGCCAGTCACAGAGCCGGAGTCGCGGCCCCGGAAGGAAGAGGGGCAGAAGATGGACGCGGCCTGTAGTGGGGACATCGCTGGACGCCACAGGTTTCGTTTCCATGAAAGTGGCACATAATGGGCTACTGTGCGATGCAGAGTAGCCCATTATGCTTCTACTTTACAGGGTTATATTGAGGAAGTAAACCCAATCTGGGTTTACTTCCTCTTTAATAGCTCTGTGATCTATTTGTTTTTTAAATTTATATTCTTTATTGGATTTTCCGAATTGAGAAAGAGTATGTCCTTGTGGACACCATACAACTTATAGTATAAATAACTGGAAAAGGATTAAACAGAGACATAGATAATGTTACTACATTTATTTGCCACCTATGAATAACTAAGGAGTATAATCATATATGCCAAAAGCTGATCTAATCATTATCTCTCTGAAATGTGAGCCATATACTGTATCCCACCCTATCTATTTTTATGAAATTGTTTCTTACTGTGATTTTCTGCCATCTTGTAATGTCCTCAATGGGCTCCCAGACCTGTTTGGAATGAGCAGGGCATGTTAGTTGCATTCATGTTCACTGCTCCATGCACACTACAAATCCCATAGTCCATTTTTCCATAGTTCATCTCAGGAGTAACCAAGAGATGATGTCTGTGTTCCTACATACAGTGGGACCATAGAGAACAAGCATAGCCATCCTCTAGCACAGTGTTTCTCCACCATTTTACCTCCAAGGAACCCCTAGCAAAAAGTCTGAAATCTCGGGGAACCTCTGAAATAATTTTCATATCGAAAGGTCACGGAACATCGGAGCTGTAGATATAACAACAATTACTTTTAAAACTAGCATTAAATAATAGAATAAATATTAAAATGTACCTATTTAATGTGAAACTTGTACTCTTTTTTCTGCATATATGCTCCATTCTGAGTCCAACTTGATAGCAGTGTAAGGTACAGGGGGCAAGCAGGGCACAGCACACGAGGCAGGAGGGCACAGTACATGGCAGCAGTGCACATATTTACATGGCAGCAGGGTAGTTGATTACATGGGAGCAGGACACAGGACACATGAGAGCAGGACACAGGACACATGAGAGCAGGGTACAATACACATGAGAGCAGGAATCTCTATATAGTAGAGAATATATAGAGAATATATATATATAGTAGGAATATAGTATGCATTCAATACTTGCATTACATTGCAATAATTGCATGATTTACTGCATCAATGCAATGTGGCATGGAGGCGATCAGCCTGTGGCACTGCTGAGATGTTATGAAAGCTCAGGTTGCTTTGATAGTGGCCTTAAGCTAGTCTGCATTTTTGGGTCTGGTGTCTCTTATCTTCCTCTTGACAATACCCCACAGATTCTTTATTGGGTTGAGGTCAGGCGAGTTTGCTAGCCAATCAAGCACAGTGATACCATGCTCATGTAACCAGGTACTGGTAGTTTTGGCAGCGTGGGCAGGTGCCAAGTCCTGCTGGAAAATGAAATCAGCATCTCCATTAAGCTGGTCAGCAGAGGGAAGCATGAAGTTATGTATAATTTCCTGGTAGAGAGCTGCACTGACTTTGGACTTGATAAAACACAGTGGGCCAACACCAGCAGATGACATGGCTCCCCAAATCATCACTGACTGTGGTAGGGTTGCCACATCATCCCTTTAATGCAGGACACATACTAATTACACAGGTTCTGTGGCTGATTAAGGTGGTAATTAAACTCATTTGGTGCCTTATCTGCATTAAATTAGCCTCAGAACCTGTGTAAGTCATATGTGTCCTGGATTAAAGGGATGATGTGGCAACCCTAGACTGTGGCAACTTCACACTGGACCTCATGCAACTTGGATTCTGCGCCTCTCCACTCTTCCTCCAGACTCTGAGACTTTGATTTCCAAATGAAATGCAAAATTTACTTTCATCCAAGAGGACTTTAGACCAGTGAGCAACAGTCCAGTCCTTTTTCTCCTTGGCTCAGGTAAGATTCTTCTGACATTGTCTCTGGTTCAGGAGTGGCTTGACACAAGGAATGCGACAGTTGTAGCCCATGTCCTGGATACGTCTGTGTGTGGTGGCTCTTGAAGCACTGACGCCAGCCATAGTCCACTCCTTGTGAATCTCCACCAAATTCTTTAATGCTTTTGCTTCTCAGTCCTATGACACCACCCATTGGATGGTTTGGTAGTTTGGTTGAGAGCACAACCAATGAGACAGCTAGCATTTCCGGCATGATAGGAATATTAACTCTTCTTTGACACTATCAAATCGATGGGTATACCTCCGCTTTAAAGTGGTTGTCACCTGCACGGTTTAGGAGATATACAGTGTACTAGCATTGCCGACATCATTTGACACATGCGCAGTGAAGAAACGGCCTCCGTGCCGTTTCTTCACAGAGATCGTGCCGTTACTGGCGGCTCCCGTGCCCATGCGCGGGAGTGACGTCATGCGACTCCGGCCAGTCACAGAGCCGGAGTCGCGGCCCCGGAAGGAAGAGGGGCTGAAGATGGACGCAGCCTGCACAGGGGACATCGCTGGACATCGCAGGCTTCGTTTGCAGGTAGGGTTGCCACATCCTCCCTTTAATCCAGGACACACATTAATTACGCAGGTTCTGTGGCTGATTAAGGTGGTAATTAAACTCACTTGGTACCTTATCTGCATTCAATTAGCCTCAGAGCCTGCGTAATTCATATGTGTCCTGGATTAAAGGGATGATGTGACAACCCTATTTGCAGGGGAATGTAGAGGAAGTAAACCCCATCAGGGTTTACTTCCTCTTTAAGCTCCCTGCAGCAATACTTGCTTTTTTACAAATCTACCCCACCTGTTCCAAAAGGTATATCTCTCTTATATAATGCTCTCCAATATAAAACCACATTTTGAAAGTCTGGTTCAATCCAGCAATAGGAGATAGACCCGCAGAAGGCTTATTCTGTAGAAAAATGGCTCTTAGAAATAAAATCACAGAAATCACCGCGCTAGTGAAAAAGATCCAAGTAAATAATGTCATATATAATAAATACAGTATTAATAATCAAAGCATATTAATTATGATAAGTGCTGCTGCTATATATAATAATAATGATGAATAAACAATAAGAACACTTATTAACCTCTTGCTTACTGGGCACTTAAACCCCCCCTCCTGCCCAGACCAATTTTAGGCTGTCGCATTTTGAATGACAATTGCGCGGTCGTGCGACGTTGTACCCAAACAAAATGTGTGTCCTTTTTTCCCATAAATAGAGCTTTCTTTTGGTGGTACTTGATCACCTCTGCGTCATTTCTGATCGCCGCTATAAACAAAAAAAGAGCGACAATTTTGCAAAAAAAGAACAATATTTCTTACTTTTTGCTATAATAAATGTCCAAAAAAATAAAAAATATTCATCGGGTTTGGCCGAAATATATTCTTCTACATATTTTTGTTTAAAAAAATTGCAATCTGCGTATATTGATTGGTTTGCGCAAAAGTTATCGCGTCTACAAACTATGGGAATTGATTTATGGCGTTTTTATTATTTATTTATTTTTTACTAGTAATGGCGGCGATCTGGGATTTTTATCAGGACTGCGATATTGCAGCGGTCATGTCGGACATTTTTGACACTTTTTTTGGGACCAATGACATTTATACAGCAATCAGAAATTTAAATATCCACTGATTACTGTATAAATGTCAGTGAAGGGGTTAACACTAAGGGGGCAGTGAAGGGGTTAACTGTGTTCCCTCATTGTGTTCTAACTGTTTGGGGGATGGGCTGGCTGGGACATGACAGATCTAACTGATCTCAGTGACAGGGATCAGTAGATCTGGCATGTCCCCTCTTAGAGAAAGGATAACTGCCATGTTTACATCGCGGTTCTCAGTTCTGCAGCTCTGTCAGGCGATCGCGGGTCACAAGCGGACATCGAGTCCACCCGACTCACGGGCACGTCCATGCAGCGCTTGCGCCGCCGCCAGGGGCACAAAATGGACGTCGTCCCGGAAATTCAGATCTGCGCTGGAGCCGTACTTCGGCAATAGCGCAGATCTGAAGGAGTTAAATAGCTACTAGTTCTCAGCAGCGCATCAATACTGAAATAGCTGACTGTGCAGGTGCATATACAGTGCATAAAAGTGCATATCGTGCATATAGTCCAACATATTGCAGTTTCCCAGTCTCTAGGTGCAGTGAAAAATTGCTGTACAGGGTCCGGACGTGCCCTTATGTAGCTCCGGAGCTCAGGGCACTGAAAACGGAAATACAGGGGCTATATGCTCGAATTTTAATCCAAAAAGCTGCTCACCCCCTGACTACAACACCCGTGTATGCCTGGAAGGAAAAAGAACTGCAAGCGCCGCTCTCAAGGCACTTTAACAGCTTATCTCCTCCGCTCCAAAGAAAAGCTGAAAATGACCAAAGATGGCGCCGGCTCATCTCCCACATGCTCCACGCTGGACTCTCAGCCCTCTGTTCCTGCATCTGAGGACCGTGAGTATTCACTCTCTCCTCCTGTCTTACTCACTAAAGCTGATTTAGAAGACAGCCTGACTGCTATGTATGAGAAAATCGCTACCAAATTACATAGTGAGATTAGTAAATCTACACAGGCTTTAACCCAGGAAATAGCCACATTAGGCTCACGCACCGACCGCCTTGAAGCCAAACATGATGAGCTTACATTAGCACATAATGACCTAAGGAAGGACTATGATGCTTTAGCAGAGAGCTTTTCACAAATTCAAGCACAAGTCGAAGATCTTGAAAATCGCAATAGAAGATGTAATCTGAGAGTGCGTGGGGTCCCAGAATCGGTCACCGACTTAAATCCAGCCATGCTGAAATTATTTCACTCCTTGGTCCCTGATAAACCAGACTCTGCTTTCCTATGCGATAGAATGCATAGAGCTTTACGTCCTAAACCTCCCCCAGATAAACCCCCACGGGACATAATTATGTGCTTTAAGGACTTTCTCATCAAAGAGGAAATTCTGAGAGCTTCCAGATCCAACTCAAACATAGTTTTGAATGGAATCAGGCTACAAATCTTCCCTGACATCTCACAAGCTACTTTGGAGCGCAGAAGGAACATGAGAGAAATTACATCTGTCCTGCAGAGTGCCAGAATTAGATATAGATGGGGGTTCCCATTCAAACTCTCTGTGCCACATAATGGAACACTTTACACAGTTTACAATATTACAGAGGGTAAAGACCTCCTAATCAAACTTGGCCTCTTGGAACCAGAACCACTGCTGCGTCTTCAAGCCACCCCCAGACCTTCACCTATATGGTCTACACCTGCATCTAGAAATGAAAACAGAAGAAACCGACCTCAGCCCCGCAACTTAAATACATAATTTTCTAATGCCTCCATCCCATCTGTTTTTCAATGCATTATATACCTATATTGGTTCCTGCATTTTATCTTTTATTTTCACATTTTTTTCATTCCGTGGTCTCTGTCTCCCTCAAGTGGTGTACCTAGGACATTACACTCATTAATATCCTATCTGATACTGTTTCTATAAATTAACCCTCATATGACATACGCTGTCTCCACGATTCTTTTTCATGGACACTGAAGAAACAGTTGGAACAGAGTAGAAGAATATACTCCAAAACATACTCCCACAAAAGACTTTTTCCCCCCTTTTTTTTTTATTTTTTTTATTTTTTTATTTTTTTTTTTTAACAGGTTGGGAACCTTCAGCATTAAAGGACGATTTTTATCTTTGGATAATATATATGCTATAGATAATAGACATAATGCTGGTTTATTTGTTTTTCACTATTGATACAGACCCCTTTTGTTGGTGGGGTGGGGGGGGTGGCGGATTCCCATCTGGGGTGATGCTGTTATCCTTTTTAAACCCAGACTATATTGCCCCCATTTTTGGCTGGGGGTTCGCCATCTCCGCTCCCTCTAAATGCAACCTAGGGGCCTGCTCACTAATTATCAATGTATGACAAGATATAATCCTATGCCCCATTGGCCGGCCTAATCTACAGAGACCTTCACACAAACACAATATAGCTCTTTGGTACTCTGCTTATACCCTTCTCAGGCTGCACATTTAGATTATATTCTAAATTCCGTACAGCCCGTTTGCCGTGTCTGTTTGACCCCACTCCTGTTGCAGGCCCCATGGCTTGCCTCAAACTAGCCGGTTTGGGCAGCCTTTTTGGACCTTCCCCCCCCTCCCCCCTCCAGGTTCTGGGGGCAGGGTGATGGAATCCTATCATGTGGTCTGCCACTGGACCGGGACAGTTGTTTGTCCCTACTTTGTTCAAAATGTTAGGCCATTTGACTTTTGGTCTCTTGGCCCCCATGTTTCATCAAAAATGTTTTATTTCATAGTTTTGATGGTTACTTACTTTTTACTTTTCGGAAGATCACTGCTTACTGGTACATCTAAGAAAATTTGCCTTCACTTCATTCACTATACCCTCCTCATTCAGCCTCCCAATCCAACACAACCCCCCCCTTGCGATCTTGAAATGACATCTGTTACTACTTCCCCCTCTCCTCCAACCTGTGATCATCTTACCTTCATAGTCATATACCCCCTTATACTAATATGGCTATTAAAGTAATTTCACATAATGTACAAGGTTTTAACTCTCCACATAAGCGAAGGAAAGCTTTTAGGCATTATAAGAAGCTAAATGCGGACATTATATTACTACAGGAGACACATTTCGACACTAATAACCACCCCACCTTTTTTGACAAAAAATATCAACAACACTATTATACCACTTTCCATAATAAAACAAGAGGTACCGCCATATTTATCAAAAACTCACTTATATTTGAAACCCTCCATATTTTCAAAGACCCTGAAAGTCGCTATATTATAATTCAAGGTAAAATCAATGGTCGTAATATCACGATAGCCTCAGTATATGCACCTAATGAAGCTCAATCCACTTTCTTCAGCAATTTTTTCAAGTGTTTAGAGAAGTATACCTCTCCCCACCTTATTGTGGGCGGAGACTTCAACCTAGTGGCACATCACTCATTAGATAGAAACTCCCCATCTCTGTACTCTAAAACTTTTCCTAAATCACTTCACAAATCTCTAAATTCCCACCAACTAATTGATACTTGGAGATCTCACAACATAGGCATAAAAGAATATACCCATTTTTCACACCCACATAATAGCTTTTCTAGACTTGACTACATTTTTTCAACCCCTATTATCCTAGCCAACTCCTATAATGCTCAAATTATTCCATGTCCCTGGTCTGACCACCACATGGTTTCATTTGAGACCTCCTATATAGGCCTCCCCTCCTCCCCATTTTCGTGGAGATTAAATAACTCCCTACTATCCGATCCTATCAGCTTCCAACAGATCTCTAAAAGTATCGAAGAATACTTTATCCATAATAACACAGAAGACATCTCCCCATCAACACTATGGGTCGCCCATAAGGCTGTCCTGAGAGGTCAATTAATTAAAATCTCCTCTGGGAAAAAAAAAGCTAGGGTTGCTGAAATTAACTTCACACCCTATACAATCAAATTAGTTCCTCCCCTACCCCTTCTCTCATACATTTGATTAATAATAAACGCCAAGCACTGGATGCTCTACTAGCTAATGACACAGAGAAAAGCTTTAGATTTTCTAAAGCTAAGTTCCTTTTACACGCCAACAATACCTCCTCCATGTTCGCTAGAAAACTCAACCAATTCATTAAGCCCCCACACATATACAAGCTACGCGACCCCAATGGTGGTCTTGTCTCTCATCCAAAAGATGTACAAAAGATATTCTTAAACTTTTACAAAAACCTGCTCTCAAATCCACATTCAGCCCCATCCTCATCTGCTCTTAATTGGCTAGATAATATTCAACTCCCCTCTCTTACCCCACAACAAACTGAAATTCTAAATAAACCATGCTCTGACTCAGAAATTTCAGATATAATTAAATCTCTAAAATCATCTACAGCCCCTGGGCCAGATGGTTACTCAACACTCTATTACAAAAAATTTGCCTCTCTCCTTGTTCCACACCTAACTAAACTCTTCAACCTCATACTAGACGGCCATCATTTCCCTCCAGAAATGACACTGGCCAATATGTCCCTTATCCCCAAACCTCACAAGGACCACACCTTACCTCAAAACTTCCGCCCTATCTCTGTCCTCAACAATGACCTAAAAATCTTTGGCAGACTATTAGCAGATAGATTGGCTATAATTGTTCCCTCTTTAGTACACGTTGACCAATCGGGCTTTATCAGAGATAGACAACTCACAGATAACATTAGACTTGTTCAGAACATTATTCAAGATGCTCATAACTCCTCTCAACAACTATGTTTGCTAAGCCTTGATATCGATAAAGCCTTCGATAGTGTGAGCTGGGGTTACTTAGACCATATCTTAGGTAAATTTGGCATTTCAGATGCGTTTTTTTATGGCTACAAAGCTTTATACCATAACCCCTGCACGAGAATCAGAATCCCAGGTAGCAACTCTGAGTTCTTCCCTCTTAATAGAGGTACGAGACAGGGCTGCCCCCTTTCCCCTTTATTATTTGCATTGGCCCTTGAACCCCTTGCTTGCGCTATTAGGAATAATCCAAATATTTTGGGGTATCCAAAAGGTCCCTTCGAATACAAAATCAGCTTATATGCAGACGATGCCATTGTATTCCTGTCTAATCCACTACAATCTATTCCTGCCCTTATCGCAGATCTCAAGATGTTTAAAGATTTATCAGGCCTAGGAATTAACCACTCCAAATGCTCCATCATCCCAATTAATATCCCCCTCAATATCGCCTCAGACATCAAAACGAAATTCTCCTTTTCCTGGTGCACAAGCCCAGCTAGATATCTGGGTGTCTTGATTTCCTCTGACCCTAAAACCTTATTTCAAAACAACTTTCTAAGCTTATTTTCTCAAATTAGGGACCTCCTTAAAACATGGTCTACTTATCGTATCTCTCTGTTGGGTAGAATATGTGCAATTAAAATGTGCATCCTCCCGAAGATTCTATTTCTTTTCCGGGCACTGCATATAAATATTCCTAGATACAAAATTGATACCCTACAGAGAGATATCAATAAATTCCTTTGGTCCAACAAAAGACCAAGATATAGTAATGAAATGCTATACCGCCCACAAAGAGACGGTGGCCTAGGTCTCCCCAACCTTTGGTTATATTACTCAGCCTCCAGGTTATCGCAGATATCTCAATGGTTCACCTCAAATAAAACTATCCCTTGGCTTTTGTTTGAATCTACATCCATTGCACCCTATAACTTACAAGGGATCATCTGGTCTACTCAAAATCTCCACAAACATATTCGACCCCGAAACTTTATTGTTTACCAAATGCTACAATTTTGGCACCACCACAATTCCAAATTCAAGCTTTCCTCTCCGACCCCTCCCCTCGCTTCTTTTAGAGGTGAGCCTAGTTTTACTTCCGCTTTCAACAATAATTCAGATTTTGACATTTGGAATTTAAATAACTTAAATACTATCTCATCATTGATGGAAAATAACCAATTTATCCCTTTTGACCTTCTTCAAATAAGATTTAACCTTCCACCTTCACAGTATGAAAACTATATCCTTATCAGAAACTTTTTTTGCTCACGTTACCCAATTACTTCCCCACAGTCTATTTCCCCCTTTGAAAAAATCTGTATAGACACTCCCAGAGCAAAAGGCCTAATTTCTATGCTTTACTTACAAATCAACAATGTTGACAGACCAATCAAATCAAATATAATGGTAAAATGGGAGACTGAACTAAACCAGACTTTCTCCATCTTTGACTGGAACAAAATGGTGAAAAATCTCAATAGAAGCAACAGATCCCCAGCCTTCAGAGAAACCCCTATCAAAATTATCACTAGATGGTATTTCACTCCACAAAAACTTCACACATTTTACCCCACATGTTCCGATAAATGTTTCAGAGGTTGTGGATGTCTGGGCACTCTAGTACATATTTTCTGGGATTGTCCATCCCTGAGACCCTTTTGGGATAATGCTATGTCTCTACTACATAAAATAACTAATTATACTATTACATTCACTCCCCAGATATGCTTATTATATTCTTCTATCCCCGATATCCCTCAACCAGTAATGGAACTGACACATACATTACTAAGCTCTATTCAGTGGACTATCGCTTGTAACTGGCAAACTTCAAACCTCCCATGGCAACAAGTTCTAAATCGCATGGAAATGACTAAATTGACTGAAAAAATACTACATACAATAAATGATACACTACATATATTCCAGGCCAAATGGAAATTCTGGCCAATCCCCCAAGTTGGTTGATTTATATTTACTATAAATATTTCTTCTTTGTCAAACCTACAATCTCATATGCAAATATGTACCACAAATGCCAATGATACTTGTACTCATAATCTCATTGTACCTTTCCTGTTATGGCAAATATGTCTCTAACTATTTTTACTCCTGTAAGATCTTCCAATAAAAACTTTTGTAAACAAAAAAAGAAAAATTGTTGTACAGATACACTGATCACCAATTTATCCTCCTTCACCAGTGCAAAACATGCAGGCAACCACACACACTGAGGCTCACCAGAAATATGTTAAAAGCCAGCCCATCATATGGATATCACCATAAAGATCAATCTCTCAGCTCCGGTTCCAGGATGCAGTCACCCATACTCATAGAGGGGGAAGAAAGGAACAATCTCTCATAGTTTATCTCTTTAAAATCACTAATTTATTCTCAACCAATATGCACTTACATGTAAATAGAAAAAAAACATTCACTGTGTGTACATAATCTGACTGTTTGTTACCGTTCGCAGCAGCTGTGTCGTCTCTTACACTAACACCGCGTCACGTCTGGCATTCATTCAGCCTGGCTTTGAGTCGTCGTACGACCACGCCCTTGATGTGTTTCATCACTTCCGACTTGGTCCCCATGTCCTGTGGTCTGATGAGACCAAGATAAACTTATTTGGTTCAGGTGGTGTCAAGAGTGAGTGGCAGCAACCAGGTGAGGAGTACAAAGACAAGTGTGTCTTGCCTACAGTCAAGCATGGTGGTGGGAGTGTCAAGTTCTGGGGCTGCATGAGTGCTGCCGGCACTGGGGAGCTACAGTTCATTGAGGGAACCATGAATGCCAACATGTGCTGTGACATACTGAAGCAGAGCTTGATCCCCTCCCTTAAGAGACTGGGCCACAGGACAGTAAAGGTGATGGACTGGCCAAGCATGTCTCCAGACCTAAACCCTATTGAGCATCTGTGGGGCATCCTCAAATGGAAGGTGGAGGAGCGCAAGGTCTCTAACATCCACCAACTCTGTGATGTTGTCATGGAGGAGTGGAAGAGGACTCCAGTGGCAACCTGTGAAGCTCTGGTGAACTCCATGTCCAAGAGGGTTAAGGCAGTGCTGGAAAACAATGGTGGCCACACAAAATATTGACACTTTGGGCCCAATTTGGACATTTTCACTTAGAGATGTTCTCACTTTTGTTGCCAGCAGTTTAGACATGAATGGCTGTGTGTTGAGTTATTTTGATGGGACAGCAAATTTACACTGTTATACAAGCTGTACACTCACTACTTTATATTGTAGCAAAGTGTCATTTCTTCAGTGTTGTCACATGAAAAGATATACCATATATACTTGAGTATAAGCCGAGTTTTTCACCCATATGGCACCCATATGTCTTCCGGGAACCGGCACCACAATCGCCTATTATTGTGATAGGCAGGCGGGCAGAGGTGCCGTCTGCCTATAACAATACAGCCGAAGCCTAGGCTCCTCTTCCACTCGGACAGTACAATCACAACAGGAGGAGGAGCCTAGGAGGAGGCGGGACATGTCTGTGATCTGAGGTCTCTAAATATAGCTAGGGAAGATATACTTCCATTAGGGTCATTACACGGGGGGGGGGATAGGGGGTGTCACATTAGGGACATTACACAGGGGGGGTGGGGAGTGTCACATTAGGGGCATTACACAGGGGGGTAGGGGACGTCACGTTAGGGGCATTACACGAGGGGGGGTGGGAGGTGTCACATTAGGGGCATTACATAGGGGGGGTGGGGATGTCACATTAGGGTCATTACACTGGGGGGAATGGGGGGGTGTCACATTAGGGGCATTGCACAGGGGGGTGGGGGTGTCACATTAGGGGCATTACACAGGGGGGTAGGGGGGTGTCACATTAGGGGCATTAGACTGGGGAGGTCACATTAGGGGCATTACACGGGGGGGATGGAGAGTGTCACATTAGGGGCATTACACAGGGGGGTTACATTAGGGGCATTATACGGGGGAAGGTCACATTAGGGGCATTAAATGGGGGTTTATATTAGGGGTATTATATGGGGGGTTATATTATGCCTCAATTAATGTAATTGTATTGGTATCTATTTTTATTTTTGAAATATACCAGTAGCTGCTGCATTTCCCACCATAGGCTTATACTTGAGTAAATAAGCTTTCCCAGTTTTTTTGTGGTAAAATTAGGTGCCTCGGCTTATATTCGGGTCAGCCTATACTCGAGTATGTACGGGTAATAAAATATTTAAAAAAATGAGAGGGGTATACTCAGGGCTGTTTTTAATATTGATTGGACCCTGGGCAAATATTTTCTTGGGGCCCCCCCCCATGCAATTTCACTCTCCTCCTGCTCTGAGACATACAATAAATAGCAACTAGACTCAAAATCAGTTTTCTGAATCAGATCAACAGTGATTTTGATTGGTTGCCAAAGGTTACAGCATATCATTACCAGTTACTGACTGGTTGCTAGAGGTTACAGCACACATTACGGCTCACTGATTAGTTGCTAGAGGTTACAGCACATGCTTTCTGCTTGTTTGGTTGCTAGAGATTACTGTACATCAATAGTGCTCACTGATTGGTTGCTAGAGGTTACTGCACATCATTGCTGCCCACAGAATGGTTGCTAGAGGTTACAGCACATCATCTCCTCACTGCCTGAACACCATGGACTGGGGAGTGCAAAGTTGCTTTCCTGACACCACAGAAATGTGCTGCCCTTTAGCAGATACACAGCAGTGGCATCCATTATTAATGACACTCTCACACATCTGCTGACATGTACTGTGGAATTTCAAGCATGCCTTTTTCTCTCCAGTGGGCAGCATCCAGTATAGGTGATGGTGAATATGACCTTGGGGGAGGGGGCATGATATACATATAAATGCCACCTTTGTTTACATATCAGCGCAGCTGGCTGACACTATTTACATATTAATGCTGCTGCTATTTACATATCAATGTCAGTTATTTACATGTAAACATAGGGTCTGCAGGTGAGTCATTTGTACATAACAATCGGGCAGAGTTGGGCAGCTTTAGTAGCAGCGCTTAGATGTCGGGACACAGCACAGGTCTAGAACTTCAAGGGACAAGGGAATTTAAACCAGGATAGTTGGCAAGTATGAGGCAGCTGCTTTGGGCCCCACAACAATGACAGGGCCCAGGGCAGCTGCCTCTTTTGCCCTGCCTTAAAGACGGCCCTGGGTATACTCACTTTTGTGAGATACTTTCATAGGTTCAGTTTATTTGGCTGCATATATAGAAGGGCCAGTCCATTGGGGTACATATATCTGGGTGGGTCTGTGGGTTTGCATATATAGAGGGGTCAGTCCACGGGGATACATACAGTGCCTTGAAAAAGTATTCATGCCCCTTGAAATTCTCCACATTTTGTCATGTTACAACCAAAAACCTAAATGTATTTTATTGGGGCTTTATGTAATAGAGATAGACCAACACAAAGTGGCACATAATTGTGAAGTGGAGGGAAATGATAAATTGTTTTCTAATTTTTTTACAAATACATGTCTGAAAAGTGTTGTATTCAGCCCCCCTGATTCAATACTTTGTTGAACCACCTTTGGCTTACAATTACAGCTCCAAGTCGTTTTGGGGATGTCTCTACCAGCTTTGATCATATAGAGAGTGACATTTTTGCCCATTCTTCTTTGCATAATAGCTCAAGCTCTGTCAGATTGGATGGAGAGAGTCTGTGAGCAGCAATTTTCAAGTCTTGCCAGTTGCCACAGATTCTTAACTGGATTTAGGTCTGGACTTTGACTGGGCCATTCTAACACATGAATATGCTTTGATCTAAACCATTCCATTGTAGCTTTGGTTGTATGTTTAGGGTCATTGTCCTGCTGGAAGGTGGACCTCCGCCCCAGTTTCAAGTCTTTTGCAAACTCTAACAGGTTTTCTTCTAAAATTGCCCCGTATTTGGCTCCATCCATCTTCCCATCAACTCTAACAAGCTTCCCTGTTCCTGCTGAATAAAAGCATCCCCCCAAAACATGATGATGCCACCACCATGTTTCACGGTGGGTATGGTGTGTTCAGGGTGATGTGTAGTGTTAGATTTCCGCCACACATAGCGTTTGCTTTCAGGCCAAAAAGTAAAATTTTGGTCTCATCTGAACAGAGCACCTTCTTCCACATGTTTGCTGTGTCCTCCA
>BLSH010174537.1:143914-164932 GCA_018402905.1 Glandirana rugosa | reverse complement strand
GAGAGCACGAGGGTCGGACTGGATCACTGATGATGGTAATAGGTCCGTTGGAGCGCTCGTGCAGCAGAAGCGTGGTCGTGCGGGCTGGGTCGGCAACTGGCTGGCGGTGCGGTACAGAGGAACAGGCAAAAGAGTGGTCGGGTACAGGCAGAGTTCGTTAACAGGCTGACAGCAGAGGTGCAGAAGGATCAGGCAATCGGATGGTCGTAGGCAGGCCAAGGGTCGGTACAGGCGGAGTTCAGACAAGGTCGGGCAAGCCGGGTCACAGGAACAGGAGACAGGAACAGATAACAGGCACAAGTTGCTCAGGAAGGACGGGTACACGCTGTAGATCAGACAGCATCTGCTTACAGGAAGCAGGAAGTTTAAATAGAGCTGCCCTTCATGGAATGAGAGGAAACCACACCCAAGTGCAGTTAACCCTCGCACAGTCTTCTAACATCTCCTCTCTGGAGCATCTGCCTACCTCCAGGTCCAATCCGGAAAAAAAAAAAAATACAAAGGTGATCCCTTCCTCTCTAGATTGCCGGATTGGAGGGCAGTCCGATATAAACAGATGACTAATCCGTTTACATCTGGCTGCCCATAGAGCAGAGCGGGCTGTGTTTGTGTCCACTCTGTATAAGCGGAGGGGACCCCCTGCTGAGAAAACCTGGGTCTGGCTCTTTAGGGGATTTTAGATGCTGGGAGACAGGGTCTATGATCATGTGACCACCGTGATTGGTTGTCACATGACCGGAAAGCTCCTAATCGCTTCTTGTTTTCTGTTAGCCACTGGTAACTGTGCCGGGAGTATGCGCTCTCATCACAGCTGTGCCTACAAATTGGTACGCAAATGTGCAGCCTCTCGGCACCAAGGCCCACCTGCAGAGAGGCTGCCTGTATGCATACCGTCTGTGCCTAAGGGTTAAAGGTGTATGCTGGTTGCAATAGTTCTACACATCAGAGGAATTGCAGGGAGATCAGGATCTGTAGAGGTGACATGATCCCCCATCCAGTCCACACAGAGTGCTGTCATACCTCCCAACTTTTGGAGATAGGAACACCTATCAGAAAAAGTATGTAGCCATAGGACTCACCCCCTGCCATGCTCCCTTAGCTGGTTCTCGACGGTTCTGTAGCAGATTTACTGCTATAGGGCTATATACAGTATACATGATTGTGCACTTCCAGGTTTCGGGCTCAAGTGCGCACTGCCGGTTGCTCATTACCACTGTGATTTTACAGTATAAATATTGACCAAAATGTATGAAGAAAAATTACTAATTTGCATGGAGGTACACTGCATATCTCCTAAACCGTGCAGGTTTAGGAGATATGCAGGGAACCTTCAGGTAAGCTTTATTATAGGCTTACCTGTAGATTAAAGTGGTTGTCATGAGTTGCCAACCACTTTAATCACTTCAATACCGGACGTTTATACCCCCTTCCTGCCCAGACCAATTTTCATCTTTCAGCGCTCTCACACTTTGAATGACAATTACTCTCTCATGCTACACTGTACCCAAAAAAAATTTTTAGCATTTTTTTTCACACAAATAGAGCTTTCTTTTGGTGGTATTTATGAACCTCTGGGTTTTTTATTTTTTGCGACATAATTGAAAAAAGTGCAAACATTTTGAAAAAAAAAAACACTTTTTTTTTAATTTCTGTGATAAAATTTTGCAAATAAGTAATTTTTGTTCATAAATTTGGACCAAAACCCATACTGCTACCTATCTTTGGTAAAAATAACCCAAATAAGTGTATATTATTTGGTCTGTGTGAAAGTTATAGAGTCTACAAACTATGGTGCAAATCATTGAAAATTGATCACACCTGATGCACTGATATGCCTCATTTCTTGAGGCCCTGAAATGTCAGGAAAGTACAAATACCCCCCAAATGACCCCATTTTGAAAAGTAGACATTCCAAGGTATTTAGTAAGAGGCATGGCGAGTTTTTTGAAGTTGTACTTTTTTCCCACAATTCTTGGGAAAATTAAGAAATTATTATTATTTTTTTTTTTTTGCACAAAATTGTCATAACAACAAGTTATTTCTCACACACAGCATATGCATACTTCCAATTACACCCCAAAATACATTCTGCTACTCTCCCCGAGTATGGCGATACCACATGTGTGAGACTTTTTCACAGCCTGGCCACATAGAGAGGTCCAACATACACGGAGCACCGTCATGCATTCTAGGAGCAGAATTTTCACATCTAATTTCCTAACGACCTATTACACTTTTAAAGGCCCTGGAGCACCAGGGCAATGGAATTACCCACAAAATTACCCCATTTTGGAAAGCAAACACCCCAATGTATAATCCATGAGGCATTATGAGTCTTTTGAATGGTTAATTTTTTCCACAAGTTTTCGAAAAACGTGGAAAGAAAATGAAAACGCTTTTATTTTTACACAAAATGGTCAATTTATAAGATATTTCTAACACATAGCATGCACATAGTAAAAATGACCCCCCAAAATATATTCTGCTACTTATCCCGAGTATGGCGATACCACATGTGTGAGACTTTTACACAGCCCGGCCACATAGAGAGGTCCATCATGCAGGGAGCACCATCAGGCATTCTAGGAGCAGAAATTTCACATCTAATTTCCTAAAGACCCATTAAACTTTTGAAGGCCCTGGAGCACCAGGACAATGGAATTACCCACAAAATGACCCCATTTTGGAAAGCAAACACCCCAATGTATAATCTATGAGGCATTATGAGTTTTTTGAATGGTTCATTTTTTTTCACAATTCTTCGAAAAACGTGGAAAGAAAATGAAAACGCTTTTATTTTTACACAAAGTGGTCAATTTATAAGATATTTCTAACACATAGCATGCACATATCAAAAATTACCCCCAAAATATATTCTGCTACTCGTCCCGAGTATGGCGATACCACATGTGTGAGACTTTTTCACACCCTGGCCACATACAGAGGCCGAACATTCCACCGTCAGGCGTTCTAGCAGCATAAATTACACATAAAATTTCATTGATACCTATCACCCTTTTGAAGGCCCCGGGGCACCAGGACAGTGAAATTACCCCCAAAATGACCCCATTTTGGAAAGCAAACACCCAAGGTATATTCTATGAGGCATGGGCTGCAGATAGGTACTCGGGTACTCTAATGGGCTGCAGATAGGTACTCAGGTATTCTGATGGGCTGCAGATAGGTACTTGGGTACTTTGATGGGCTGGAGACAGGTACTCGGATAATCTGATGGATTGGTAAAGGGTACTTGGGTACTCTGATGGGCTGCAGATAGGTACTCGGTTACTCAGATGGGTTGGTGACAGGTACTCGGGTAATCTGAAGGACAGGTGACAGGTACTCGGGTACTCAGGTGGGCAGGTGACAGGTACTCGGGTATGCTGATGGGCTGGTGACAGGTACTTGGGTACTCAGATGGGCAGGTGACAGGTACTCTGGTAGGCTGATGGTCTGATGACAGGTACTCGGGTACTCTAATGGGCAGGTAACAGGTACTCGTGTACTTTGCCAGGCTGGTGACAGGTACTCAGGTTCTCTTTTATGTGCAGGTGACAGGTACTCGGGTACTCTGATGGGCTAGTTACAGGTACTTGGGTACTCAAATGGGCTGGTGACAGGTACTCAGGTACGCTGATTGGCTGGTGACAGGTACTCTGATGGGCAGGTGACAGATACTCGGGTACGCTGATGGGCAGGTGACAGGTACTCTGATGGGCTGGTGACAGGTACTCTGATGGGCAGGTGGCAGGTACTCGGGTACTCTGATGGGCTGGTGACAAGTACTCGGGTACTCTGATGGGCTGGTAACAGGTATTTGGATACTCTGATGGGCAGGTGACAGGTACTCTGATGGTCTGGTGACAGGTACTCGGGTACTCTGATGGTCTGGTGACAGGTACTCAGGTACTTTGATGGGTTGGTGACAGGTACTCGGGTACTCTGATGGGCTGGTGACAGGTACTCGGGTACTCTGATGGGCTGGTGACAGGTACTCGGGTACTCTGATGGGATGGTGACAGGTACTCGAGTACTCAGATGGGCAGGTGACAGGTACTCGGGTACTCTGATGGACAGATGACAGGTACTCAGGTACTCTGATGGACAGGTGACAGGTACTTGGGTACTCAGATGGGCAAGTGACAGGTACTCGGGTACTCAGATGGGCAGGTGACAGGTACTCGGGTACTCTGATGGACAGGTGACAGGTACTTGGGTACTCTGATGGACAGGTGACAGGTACTCTGATGGACAGGTGACAGGTACTCGGGTACTTTGATGGGCAGGTGACAGGTATTCGAGTACTTTGATGGACAGGTGACAGGTACTTTGATGGGCTGTGACAGGTACTCTGATGGGCTGTGACAGGTACTTTGGTGGGGTGGTGACAGGTCCTCTTTATTGGGGGGGGGTGATCAGTGTGATTGGTGTACAGTAGGTGGTAACGGGCTGTTACCGCAATCTCCCTGTCACACACGATCGGTGTGTGACAGGGAGAACCGCGGTAACAGCTCGTTACCGCGGTTTGTTTACATCACATGAGCGGCTGTGATTGACACAGTCGGTCACGTGGTAAAGAGCCGCACGAGCGGCTTGCACGGGAAGATTGGTAGTGACCAGCTGTGATTGGACACAGCCGGTCACGTGGTAAAGAGCCAATGTTATTGGCTCTTTACCCCAATCGGGGGGGGGGGGCACGACCCCCCGGCAGATGAGCGATCCGTGATCGCCGCTCTGCGGGCCCCCAGTAGCCACGAGAAGCGGCCGACGTCATATGAAGTCGGCCTGGATCGACGAGCAGTTCCTGCCGATGTCATTTCACAATGACTCGGTAAGGAACTGGTTAAGGGGGTTTAAGTGCCCAGTGGTCGAGTGGTTAAGGGCCGGTTCACACTGCTGTGTGTGGCCAGATTGGATGCGATTCGCACTGCACTGCAGTGTGAATCACATGCGATCTCTATACGATGTGATCTCAGCCATACAAATAGTATGGCTGAAATCACATCGCATTTGGAACAAACTTGCACAGGATCCTTTTTTTCCGCAGCAGCAGAATCGGATTGCATGGGTGTTCACACCATGCGATCCAATTCCTGTGCGAGTTTGCAGCTCGCAGTGCGATATGCAAACTGTTTTGGGGTGTCATTAGCTTTCTATTGGCAACTCCCCGCGGTTTGCATATGGCAGTGTGAGACATGCGATGCGGGAACCCGCAGTGGATTTGCAGGGTTCCTGCATCGCAGCAGTGTGGCGTTCCACCCAAAAGTGGAACTTCCACTTTAACTGCTGGTTACCCCCTGACATGCCACAATTAGGGTTGCCACATCATCCCTTTAATCCAGGACACATATGAATTACGCAGGTTCTGAGGCTAATTTAATGCAGATAAGGCACCAAGTGAGTTTAATTACCACCTTAATCATTCACAGAACCTGTGTAATTGATAGGTGTCCTGGATTAAAGGGATGATGTGGCAACCCTAGCCACAATTGGCGTGTAATTTTTTTTGGGGGGGGGCCGGGTATCCAGTTTTCAGAGGTACCCAGCTCCCGCCAGAAGGGAGTTCACCTTTCCCCCCCTCCCTGCAATCTTCTGGGACACGTCATGGGTCCCAGAAGATTGCCAATGCCTGGCCATTCATAATGTGCAGCGCGGCTTGCACAGTGCGTGCCCAGCTGTTAAGCCACAGCGGGGCGCCCGCACTTGCTATGCATATGCCGCGGAGGGGAGGGGGAGAGGAGCGAGGCAGCCGCATCGCTGGACCACGGGACAGGTGAGTGAGTAGCCATTTATTAAAAGTCAGCAGCTACACTTTTTGTGGAACTCCAGTGGTTAAAGCCACAAGTGATTTTTTACCACTACTATACCTTTATATTGGCTTTTGAAATGTACAAATGCAGTAATTTAGAATTTGGATGAAAGGTTTAGCACTGGGAAACACTTTTTGAAAGATAAAAAGTGCATTTTATTCACAACTCTATAGATCAGACTAAAATGAGGGACAAATGATGAGGAATGAGGGACAGGGGGACTTTGTTTCAAATCAGGGACAGTTGGGAGCTATGTACTGTACCTTCTTATTACCACCTCCTCCTCACTGGACACATACTCTGCAGAAAGATTCATACAGTACTAGCTATAGCTAGGTAATGGCTAGTTCCCATCCTGCAGATTGCCCTGTGATGTCAGCTAGCTTTCTGAAGGCTACAACAAAATGGCCGCTGCCCCATCAAGCACTGAGCGTGACTTTCTTATGTTAATTTGTTGCCGAACAAAATATCATAGATTGTAGAAGATTTACTAGCACCCACAATAATACTTAACCTTCTTTATGAACATGTAAATAATTACAAAAGAAATAGGCGGGAAGATTCGGCCTCTAGCGGCCTGTCTGCGCGAAGCCGTTCGGTGGGCGGGGCCTCTCCAGTGAGGGGCGGTTGGAATGGTCGAGCTTTCTCCGCGCGCTCCCTTGCTGTCCTGTTGTGCCTGGTTGCTATAGAAACGTGCGCGCGCAGATAGGAGCAAGATCGGCGGACATTTTTGTGGTAAGGCCTTTAATAAGCGGCACAGGCACAGGGGCACTTTACTTCCAGCAGATGTGAGTGTGGAGTGAGGAGGAGGCAATAATCTCTAATTATTATTATGAGAGAAGGGGGACTGCATGGGGAGTCATGTCACCACAGATCCTAATCTTCCTGCCAGTCCTCATTTGGACTGGGGACCAGGGATGATGGGGGTGTATTCTTAGGAAAGCCACAGTCCATAACTAATAGAAATCCCTACCTTCTGGGAGCAGAGGAGATGTCATTGTAGGGGTTGTAGCACACAGGTCCATGTTAGGGGCCTGAATTATGGGTGTCACTGTCTTCAGAGGCGGCGATTAAAGGTGATGGGATTGGGGGAGCAATCGCAGCAATACATGGGCAAGAAACGGGCAGTGGTGACAATACATGGGTGATAAACTGCCCAAGGTGGCGATATGTAGGCAAAAACTGTCAGGGATGGTAATACATGGGCATGGAACTGGCATTGGTGGTAATACATGGGCAAGGAACTGTCAGCGGAGATAATACATGGGCAAGGAACTGTCAGTGGTGGTAATACATGGGCAATGAGCTGTCAGCAGTGATAATACATGGGCAATGAACTGTCAGTGGTGGTAATACATGGGCAAGGAATTGTCAGCGGTGATAGTACATGGGCAATGAACTGTCAGTGGTGGTAATACATGGGCAAGGAACTGTCATTGGTGATAATGCACAGGCAAGGGACTGTCAGTGGTGATAATACACGGGCAAGGAACTGTCAGTGGTGGTGATAATACATGGGCAAGGAACTGTCAGTGGTAATACACGGGCAAGGAACTGTCAGTGGTGATAATACATGGGCAAGGAACTGTCAGTGGTGATAATACATGGGCAAGGAACTGTCAGTGGGGATAATACATGGGCAAGGAACTGTCAGTGGTGATAATGCATGGACAAGGAACTGTCGTGGTAATACATGGGCAAGGAACTGTCAGTGGTGATAATCCATGGGCAAGGAACTGTCAGTGGTGATAATACACGGGCAATGAACTGTCAGTGGTGATAGTCCATTGGCAAGGAACTGTCAGTGGTGATAATACATGGGCAAGGAACTGGCAATGGTGGTAATACATGGGCAAGGAACTGTCAGTGGTGGTAATGCATGGGCAAGGAACTGTCAGTGGTGGTAATGCATGGGCAAGGAACTGTCAATAGTGGTAATACATGGGCAAGGATCAATGGTGATAATACGTGGACAAGGGACTGGCAATGGTGGTAATGCATGTGCAAGAAACTGGCAAAGGTGCTAATAAATGGGCAAGGAAAATTACCAAATGGTGGTAATACACGGAGAAGGATCTGGCAATACATGGGCAAGGAACTGTCATTGGTGGTAATGCATGGAGAAGGATCTGTCATTGGTGGTAATACATGGAGAAGGATCTGTCATTGGTGGTAATACATGGAGAAGGATCTGTCATTGGTGATAATGCATGGCAAAGGATCTGGCAGTACATGGGGAAGGAACTGTCATTGGTGATAATCCATGGGCAAGGAACTGTCAGTGGTGATAATGCATGAGCAAGGGACTGTCAGTGGTGATAATCCACGGGCAAGGAACTGTCAGTGGTGATAATACATGGGGAAGGAACTGGCAATGGTGGTAATACATGGGCAAGGAACGGTCAGTGGTGGTAATGCATGCGCAAGGAACTGTCAGTGGGGGTAATGCATGGGCAAGGAACTGTCAGTGGTGGTAATGCATGAGCAAGGAACTGTCAATAGTGGTAATACATGGGCAAGGATCAATGGTGATAATATGTGGACAATGGACTGGCAATGGTGGTAATGCATGTGCAAGAAACTGGCAAAGGTGCTAATAAATGGGCAAGGAAAATTACCAAATGGTGGTAATACATGGAGAAGGATCTGGCAATACATGGGCAAGGAATTGTCATTGGTGGTAATGCATGGAGAAGGATCTGTCATTGGTGGTAATGCATGGAGAAGGATCTGTCATTGGTGGTAATGCATGGAGAAGGATCTGTCATTGGTGGTAATGCATGGAGAAGGATCTGGCAGTACATGGGCAAGGAACTGTCATTGGTGGTAATGCATGGAGAAGGATCTGTCTTTGGTGGTAATACATGGAGAAGGATCTGTCATTGGTGGTAATACATGGATAATGATCTGTCATTGGTGGTAATAAATGGATAATGATCTGTCATTGGTGGTAATGCATGGAGAAGGATCTGTCATTGGTGGTAATACATGGAGAAGGATCTGTCATTGGTGGTAATACATGGAGAATGATCTGTCATTGGTGGTAATGCATGGAGAAGGATCTGTCATTGGTGGTAATACATGGAGAATGATCTGTCATTGGTGGTAATACATGGAGAATGATCTGTCATTGGTGGTAATACATGGAGAATGATCTGTCATTGGTGGTAATACATGGAGAATGATCTGTCATTGGTGATAATACATGGAGAAGGATCTGTCATTGGTGGTAATACATGGGCAAGGAACTGTCATTGGTGGTAATGCATGGAGAAAATATTTCTATATGTGAAAATACCGCACTACTATCCCTTTGTAAGTGAAAATAAAAGTGGCTGCTGCCTAACACCTAAATAGTATCCCACATACTACAGCAAATACATAAAATAATAATGGTGAAGCGCAAACCCATATAACTGAATTAATAATATATACAACCATATAACTGAATTAATAGGGGGGCGTGGCCTGACACGATCGCGGCTGGACGTCTTTCAGGGGAGCTCTGCAAGATCCAAGGACAATCCAGCGGAATCCTAACACAGAACAGGAGGGGGAGAAGGAAAATACCCTAGCCCAACTCCCCATCTCCCCTGCTACACTTTGGGCCTTGTATCGCCCTGATCGGCGGCCGGCGTTCGCGGCGCCGAAAATTGAGGCCCCAGCTTTTGCGGCCTTCCGCGGCTGGACATTGCAGCTCGGCCCCTGGAGCCCACATATAGCGTCCACCCCAGCAAACACCTTAATCACCCTCCTGGGTCCCTCCTCTAACAGGAATCCCCCCAAAATTAGATCCGCAGATCGTGGACCGGAGGCCGGTACCTGGAGCAGGAAGGAAGGGAAGAAAAAAAAAATTAAGACCCCTGTTTTTGCGGCCTACTGCAGCTGGTCTCAGTGACTTGGTCTCTGGAGCCCCCTTCCTCCATCCACCCCTGCAGGCACCTAAACTACCCTCCTGGGTCCCTCCACCGACCAATATCTCCCTAAAACCAGCTTTATTAAAGGGGAAGAGGAGGTGAAAGTGGAGAATTAGTAACAGGGGCATAATAGAGTTCTGAGCACCAGAAAGACTTCCTACATATTTATTCTTCCCAGGATATACAGTCGGGTCTGTGGTGCCTGAACTTTCAGATCCCTCCTGATACTGAGCATAACAAAACCAAGTCTCCGGGTCTTATAGTGCTACAGGATTGGGAATGTATTAATCTAAATACTGCTGCATCAGTCCTGACCCCTTCAGATGACCAACAAATTTTAAAACTAACCAAGTCAGGGAGGCGGGCGAAATTACAGAGCGGGGAGTGGTACTTTCTTTTCTTTCTTTGTGACGGTACACCCTTGTATGACAGGTAGTAAGAAGGCGCATAGCTGCCGCTCAAACCAGCACAACCTCATGAACTACCTTCTGCGTTCGGCCTAAAAGGGGAAGATGAGTCATAACGACACAAAAAAAACAGAATCCATCCACTGCCTCTCCCCCTAACCCTAACATCCATCCAAATAGCGATAATTCTTCTCAACTTACAAAAGCGGATCTTGACAAGAGCCTTACAATTATCTATGAAAAACTAGCCGCTAAATTACAATCTGAGATCGATAAATCCACCAACGCTCTCTCCTGAAATGGCTGCCATGGGCAACTGGACGGACCGCCTAGAGACTAAACACGATGAACTATATCTTGCCCACAATGACTTGAGAAAGGATTTTGAGTCCCTCGCGGAAAATTTCTCCTTTGTTCAGGCCCAAATGGAGGATCTGGACAATCGTAATAGGCGAAACAACTTACGGGTTAGAGGGGTAGCAGAAACCGTAATTGACTTGACCCCAGCTATGAATAAGCTATTTCAAAACCTGCTACCAAATACACCAGTAGAGGCCTTTAAATGCGACAGGATCCATTGAGCACTCAGACTCAAACCCCCAGAAGACAAACCACCTTGTGACATCATAATGTGGCTGAAGAACTTTCTAATTAAGGAGGAGATTTTGCGTGCCTCCAGAATTACCCCTAACATCTTACTAGATGGATGTAAAATTCAAATCTTTCCTGACATCTCTCCAGCAACATTGGAGAGAAGAAGAAAAATGAAAGGTTTCCCCTTTAAACTCACTGTGCCTCATAACGGCACAACCTATACAGTGTTCAATGTAAAAGAAGGAAGGAATTATTAATAAAGCTGGGTTTGTTGGAACCCGATCCTCCGCTTCAACTACAAAACACCCCACGGCCCTCACCTATTGGGAATACACCTGCCTCCTGCCGTGATCAACACAGATGGTGCCAACCTTACAGAGATCTTGAAGCATAATCTCGTGGTGAACCCCTTTTTTTTCTTTTTTTATTCCAGGTTGTTTTTTTTTTTTTTTTTCTGCAAAATAACCCACAATGAGTTTCAGATCTGCTTCTGACCTCGCTACGGGTTAACATTTTTGCCATTATCGTTCGGCTGCTTGTTTACATGGTCCATAGTTGTTCCTCCATTTCTCCATAATAACTTTGATTCCTTGATATTGTAACCGTAAGCGAATATAGAAAACTACGGAAAAAACAATGTCAAAATAGAGTTTTAAGAGCTATGTGTTGTGACGGTCTTCAATGATCATTTCTCAGCAACAGAAGGCGGCAAGGTACTAGATATACTTTTCCCCTTTGAGTGGTTTTTACTGCCGTCCTCCCATACTATACACAGTCAGCTACATCTATAACTTTCTAGGTTGAACATTGCATACTGGTTACTTCTGAAAGTAATACTTAACCACTTACCAACCGAAAGGTTTTCCAGCTTTAGGACCAGAGCACTTTTTGCGATTCGGCGCTGTGTCGCTTTAACTGACAATTGCGCGGTCGTGCGACGTTGCACCCAAACAAAATTTGCGTCTTTTTTTTACCACAAATAGAGCTTTCTTTTGGTGGTATTTGATCGCCTCTGCGTCATTTCTGATCCCTGCTATAAACAAAAGAAGAGCGACCATTTTGCAAAAAAAACCCAAATTTCTTACTTTTTGCTAAAATTCAAATCCAAAAAAAAAATATTAAAAAAAACATTTTTTTTCACCGTTTTTGGCCGATTTATATAATTCCTCATATTTGTGATAAAAAAAAATCGCAATCGGCGTTTATTGATTGGTTTGCGCAAAAGTGGCCACGTTTACGGATGGTGAGAATTCATTTCTGGGGTTTTTATTTATTTTTTTATTTTTTACTAGTAATGGCGGCGATCTGCGATTTTTAGCGGTACTGCAATATTGCAGTGGACATGTCGGACGCTTGCATAAAACCAATTTAAAATCAATAAAAACGTCCAGCAAGGGTGAAAGCAACCTCTCACTAGGTATCCAGCAATGTAATGTGCAGCCTACGCGTTACGTCACGTCACGTGACTTCTTCAGGGCTGAAGAAGTCACGTGAGAGGTTGCTTTCACCTTGCTGGATGTTTTTATTGATTTTAAATTGGTTTTATGCAAGCGTTTTTATTTGACTAAATAAATTTGATCTTCAATCTACTACACCATGGGAGCCCTCTGTTTCTTCCTTTACATCTGAGATATTAAGGGTCTTTATCCAAGGAAGGAGAGTAGCGACCGATCGGTCGGAACGGACCACCCATCCCCCGCAGGAGCAGCAGGAAAGGAGATGTGGATGAGCAGAGCGAGATCCTGTAAAGATACCTTTACATGCACATAGCCAGATATACAGAGGTGAGAGTTCTGTGAGCACATACCACAACAAGAGCACCGTCTAGAGGAATCTCTTTGGGGGAGAATAAGTCTTGAACCCCCCAGATAAAAAAGAGGCTTTCTTTACGGGAATAAAACACCAAATGTTTGAATGGACACTTGAGCACCAGTCACTTTATGTCACTATTATAATTGTATTGAATATTGGACTTTATTTTTATACCCTGGAGCACAGTTATTTTATACATGAGCACTGTATATTTATTTAGATTGGTATTAAGTTACGCCATGAAGTGTATTTAACAACATCTTTGGATACCAGTAATTGTTTCTATCTATTATGCACATTTAGGCCTCATACACACGGGCGTTTTGGCCGCCGGCGTTTGTAGGCGTTTTTTTCCAGCTCTCCATGTTATTCAATGGCCCTCTAAAAACGCCGGCGTTTGTGGGCAGTAGAGGGCATCGGCGTTAGTGAGCTGTAGCTAGAACGCGGGACCAGTGCGTTCTGAAGCTGCAGCGTCATGACGTTTCTTGACGCCGGGCCGGCAAAACGCTCAATAACGTTGCTTAACGTTATATACACAGCGTTAAGCCTCGTTAGGCGTTCTATTCAAAATCAATGGTTCCCTATGGGAGACCATTGATTTGAATAGAAGCCGCACCAGAAGTCGGATCGCGGTGATCCGACTTGCGGCGCGACTTGTGTGCTAGGTCTCTTAAAGGGAAAGCCCCGCAAAAAAATTGTGTGGGGTCCCCCCCCCCCAGGGTATACCAGGCTCTTCGGTCTGGGATGGATTTAAGAGGAGCACCCACGCCGAAAAAAACAGCGTAGGGTCCCCCCAAAATCCATACCAGCTGTGTCGTGTTTTTTTTTTTTGTACACTTTTTCCCCCCAGGTAAATGGGTAGGGGTACGATGTACCCCATACTCATTTACATAGGGTGGGGGGCCCGGCATCTGGGGGTCCCCTTGTTAAAGGGGGCTTCCAGATTCCGATAAGCCCCCGCCCGCAGACCCCGACAACCAACGGCCAGGGTTGTCGGGAAGAGGCTCTTGTCCCCATCAACATGGGGACAAGGTGCTTTGGGGTGGGGGGCGCAGAGCCCCCCCCTTCCCCAAAGCACCCATACTCCCCATGTTGAGGGCTTGCGGCCTGGTACGGTCCAGGAGGGGGGGGGGCGCTTGCTCGTCCCCACCCCCTTTCCTGGCCTGCCAGGCTGCGTGCTCGGATAAGGGTCTGGTATGGATTTTGGGGGGACCCTACGCCGTTTTTTTTCGGCGTGGGGTCTCCTCTTAAAATCCCTGCCAGATCGAAGAGCCTGGTATGCTCTGGGCAGGGGACCCCACGCAAATTTTTTTGCGGTGGTTCCCCTTTAAGACACGGCACACAAGTCGCGCCGCAAGTCGGATGGCCGCGATCCGACTTCTGGTGCGGCTTCTATTCAAATCAATGGGCTCCCATAGGGAACCATTGATTTTGAATAGAGGCAGAAAACGCCGCAAAAAGCTGGCGTGAAAAAACGTCAATTGACGTCAATGCAAAACGCCAAGCAAAACGTCAGTTTTTTCCCCTGACGTCAGGCCCGGCGTTTTGCTTATTTTTCTGCAAACGCCCGTGTGTATGAGGCCTTATTGTTTAAAGCTACTACCAGTTTATTGAAAGTATTTATTTGCAGAGGCATCCTAGTTTTTAAGTGAAACAGTCCCCTTTGAAGCTGTTTCTATATGTACATATCTGCATACCTGCAGTGTCAAATATATGTCGGATAGATCTGGGATAGTTAGCTAAAAGATCCCACTACCAGGAGACCTGACACACTTTCACCACTAGAGGGACACTACATATACGTTTGTATTATACAGGTTGCGCAGTACCACTCTTTTACATATTTCGGTCAATATATTTGGTCATATATTAGGTATAGTGGCAACCTAGGACTTTTTTATTTCACTTTTTATTTCACTACTTATTATCTATCACCTACAATCACTATTAACAGTGGCCATAGTAGCGCAAGGACCCTTGTTTTTACTTTGTTTCTAGTTCCGAGACAGGGATGCCCTTTATCGCCCTTAATCTTCAACATGGTTATGGAACCACTGGCGGAGCATATTAGATCTAATCAACACATCACTGGCATCCCCATTGCAACGCACAACCACAAAATCAGCCTATTCGCAGATGACATAATCCTCATGATCACTAACCCATCCAGCACCCTACCAGAAATACAAAAAATCCTCCAATGGTTCAGCACGGTGTCCTATTATAAGGTCAATGATACAAAATCCTTTATACTAAACCTAGGTGTAGACGCAACCACCAGCAACTTACTCCAACACCAATTCCCATTCACCTGGGCTGATAACTCAATTTCTTACCTAGGCATACAACTCACCAAATCTACCAAACAGCTCTTCCAAGCAAACTACATACCATTTCGAACAAAACTCCAACAAGACCTGATTAACATGGCGAAAGTCAAACTCTCCTGGATGGGTAGGCTGGCAGCGTTCAAAATGCTCCACCTCCCCCAACTTTTGTGCCTTTTTAGAACTCTACCAATTCCAATAGACACCTCCTATTTTAAATCCCTCCAAACACTCCTATCCAGATTTATGTGGCAGGGGAAAAAGCCCCGATGCGCACATAAAATTCTAACCAAACGCAGATCAGCAGGCGGTACAGGATACATAGACTTCACTGATTATTACCAAGCATCCCTCTTGACCCAACTCCAAAAGTGGTTACGACCGACCACTACAACCCTATGGGGAAACATCGAGGCACACTCTGTTCCAGGACACTCACTACACCCATGGATCACTAGCATTCCTTTAGGAGCAAACATCCCCACCAACATCTCCCCCACAATGACAGCTTCATTGAAAGTCTGGAAATCGCTGCTTCAGGGTGGTGATACGCATCAACAAACAACACCCCTCAAAATTCCTACCACAGCATTACACCACATCATGAACTGCATATCCTTTAAGGACTAGCAAACTAGAGGCATAACCTATCTCAACGATCTATTCAAGGAGGGGACCCTGCTGCCTTTTCAAACGCTCCAGGAGAGATTCCTTCTCCCAAAGCAAGACCTTCACAAATTCAATTGCTTAAAACATTGTATATCCAGAATACCTACATGGCCGATATTTATCCCCTTCCAAGCGCAGCTCTTCTATACCAAAACACCACCTATGACCAAAGGTATCTCAATGTTTTATAACACTTTGAGACAAAAAAGCACTCTCTGCAAAACGTCAGCCTTCCTCAAGTGGGAAAAAGATCTAGGTAGGAACTTTATCGAAAAACAATGGGCATACGCATGCAACAACATATATAAAACCACAAAGTGCACTACCCTCTGGGAGCTCTCTACCAAGTTACTACAAAGATGGTACCTGACTCCTGATCGAATTTCCAAATTCAGCCCAAACACATCGGACCAATGTTGGAGAGAATGCGGACACAGAGGGGATCTCTTCCATACACATTGGCAGTGCCCTAAGTTAAAAAAGTACTGGAACTCAATCTTTAACCTCATATCCGATATAACCCAGAATCCATTGCCACCCACGCCTAGCCTAGCCCTCCTGTCCTTAGGCATAGAAACCCTACCTACCAAAACGCGCCAGGTAACCACCCACATCCTCTTAGCAGCGAAGCTATGCATCACCAGAAAGTGGAAAAACTCGCAACCCCCATCCATCGGGGAAGTAATAGAATTGACCCATCTCCACCATACGCATGAGCAGTTCTTAGCATACCAAGTAGGAAAAGTTAATAAATTCCTGCAAACATGGAAGCTCTGGTCCACTTGGAAACAATTAAACATTGATGCTCTGTTGCCATGATGATGTCTCATATAACCCACCTGACTTATGTTCACCATTTATACTGTGTACTTCAAAGTTGTTCTTATTCTGTTGCATTCTAAGGTTGCTTCCCTTATTTACTTCTATAAGCAACTTTCTTTGAGAAACTAATAAATGTTTTATTGGAAAATGGGCTATGTTACCTTGTCCCCCGCCACAGCTTGATCCTATATGGGGTGGCTGGAGATTTGAGGTAACCTCCATTAAGACACGCCAAGCACTACTTGCATGCCTACGATTCCTCTGTAGATGTGATTACATCGTGCTTCTGACATATGACCTCCACCGTAGGCCTCAGTATACCTTGTCCATTGTAACACAACTGTATGACAATTTCGTTTCTTTGTTATTGTTGTATATGCTGAAAAACAATAAAAACGATTGAATTAAAAAAAAAATACAAACAAAATAAAGGACATTAAAACTCTTACACTAGAATTAGACAAACTATATAAAAAATAATAATAACTCCCCCTCATCCGACATCAATAACGAAATTCAAATCAAAAGACAGGCCTTAGATTCTTTACTATCTGCAGACACAGAAAAAACCCTCAGATTTACAAAGGCAAAATTTCTTCATAGTAATTCGATCTCCACTATGTTTGCCAAAAAAACTCAAACAACAGATTTCCCCTATACATGTCTACAAACTTAGAAACCAAAACGGCAACACAGTATCCCATCCACAAGAGGTAATGGATATATTTACCAGCTTCTATCAAAACCTATTGTCAAATCCACATCCACCCCCTAGCGAGAAGGCTCAGTCCTGGTTAGATAATATTAAGCTTCCCTCTTTTACCCCCTCCCAAATTGATAAACTCAGTACCCCCTGCACTGAGACCGAAATTATTGAAATAATTAAATTCCTCAAAACTTCCACTACACCAGGCCCAGACGGTTTTTCAACAACATACTATAAAAAATTCTCCAACATATTATCTCCATGGTTGACCAAATTTTGTAACCATATTTTGAAAGGAAATGACTTCCCTGAAGACATGCTCCTAGCCAATCTTTCACTGATCCCAAAACCCCAAAAGGACCACTCTTTACCACAACATTTCAGGCCTATTTCAGTCCTCAATAATGATATAAAAATCTTTGTCAGATTTTTAGCCAATAGACTTGCTTCAGTAATTACATCCTTAATCCATCCTGACCAAACTGGTTTTATTCCCAACAGACAAATTATTGATAACACGAGACTCATTTCAAATATAATCCAAGATGCAAACTCCTCACTTCTCCCAACCTGCTTAATCAGCTTAGACATTCACAAAGTCTTCGACAACGTAAGTTGGAGCCATCTAAACTATATACTTGCTAAAGTCGGCATCCCCAATAATTTCATCAGGGGTCTCAATGCACTATACCACAACCCTCAAATTAGAATCAAAATTCCCAGCTGCAATTCACAATTTTTCCCCTTAAAAAGAGGCACCAGACAGGGATGCCCTTTATCCCCACTTCTTTTTGCCCTTGCCATAGAACCTTTGGCTCAAGCCCTAAGGGACCACCCGAATATTAAAGGATACCCAAAGGCCCAGAACGAATTCAAAACGAGTCTATACGCTGATGACGTGATGTTATTCATCACAGACCCTTTAGAATCAATTCCAAATTTACTCTTGGTACTCAATCTATTCCACAACGTATCAGGCTTGGGGGTGAATGTGGACAAATGCTCAGCTATAGCCATTAATATACAATCTAATCTTTTAGAAAAAAAATATTTTAGAAAAATTAAAATCCCAATTCCCTTTCAAATGGTGCTTATCCTCATTTAAATATCTAGGCATCTATATCACCCCCTTATACAATACTCTATTTCAAGCTAACTATCCTATCCTTTTCAATAACATCCTCACCCTTCTCAAAAACTGGGCTAGTTACCATATCTCATTTCTAGGAAGAATTTGTGCCATTAAAATGGTCATACTACCTAAGCTTCTATACCATTTTAGAGCTCTCCCAATATTAATACCTAAAACTAAACTAGAAACTATCCAAAGATCTATTAACAAATTTATATGGTCGGGCGGCAGACCCAGATGTAGCAACATCATGCTCCATAGACCGCAAACACTGGGAGGTTTGGGTATCCCCAACCTCTGGTTCTACTTCCTCTCTGCTAGATTTCTCCAGCTTGCACAATGGTCCAGCAAATCAATACCATGGATAACATTTGAACGCAATGCTATTTACCCTTTCAGGTTGGAGAGCATTGCTTGGACCAACATACTGAACTAAAAAAAAAAATATATAAACTTAATAAAATTGTTGCCCATTCTCTCCAAATTTGGATAAAATATAAAGACTCTCTACAACTATCCCCACACACTCCTATACTAGCCTCTTACTTTGGTGACTCCCGCTTTCCCCCAGCATTTAACAACCCCGACCAGTTTATCCTATGGGAACAGGCGGGACTTACTAACCTAAAATCTATTACACAAGACAATCTTTTTGCTACTTTTGAGCACCTAAGCAATACCTATAAACTTCCCCCCTCTGAAATACCTAAATATACCTTGATCAAAGAATTTTATTCCTCCCACTATACACTGAATAACCTCAATACCCCTTCTCCCTTTGAAAAAATATGTATTTCCTCCTCTAGGGATAGAGGACAGATCTCCGCTATATACAAACTGTGTATCAACCCCCTAACTTTAGACAAATCCAAACCTATGATTCAATGGGAACAAGAACTCAATCTCTATAAAAGATTGGTATACAATGATCGACAACCTTCGTAAGAGCTGCTCTTCCTATGCTATACGTGAATCCCCATATAAACTTATGACTAGATGGTATATGTCCCCCGTTAGAATCCATCAATACTACCCTAACTGCTCTCCCAATTGTTTCAGAGGTTGCCCTAACGAAGGAACCTTACTACATATATTCTGGGACTGTAAACATTTAGACTCAATATGGAAATCTGCTACTAACATTGCAGATAAACTAACGACTGATAAAATCACACTGTCCCCGCAAATATGCCTTCAATTCAAAAAAATTCCTAAAGTATCTAGCCACACTAATAGCCTACTGCATACCCTCTGTGGAGCAATTATCTGGATGATCGCATGCAACTGGCGTTCTCCTCACATCTATTGGCAACAAGTTGTCTCAAGAATGTCTACAATTAGACGCGTAGAATATATCTTTTGTACCTTACACGACCAAATGAGTAAATATGAACAAAAATGGTCTCTTTGGGATTCTATTACTAATGACTAACCTAATTTTTTGTATAACCTACTGTCTGATATCTTTTATACTGTATAATATGCCTCTACCTCTTTGATTATACTGTCAACTTTGTACATTTTTTGTTATCTACCTTCCAATAAAGCAATTTGTAAACAAAAAAATAACTGAATTAATAATATATACAATGGTAAATTGCATACAGTGCCACCCAGTGACTAAAGTGCAAAGTGCAATTACTGAACATATAAATAAATTTAAAACATAAATTCATCACCCTTAAAGCGGTAGTAAACCCCCCACTACTATTTTTACCTACAGGTAAGCCTATAATAAGCCTGTAGGTAAAATGACTATCTCCTAAACCTACATGGTTTAGGAGATATTCGCCCTGCATGCAGCCGCTGACATTAGCGGCTCATGCGCTCTGATGATCCAGCGGAGGCTGCCGGAAAATCAGAGCTGGCTGCCGGAACGAAGAGCTCCCGCACATGCTCCGGCCACTCACAGCGCCGGAGCCGCGTACCCGGAAGAAAGAAGAGGACCATCATGTCAGCGTCCTTAGCGCTGACCGACTCGGGCATCGGGGGCCTCGTTCTAAGGTAAGTATTTCATAATATGTTAGTATGCGATGCATTAACCACTTCAATAGCAGGCACTTAGATTTCTTCCCGCCCAGACCAATTTTCAGCTTTTAGTGCTATTGCTATTGGAATGTGAATTGCGCGGTCGTGCGACGCTGTACCCAAACAAACTTTTTATAATTTTGTTCCGACAAATAGAGCTTTCTTTTGGTGCTATTTGATTACCCCTGCAGGTTTTTTTTTTTGCGCTACAAATAAAAAAAGACCGAAAATTTTGAAAAAAAAAATTTTTTTCTTTGTTTCTGTCACAAAACTTTGTATAAAATACATTTTCTCCTTCACTGATGGGCACTGATGAGGCTAGACTGACAGGCACTGAGGAGGCAGTACAGATTGGCACTGATGAGGTGGCACTGATAAAGTTGCACTGATGATGGGGCACATATGCAGCACTGATGGACAGCACTGATAAGCAACACTGACGGGCACTGATACGTGGCACTGATATGTGGCACTGATGGACACTCATAGGCGGCACTGATAGGTGGGCACTGATAGGTGGCACAGGTGGGCACTGATAGGTGGCACTGGTGCATATAGCACTGTTAGGGATGGCACTGACAGGCATCATATATGGGCACAGTGTCATCCCTACAGTGCACTGTATTGCCCTTACCTGGTGGTCTAGTGGGGGAGTCACGACGTATACACGGGGTAGTAGTCACGTTGAAATAGTCACGGTGGAGTAGTCACGGTTAGACATGACGGAGGAGTCACGGACAGTCAGATCGGAGTAGTCACGGGTAGTCACTTCCTCTTTTACATAAAATATGTTT
>BLSH010174537.1:117991-130840 GCA_018402905.1 Glandirana rugosa | reverse complement strand
GGTGAGATATAAGGCCCCTTACATCTCTCTTTTGAGACAGGGAGAAGGGGGCTGAGGATGGAGATTCCCCAGCCCCTTTCTCAGAAGCCTCAGCTGCATTGAAGATGAATGGAGAGGAGATAGCGGCTCCTCCCCATTCATAAACTGAAGCATCATAAGCACATTTTACGATGCTCAGTGACATTTATGAATGGACAGTCAGTGATCACTGTCCATTCAGAAAAGGAAAGAGCCGATAAATTACACATTTACCGGCTCTTTCCTCCGCTCTCCATCCTGACAGATAGAGGACAGGGGGACTGGAGGAGGATACAGGGACAGTCAAGGGGGATGATCAGTGCAGCGCTGGAGGGGGATTTACAATCACTGATCTCCCGACTCCCTGTATACATTTCATTGTAGCAGCTGAAAGCCGCGGGAGGAGAAGCGGCTGTCAGTTGCTTTAATGAAATATATACAGGGAGTTGGGAGATCAGTGATTGTAAATCCCCCTCCAGCGCTGCACTAATCATCCCCTGCTTGCCCAAGTATCGGATGAGGCATCGGAGCATTTTGCCCGAGTACAAGTACTCGGGCAAATGCTCAGTATCGGCCCCGATACCGATACTAGTATCGGTATCGGGACAACCCTGACTACAACAATCTCTTCTTCTCCCCCCTCCTCTGTCAGTAGACAGTAATGGGGAGACAGTATGTGCCCAGTGGGGGAGTCAGGAGCCATCAGCCTCTATTAGACTCCGGCTCTCCTCCTCACATCATGTCATTGTTTGTTACCAGCCAAGAGACGTGACCAGTCTCCCCCCACACACTCTCTGGGGTCTCTCATACATCTTAGTACAGGGGGCTTCACTCTCATCTTTATTCACAGATCCCAGAGACACTCAAAGAGACATCAAATCTGAGGAGGGGGAAGAAAGACGCGCGAGGATTAAAGCGGAGGAAGCTCCTATAGACCTCAATACAGGTGAGGCATAAGCACTGAATATAGAAAAAGTCACCATTTCTCCATGTTACTGCAAATATATTTTACACTTATCTGACCAAAAATTAGGTAAAACTTTATTCAGCCCCGATTCACATAGGTGCGATGCGGAAACCCTGCAAATCCACTGTGGGTTCCCGCATCGCACGACAGTTCACAGCCCTATGCGAACTGAAGGGAGGTGTCAATACATTGTTAACGACTCCCCCTTTTCAGCTTGCATATTGCAGTGCGAACTGCACACTCGCACAGGAATCGGATTGCATCGGTATGAACACCCATGCAATCCGATTCTTGCACGGGCCAAAAAAAGGGTCCTGTGCGAGTTTGGTCCGAATGCGATGTGATATCAACCATATAGTCTGTATGGCTGAAATCTCATCTCATGCCACTGCAGTGCGGTGCAAATCATATCCTATCTCGCAGAGCGCACGTGTTAACTGAGGTTCAAATTCATGTAATGAAAACTAAGATTAGGATCTCTATAAAAATAGCAATATTCACTCGACACACACTGGATAATACTACTTCCTAGCGCTTATGGAACCACTAATCACATAAATTCTTAGCTGAGAGCGGCTGCTTTAAACAATCATCATAATTTACAGACAAAATTAGTACCACAGTACTAGCGCCGATTCTCATATGTACTTATACACAGCACCATTGTGAAAAAAAGCATGCATGAACGTAGGTAACATGGGAGTCCATATACAGTCCAATCTAATTACTGGGACTTCAAGATGATCCGATAGTCCGTCACCACACTTTGTGAGACCTCTCCCCTATGGTGTTGAACTCACCAGAAACCTTTTAATTCAAGCGCCTTAACATGCAGCTCGCCCGCTGTAAGTGAATCCACCAGTGCTCAGTGCTTGACTTCCATCTAGATCTCTTATAGACAAAAGAGCGCTCACATAGTGTATTACCATTAAAACTTTATTAAAATCCCTTATCTCTCCCCCCTCGCAAGATTTACACTTACAATAAAAAACACTTAAAAACAGCATATAAATGTCAGTGCATGGTATCAGCCTCTCGCCACTCCTAGGGAATGCTTCACAGAGCAAAGTTGCTAATTAAATGGCTCAATGCCTTTGTTAAGCAATATAGGGTTGACCTGTAGCAGTCCTTCCATTTTTTTTATTTCTGTTAATTTGGGTTATCAGGTAATAACTCGTTTTTTCTCTGTTAACCACTTCCATGTTAAAATCAGCATTTTTTGCTAGAAAATTACTTATAACCCCTAAACATTATATATTTTGTGAAAGCAGTGGACCTCAAAAATAAAATGGTGGCTGTTGCAATTTTTAATGTTGCACTTAAATGCATTGTAGTGCACACAAACACAATATATACACAATTTTATTGGTATATATTAACCACTTCAATACTGGGCACTTTCACCCCCTTCCTGCCCAGGCCAATTTTCAGCTTTCAGCGCTGTCACACTTTGAATGACAATTGCGCAGTAGTGCGATGCCGTACCCTAATTACATTTTTTTTTTTTAGACAAATAGAGCTTTCTTTTGGTGGTATTTAATCAACACTGGGTTTTCTATTTTTTGCTAAACACGACGGCTTGTTCTGAAGGACGTCATATGATGTCCAGTCAAGTTAATGAACCTTTTCCCGCCCGCGCTATAGCCGAAAGATGGCTACAGCGTGGGCTTAAGTTGCCAGGAGGGCATCCATGTACATCCTCCCGTGCATGTGCTGCCAGCACGCCCCCTGCGACCCTATGAGACTGGGCTGATCACAGATAGTAGTAAGGGGTTTATCCCGGCCCCTTACCACGTGATCAGCTGTCAGCCAATGGCAGCTGATCACGTGATATAAACCAAAGCCAGTAATCTGCTTTTTTTTTCCCCCCCTCGCACCGACAGCGTGAAGAGAGAAAAGAAAGCCGATTACTAACTTGTGTAAATGGGATATCAGTCCCACACACTCTACACCCACTGCTGCTAAGCAGTGCCCACAAGTGCCACCTATCAATGCCCACCAGTGCCACCTATCAGTGCTGCCAATCAGTGCCTCATCAGTGCCACCTATCAGTGCAGCCTCATCAGTGCCCACCAGTGCTGCCTCATCAGTGCCAACTTTTTTGTTTGTTTATCAAAAAATAAAAACCCAACAGTGATTTAAATACCACCAAAACAAAGCTCTATTTGTGTGTAAAAAAATAAATAAATAAATAATAAAAATTGCATTTGGGTACAGTGTTGCATGACTGCGCAATTATCATTTAAAGAGTGACAGCGCTGAAAGCTGAAAATTGACCTGGGCAGGAAGGTGGTAAAAGTGCCCAGTAAGCAGGTGGTTAAACCACTGGCAAACTTTAACCACTTCTCGCCCGCCCAATAGCAAAATGATGGCCAGGCAGGAAGTGATTAAAATGTACCAGTTTAGAGATACATAGGAGGTCTGGTGCTAGAATTATTGCTCTCACTCTGAAGTTCACTGCAATAGCTCACATGTGCAAGACTTGCATATGCGTTTGCCTTGGGGACAGGGGCGCTTAAAAATATATATTTTTTTCAAATATTTTTTTACACCGTGTCTTTATAAATTTTTTGTGATCACTTTTATTGTTGTCACAAGGAATGTAAACGTCCCTTGTGATAACAATAAGCAGTAATAGACCCCAGATGTCTCCTCTGACCTTTATAAGCATCTGCTCAAACCAAACCAATATTGGTGGGATCAGAAGCTTTCCCAAGCCTCAAATAGCGCTGTTTACATCTGGCGAAAGCAGAAGTGGCATAATACTCATCATTTCCAGTTTCCTATAACATTGAGATGACCGGGAATGTTCCGGTCGACGATCGTCTCTATGGTAAGCTGGCTGAACATTATTTTATACCTGTATTGTAACCTGCAGATTTGTCTCAGTTTCAAACCTTTGTCCTGGCAACGATAATGCTTTATTGTTATGTGCATTTCTCTGGCTGTACATTGATTTTCACAATAAGGTTTTTCATAGATAATAACAAAAAGCATTAGTGCACCTATCCCATATGACCCTTTACTCTGGCCCACCCAACCACAGATGCATACTTACCAGCGGCCACAGCCTTTGTTGTTTTTTTTTTCTTTTACACCCTGGTTTTGTCTGCAAATTACAGCCCTATACACTTATATGGGGCTCATTCTCCCTTTTGCCTCTGACCTCAAGAAGTCTATGGGGCTGTAATGTACAGACAGGGCCAGGACAGTAAGAAGAAAAAAAATGCAGTGCTACCTATGTGAAGTAATACAATGGTGTTCATTAATTAAATCAATTGGGACGTCCACCTGTGTTGAATGCCCCATTATTTTTTCCAAATATATTTTTTATTAACCTTTTGCAAGGGCAAGACAATACATAACAGAGACCAAACGGCCTAGACAAATCCAAATATTTCAGAAGGCATACATATCTACTTGTCAGCGTTCGGTTTCATATTTTAGTAGCAAGCAACAAAGTATTCATTTTATCAGTTCAACCTTATGTCCAGACCTAGGCTCCTCTCTCAATTGGGGGTGCCTCCAGTCCGGGACGCTGCATCTCAGCAGAGAATACTTATATAGCCCTTGCTTCTATCTATTTTCCGTTTTTTTAAAGTAAAAATGGAGTAGGGAAAAGAGAGAAAAGAGGGGGGGAAGAAAGGCACAGCGGAGTGAGACAGGAGGTGTAGGATGTAGGACAAGAGAAAGGGAAGGGGGGGTTCCGTGGGCAAGAGACAGCGCAGATGTCAGCTGCAACCTATCAACCCCTTCAGAGAGATGGGTATGTTTTTATGATGGGTCTGAGGGGTTGAATAGCGCCTTACCCTCATCTGAGAGAACGAACATATTCCACATACCCCATGTCTTGGAGTAAATTTCTCTTTTATTTTGTGACGTTAAGACCAGATCTTCCATCCTATTAATCTCTTCGACTTTCTGCATCCATCCTAATATAGAGGGAGGATGTCTCTTTTTCCTGTTAAGTGGGATGCAAGCTTTCGCTGCGTTTAGAAGATGTCTTAGTATTGACTTTTTGTAGACTGTGGGGGAAATGTCTGAGACATGGAGAAGGAAGAAAGAGAGGTCCCATGGAATCTGGTATTCCGTGAATTTTTGGGTGACGGTATGAATTATCGTCCAATACGGCTTTAGTACGGGGCAGGACCAAAATATGTGTAGAAGCGTTCCCCTGTTTTCCCGGCATCGCCAACACTGATCTGACGCTGTCGGGTAGCAAGTACTAAGTCTTGCTGGCGTGTAATACCATCTGGTCAACAGCTTAAAATTGGTTTCTTGAATTTTGGTACAGATGGAAGATTTCAAAGAAAACCGGATCATGTTTTGTATTTGAAGTGCCGTAAAGGAACAATTGAGATCTTTTTCCCATTTTGCTATACAGGGCAAATGTGTCGGTTCAGTCGGGGTATTGATCCACGCATAGGCTTCGGACAGGGCTCTCGGGAGGATGCCTGTATCTAAGCAGCATTCTTCAAATGTGGTAAGCGCCCGATTATATTTAGCGGGGTTAGGGAGGGAGTGGAGGAAGTGGTGCAGTCGGAGGGCCGTCCAGAACGTAAGACGAAAGGGTCCGTCTTCGGTTGTCAGTTCTGTAATGGATGGCCATCGGTCGTTCAAGATAAAGTCAGTCGCTCGAGTGTGGCCTGTCAGATGTAGAGTCTGGTATTCTCTTGCGTTAAGGCCTGGCGGGAAATCTGGGTTGTCTAAAATGGGGTACAGGGGAGATTCACTGGACGTAAGGTGCCTCCGAGTGGAGATCTGCCAACTAATAGAAAGGGTAGTACCAATCAACGGGTGTGTTTTCAGTTCCGGCGGCAATTTACGGATGCACCAAAGTGCTCTTTTCAATGGTACAGGGGTTTGTTGTTGTTCTATCTGTGCCCACAGTTTAAGGTCAGAGTGACGGCACCAGTCTATAACTCTACGTAAGTGAGATGCTTGATAGTATTGGCGTATATCCGGCAGTGCCAATCCACCGTATTGTTTGGGCAGCAATAATTGCGAGTGAGGGAGTCTGGGTTTCTTATGTGCCCAGACAAACTGGGTGAAAAGAGCTTGAATCTGTTTAAAGTAGGCAGTGGGGATTTTAATTGGCAAGGCTTGGAATAAATAGAGGAGTTTGGGTAATATGCACATTTTTAAAAGGTTGCTTCTGCCGAACCAGGAATGAGAGCTTTTGTGCCATTGTGCCAACAAGGCACGGATTTCGGTTAGCACAGGTGGAAAATTTAACCCGTAGGTGCGGGATACGTCGCAAGGTATGAGTGTACCTAAGTAGGTTAGTGCCGTTGTGCTCCATTTAAAATTAAAATTGGCCTGCAGGGTCGCACGCATCGTCTGTGGCATTTTCACCCCCATTACTTCCGATTTCGTGAAATTGATTTTTAAGTTTGCCAAGGAGCCATATGTGGCAAATTCTTTAAGGAGATTGGGGAGGGATATAGCAGGGTTTGTAATTGTAAAGCAGAGATCGTCTGCATAAGCGGATATTTTATGTTGGGTATTCCCCACCTTTAAACCTGTAATATCTGAATTCAGCCTGACATTACATAAAAAAGGTTCGAGAGAAAGGGCAAACAGAAGGGGGGATAATGGGCATCCCTGCCGCGTGCCGTTTCTGATGATGAAGGGTTCGGATAAAATCCCGTTGGCTTTTACTTGGGCAGTTGGGTTATGGTAAATTCCGTTTATCCAGTTGATCATAGTATCTTCCATCCCCACATAGCGAAGCACCGAGAACATGAATTTACAATTCACCCTATCAAAAGCTTTTTCAGCGTCGGTGTTAAGGAAAGCGCATGGCGTCTCAGTTAAGGTGGCTACATGTAGGAGGTTCAGGATTTTGGTTGTGTTGTCGCGTGCTTCTCTGGTGGGGATGAAGCCTACCTGGTCAAGGTGGATCAAGGATTGTAGGTGTTGGGCTAGCCTGGTAGCTAAAATTTTGGTAAATAGCTTCAGATCCACATTTAGCAGTGATATGGGCCTATAGCTACTACATTGCGTAGGATCTTTGCCTTCTTTAGGGATAACTGACACATGTGCTCTCAATGTATCTCTGGGAAAGGATGTGCCCGCGCCAATCGCGTTGTATAATTTCTCCATGTAGGGGCCTAAGGTGGGCAAAAGTGTTTGGTAGTAGGCTAACGTAAAGCCATCAGGTCCGGGGGCTTTTCCTGGTTTTGTCGAGCTCACCGCTCGTTGTATTTCCATGAGTGTAATAGGGGAGTCTAGTTCTGCCCTCGCCTCTTCGGGGAGTGAGGGGAGAAGAGATCTCGCTATGTAAGCATCTATCTCTGCCTGTGGGGGTGTATTATCTGGGAGATTGTAGAGAGACTTATAATAGTTACCAAACGCCTGAGATATCTGAGCAGGAAGATTTCGTCTCTGTCCTTGGGCGTCTATAATGGTAGGTATGTATGTAGTCGATCTTTTCTCCCTAACCAGCCTGGCTAGCAGTTTCCCGCATTTGTCCCCCGATTCGTAGCCATATCTACGGCATCTCTGTATCACAGCTTTCGCTTTGTATTGCAGCAGATCCGTGATCTGTTTACGGAGGATTATGAGCTCCGTGTCCAAGGCAGTGGAGGGGGCATTTTTGTGTCTGTGTTCAAGGGCATGCAGCCGGTCCAGGAGGGAGGTGAGTTGGGCATTGCGTTCTTTTTTAAGTCGGGAACCATGTTTAATGAACACCCCCCTTATGACCGTCTTATGAGCCTCCCATAGGATTCCTGGGTCACAATCGCCTCCGTCGTTTGTCTGAAAGTATAGGGTCAGTTCTTTGGATACGTCTGCTAGCACCTCTGGTGCCTGCAGTAGGCTCTCATTCAGACGCCAGAAGCGGGGTCTCGAGGAGGGTATTTCGCAGAATGCGTAAGTCATAATGACCGGGGCATGATCTGACCAGGTTATGTTGCCAATGGAGGTAGATTTGACGGCCGAAAGCTGACTGTGGGGGACCAGGAGGAAATCAATCCTGGAGTAGCTTTTGTGTGGAGCTGAATAGTATGTGTAGTCTCGGTCTTCGGGGTGGTGTAGTCTCCAGATGTCAATTAATTGAGCTTTGTGTAAAGCATTAGCAATTCTTTTCCTAGTTCCAGGGAGAACTGAGGAACTGCCCGAGGAGGTGTCTCTGGCGGGGAGCAGTGGGACGTTAAAATCACCTCCCAGCAATAGCTGACCCTCTCTGAATTCCATTAGGGCATCTAAGGTGCGTTGGATGAAAGTATCCTGGCGAGCATTGGGTGCATAAATTGTTCCCAGTGTCACCATCTCCTCCCCCAACAGGCCCTTTACGAATATAAATCGTCCATTAGAATCTCTTAGGACATCTTTAAGCTTCCAGGGTAGTTTACCCGACAGTAAAACTGATACACCTTTAGATTTAGCCGCCACATTGGTGGAGTGGTAGGCTAATGGGTAAAATCGATTCTTAAGTATGGGGAACTTGTCTTCACGGAAGTGGGTCTCCTGAATAAAGGCAATGTCTATCCGTGAGCGTTTGAGATCTGATAGAAGGATGCGCCGCTTTTCGGGCGTATTTAGGCCCTTAACATTTAGGGATAGCAATTTAACTGTATCCATCTCTGGACCACGGAAGGGGCGAAGGGGAAGAAAGAGGGGGGAGAGGAGCAGGGAGAAGAAGAAGTGGAAGTGATCGATAGAGGAGTGTAGGAGTAGAGAGATTAAAGAAGAGGTAGAAGTAATTTTCTAGTTGGGCAAATGAAGTATTTGCCAGTAGTACTCGTCTTCTTCAAAATTGAAGACTCGTACTAGCCTAGATGAGGAAGGGGTTGGAAACGGCTCTGCGAGTGAGTGCTCCATTTCCCCCCACTCCCCCTGGCCGCACTTAGAATCAACTTTTTTATACATGCTAGCATGAGCAATTTAAACATTATATTCCCCAGCATGTCAACAGGGCAGTACGAATTGTCATCATCACTGCAGGGTTATGTCTATCTAGAACTAAGACGTAATATGCTTAAGATGAAGAATAAGAACAGTATTCAGCAATGTCTTTGACTGCCTGCGAAAACAAAGATTGGTTATGTATCCATTACCACAATTAGAACAGACTGCTGCGAACCCGTTTGTGGTTGTCTCTAACTTCAGTACTCAACTCTCTCCTGTCTGACTCAAATGGTCCAGTTTATACACCCTCCAGGTTGTCCATCTGAGTTCGCAGATCTCAGTATAGCCTCAGGAGAGGGCAAAGTACTGTCCCATCTGCGGGAGGCTTAGCGTTGATGGTTGTTCCCCTGCACCCCTCCCCCCGGTCTAAGGTACAGTACCTATAGCATTTGGCGGTATGTTCTGAGTGTGTGGTAGTCTTAGTTTCTCGGGGTTCAGTAAACGTTCAGAAGGGTGGGTTACCATAAGTCTCTGAGTTGAATGTAAAAGTTTTGGGCTGCAGAACAGGCTGCTCTACGGGATGTCAGGATGGACATTTCAACAGAAAAAAAATAAGAAAAAAACGTTAACATTACAGCAGACTCACTGTGGGATCAGCGTCCTGTTCTGGGATGGGAGATATGTATAACCCTCACATTTCTCGATTATCCGCCGGGGAGGGTCCTCTTGTTTGCCGGCGGGGTCTTTGCGGTCTGGGAAGGGGGTCCCGGTCTGTAGATACGGGGCTTGGTCGTCCCGGCTGCCTAGGAAGGAGGGCCAGCCAATTCGGGATCTCGATGGGGGTTGCTTCCAGGAACAAGAAGAGCGCTGGCAGTTCGCCCGGTCTGCGGAGTGTAAAGGATCTCCGTTCCTTTCGGAATGTGACAGAAAGGGGGTAGCCCCATCTATAGGTGAATCCTTGTTGTCTCGCCAGGTCCAGGAGGGGGCGAAGGAGGGCACGGCGTTGTAGCGTTGCTCTGGATATGTCCGGGAGTATCTTTATTTGGGCACCATCGAAGTCAATGTTGCCTACTTCCCAGGCTTTACGCAGAATGATCTCTTTATGTGTGTAGTGATGTACCCGACAAACCACATCTCTCGGTCTGTTGGGGTCTGTCGGGCGCGGTCCCAGAGCTCGATGGATTCTGTCCAGCTCCACTCGCGAAGGTAGTGCATCTCCCGACACCAATCGGAAAACAGCCGCCGCTGTGTCATCTAGCTGTTCTGGGGAAGTAGCCTCCGGCAGACCCCGGAGCCGCAGGTTGTTCCGGCGGCTCCGGTCCTCCATTTCTTCGAGATGTAGTTGCAGCTCCGCCGTAGCGTCTGCCTGTGAAGACTGCATAGCTTCTACTGTGGTCAGCCTCTGTTCTAACGCTGTCAGCGAGGTCTCTCCAGCCGTAAGTCTTCCAGTCAGATGCTGTATGTCTTGTTTCACAGCACATAGTTCTCGCCTGTGGTTTTCCTCCACTTGGCCAATAAGGGCTGTAATGTCTGCTTTTGTAGGCAGCGCCAACAGCAATGCCCGTATCTCCGAATCCACCTGAAACGACAAGGAATGGTGTGTGGATTCTGCATGGGTCGGCCGGAATACTGCCGGTGTATCCATGCTGAACTCGGACCGGGGTGAAGACGCTGGAGACGCCAGAGGATCTCTTGTCTGGAAGGTCTCTGGTTGTGAGGCACATGGCTCCGCCATCTTGGCCGTTGTATGGGCCTCCGGTGTTTTGGCAAAGAATTTACTTATCTCTCCGTTAGCTTGAGCGTTCCTGTTGTGCTTAGTGTTGCTCCTGGTTCTCCTTTTCTTATTTGCTAGCATAATGAGTAGAATAGGCACCGTGCAGACCGAGGAAGAGCAGGAGGAAAGCGGGAGCTCTCTAGGAACACGTCCTTACTCGGCCATGTCCAGACCACGCCCCCCCGAATGCCCCATTATTAACCTATTTGGTTGTATACGAAGAAACGAAAAAAAATATATAACACAGCATGATCAAAACTTATGAACAAAACTATTAGGAATGTTGGTGGCACCCTCCTTGGGGAGATGCCCACTAAACCTTATGCAACTACGCCCCAAGCATAAGTGAACATGTATAGATGCAACAAACTGTTCACAGCACTAGTGGTAACTGATTAGCAATAATGGTGACACCCTCTCATGCAAAATGATACAATCTTGATATAAATTAAAAATCAACTGGGCTGTTGTAAAATTAATGAATAAACAGTCCTTAAAAAAAAACTTCAATGTGCAGTCCTTTAGCTCCATTGCTTACACACATATACACTGTGCTCTTTAACCCCTTTGAGCCCGTGCCTTCCGGTCCATTAAGGGATTTCTGATATCGGGAGGCGGGGTTTACGATCTTGTGACTTTTTTTGCGCAAAAGTTATATCGTCTACAAACTATAGTGTGTGTGTATATATATTGACATTTTTTTTGTTATACTAGTAATGGCAGCGATCAGTGACTTATAGAGGGACTGCTATATTGTGGCGGGCAATGGGACCCTAGCTGACACTTTGTGGAACCAGCGACACTAATACAGTAATCAGTGCTAAAAATATGCACTGTCACTGTACTAATGACACTTACTGGGAAGGGGTTAAACATGTAGGGCAAGCAAAGGGTAAATATGTGCCTAGCTAGTGTTTTTTGTACTGTGGGAGGTGCTTTTACTAGGGAAGTGATGGATTTTATTTTTTCCCTTTGCAGGGAAATAAAATTCATACTCCCCCTGCTCCTCCCCTGTCAGGATGGAGCTCTGCCTTGTTTACATAGGCAGAGCTCTGTCCAGTTTCTATTCCTGATGATCGGCGGGTGCCAGTGGACATGTATGTCCGGCACCCGCTAATCAACTTCTGCAGCAGAAGCATCGTGCCCCCTACCAGGAAGTGCAAAATCACGTGTGTATATGTATATATACAGTATATGACATATATATATATAGTCAGGTCCATAAATATTGGGACATCAACACAATTCTAATCTTTTTGGCTCTATACACCACCACAATGGATTTGAAATGAGACAAACAAGATGTGCTTTAACTGCAGACTTTCAGTTTTAATTTGAGAGTACTTACATCAAAATCAGGTGAACGGTGTAGGAATTACAACGGTTTGTATATGTGCCTCCAACTTTTTAAGGGACCAAACGTAATGGGACAATTGGCTGCTCCGTGGCCAGGTGTGTGTTATTCCCTCCATTATCCCATTTACAAGGAGCAGAAAAAAGGTCCAGAGTTCATTTCAAGTGTGCTATTTGCATTTGGAATCTGTTGCTGTCAACTCTCAATATGAGATCCAAAGAGCTGTCACTATCAGTGAAGCAAGCCATCATTAGGCAGAAAAAACAAAACAAACCCACCTGAGAGATAGCAAAAACATTAGGTGTGGCCAAATCAACTGTTTGGAACATCCTTAAAAAGAAAGAACGCACCGGTGAGCTCAGCAACACCAGAAGACCACGGAAAACAACTGTGGTGGATGACCGAAGAATTCTTTCCCTGGTGAAGAAAACATCCTTCACAACAGTTGGCCAGAAGAGTATGGAGAAGGAAAGGAACTGCTCATGATCCAAAGCATACCACCTCTTCAGTGAAGCATGGTGGTGGTAGTGTCATGGCGTGGGCATGTATGGCTGCCAATGGATGATCAAGGTAACCGTCGGTATGTACGGGTGCGGTACTGTGATGGTGGTGGTACGAAGTGACTTCTCCACCATACGAAACCTAGTACTCGTCAAGGAAAGGAAGAGGTATGAGAAGACCGGTTGACAACACTTCCTACAAAAGAAGTGGTCCCTTTCTTAAGAAGCCAGTAGGTGGTGTCAACAAAAGGCACCAGAAGACCACAACGACTCGAGTGGCCACGCAAGAAAGAAAAATTCCTACAAGGTTTGTCAACTAAACCGGTGTGGATTACAAAAACGATAGAGAGTCCACCCAAACAAAACAAAAAAGACGGATTACTAC
>BLSH010174537.1:90836-107758 GCA_018402905.1 Glandirana rugosa | reverse complement strand
ATCCTTTTCTCCGAGTTCACTGACAGACGCAGCACCCACCCCTCTGGGCTCTGTTTTTGATACGGCTTGTGTACAAACTGGAGAGTCCTCTGTGAGGGGGGGTTTTAATGTAGGAAAGGAGGACGGCCCCCAGGGGAGGGGCCAGCTGAATTCTTTCTCTGCCTAGTTAACTCCTGGTAAGACGAACATAAAACCCCACAAAGTCAAGAAGAGCTGCGTCTGTCAGTGAACTCGGAGAAAAGGATTTTACGGTAAGTTATAATAAAATCCCTTTATCTCCCCCTGCAGGTTAACCCCTTCACTGCCAATGGCATTTACACAGTAATCAGTGGATATTTAAATTTCTGATCGCTATATAAATGTCATTGGTCCCAAAAAAGTGTCAAAATGGTCCGACATGCCCACTGCAATATCGCAGTTACGCTAAAAATCGCAGATCGCTGCCATTACTAGTAAAAAAATAATAAAAACCCCAGAAATGAATTCTCATCATCCGTAAACGCGGCCACTTTTGCGCAAACCAATCAATAAACGCCGATTGCGATTTTTTTTTTTTACCAAAAATATAAGGAAGAATATAAATCAGCCAAAACCGATGAAAAAAAATGTTTTTTTATATATATTTTTTTTAGATTTGTATTTTAGCAAAAAGTAAGAAAAACTGTTTTGTTTTTTTTTGCAAAATTGGCGCTCTTTTTTTGTTTATAGCGGCGATCAGAAATGACGCGCAGGTGATCAAATACCATCAAAAGAGATCTCTATTTGTGGGGAAAAAAAGGAAGCAAATTTCGTTTGGCTACAACGTCGCACAACCGCGCAATTGTCAGTTAAAGCGACGCAGTGCCGAATCGCAAAAAGTGCTCTGGTCCTAACGTGGGAAATCCTTCCAGGGCTGAAGTGGTTTAAGAAAAGTTTTTCTAAGAAAAGTGTTACAGATTTCCTATGCTCCAATAACACATTGTTGGTTATGTGTGTTTCCTATAGGTAGATCCAGTTACAAAAACACATTGGAGAACTATTCCAGCCCTCACTATTCCAGGGATTTCACACAGAAACATCAAATGATCTCGCAGGATGATCAGGTAATGGAATGTAGCTGAAAATAAGCTCTGGGCCCCAAGTTATTTTGAAGACATTTGACAATATTCTTATTGTTTTTGGCGGTTATATAGGAGGAACATCAGAGTACATTTAAAACTGAAGAAGCCTATGTGAGCAGTGATGAGCCACATAAGGAGAAAAAAATCCCTCCAGAGATCAGCACAGGTGAGTAATAAACACTAAATCCAGAGAAGAGTCCCAGATTTTCCTTGTTCAGTTACTACAACAATCTCTTCTTCTCTCCCCTCCTCTGTCAGTAGACAGTAATGGGGGACAGTATGTGCCAAGTGGGGGGGTCAGGAGCCATCAGCCTCTATTAGACTCCGGCTCTCCTCCTCACATTATGTCATTGTATGTTACCAGCCAAGAGACGTGACCAGTCTCCCCCCACACACACACTCTCTGGGGTCTCACATACATCTCAGTACAGGGGGCTTCACTCTCCTCTTTATTCACAGACCCCGGAGAAATCAGATACACTCAGAGAGATGTCAAAGCTGTAGAGGAGGAAGAACGACATGTGAGGATTAAGGAAGACAAAATGCCTCCAGAGATCCACACAGGTAACAATAAGTCATAAAAACTATTCCTGCTTTCCTGGGATCTTGATCAGTTTATTTATTACAGGTATTTATATAGTGCTGTCAATTTACGCAGGGGTTTTCATATACAGTATTTCATGTGACAACACTGAAGAAATGACACTTTGCTACAATGTAAAGTAGTGAGTGTACAGCTTGTATAACAGTGTAAATTTGCTGTCCCCTCAAAATAACTCAACACACAGCCATTAGGCCTCATACACACGGACGTTTTTTGACGCCGGCGTTTTCTGGCAGCTCTCCATGTTAGTCAATGGCCCCATAAAAACACCAACGTTTTTGAGCTGTGGATGGCATCGGCGTTAGTGAGCTGAAACTAGAACCCACGGCCAGCGCGTTCTGAGGCTGTAACGTTTTGGCGTTTTTTGACGCCGCAAAACGCTCACTAACGCCGTACCGGCGTTAACCGGTGGTTTTTGACATCAATGTTTTTAGGTTGAAAAATAGCAGAGGGATGATTTTTTTTTAAAAAAACGTCTGTTGACGCCGACACTCACTAACACCGATGCAAAACGCCGATTTTTTTTTTTTTTTTCCTTGATGTCGGACCCAACGTTTTGTTTATTTTTTAAGAAACTTCCGTGTGTATGAGGCCTTACTGTCTAAACCGCTGGCGACAAAAGTGAGTACACCCCTAAGTGAAAATGTCTTAGGGGTGTACTCACATTTAACCCTTTGATTGCCCTTCCCAGCCAGTGTCATTAGTACAGTGACAGTATATTTGTAGATCTGATCACTGTATTACTGTTACTGGTTCCCACAAAGTGTCAGTTAGTGTCCCATTGTCCACGGCAATATTGCAGCCCCAATATAAGTTGCTGATTGCCACCATTACTAGTAAAAAAAATTCCAGTATAATAATCATAGTTTGTACACGCTATAACTTTTGCGCAAACCAATCAAATGCTTATTATGATTTTTTTTTTTACCAAAAATATGTAGCAGAATACATATTGGCCTAAATTTATGAAGAAATTAGATTTTTTTTTTTTTTTATTGTATTGTATGTTTTATAGCAGAAAGTAAAAAATATTATTTTAATTTTTTTTTTAAATTGTCGGGGTTTATTTTTTATTTTTTGTTTATAGAGCAAAGAAAAAAAAAAGCACAGTGGTGATCAAATACCACCATAAGAAAGCTCTATTTGTAGGAAAAAAAAGACATACATTTAATTTATGTGCAGTGTTGCATGAGCGTGCAATTGTCCCTTAACCACTTCAGCCCCGGAAGGATTTGCTGCTTTAGGACCGGAGCCCTTTTTGCGATTCGGCGATGTGTCGCTTTAACTGACAATTGCGCGGTCTTGCGACGTTGTACCCAAATGAAATTTGCGTCCTTTTTTCCCCACAAATAGAGCTTTCTTTTGGTGGTATTTGATCCCCTCTGCGTCATTTCTGATCGCCGCTATAAACAAAAGAAGAGCGACCATTTTGCAAAAAACCCAAATTTCTTACTTTTTGCTAAAATACAAATCCAAAAAAAAAATATAAAAAAACATTTTTTTTCACCGTTTTTGGCCGATTTATATTCTTCCTCATATTTGCGATAAAAAAAATCGCAATCGGCGTTTATTGATTGGTTTGCGCAAAAGTGGTCGCATTTACGGATGATGAGAATTCATTTTTGGGGTTTTTATTATTTTTTTTTTTTTTTTTACTAGTAATGGCGGCGATCTGCGATTTTTAGCGGTACTGCGATATTTCAGCGGACATGTCGGACTATTTTGACACTTTTTTGGGACCATTGGCATTTATACAGCGATCAGTGCTATAAAAATGCACTGATTACTGTGTAAATGTCATTGGCAGTGAAGGGGTTAACCTGCAGGGGGCGCTCTAAGGGTTAACTGTGTTCCCTGGGCGTGTTCTAACTGTAGGGGGACTGCCCTAGCTGGGGAAGGGAAGTGGTCACAGCCTTCGTATACAGGAAGGCTGTGATCACATCCCTTCCCCCTCACACAGAGCGGAGGTCCGTGTTTACATACACGGACCTCCGCTCTTTCGTTCCGGGGGGGCCATCGCGGGTAGCCGGCGGCAATCGAAGCCGCCGCACTTGCTCCCTGGCCCTCCCCGAACACAGTGGGCGCGCCTGTGGCGGCGCGCGCGCGCTCACTAGGCTCGTGAGCGCGGCCGCCGTCGTATGACGGCGATTTGCGCTCACGAGCCACCTTGTCGCCGTCAATTGCCGATCAGCGGTCGGCAAGCGGTTAACCACTTCCAGACTGAGCCTTGTTTACAAGTATACAAAAGCTAAAAGAAGATGCAGCGCAATAAATCCACAAAAAATGTCTAAGTATCCTTAAAACAGGACAATTAAAAAGTACAATTCATCATGTATGAAATACACCCGGTGTTTTAAAATACGTTCTGCACAGTGATACAGGTCCCTCCACCAACATCAACTGTGCTCACCTCACGGTTTGACCCCAGTTTTACTAGAGGGTCAAACACATAAGAGACTTCTGATAAGCTGAGATGAACTGCAGTGTGAAGTTCACAGGGATTCCTTCCTTTTATCTGATTAACATCTCCTGTTCAACTTAGGAAGACCCGTTCCCAGATGGTGAAACCAGTGTGGTGGGTATATATAAAAGAAAACTTGTACTAAGTGCAGACTGTAAAACTAACCAAAGGCTTTAATATCAACAGTCTACTTACAAACAATCATTCAATAAAAGCGTGTCGGATTCATTCCATAAACACCAGAACAGCGTCTGTAGCGTGGGATGCAGAGAGCGATCCTTGCAGACACCGATAATCTCTCCTCGATAGCAGCGGGTGACGTAAGAGCAGGTCCTCCCCCGTACGCGTTACGGCATGACGTGTCTTCCTCGGCGGGGCCTGCCACGTCACCTGACCGCATCACTAAATACTGCCCAGTCGTCATGGAAACTAACGAAGCTAATCCAGGACAGACGCTCACATCTCAGCAAGTGCCCTAAAAAGCCGACAAGAGCTGGAGAAATGTATCCACTCCCCAACTCAAGAGCGCCATCCCGGAATGCATCTGCTTCCAATAACAAGTTCATTAAAAAATTAAAATTTATTAGAGTCATTAAAATATACTCAAATCCTTAAAATACATGAAAACGTCTCCCGCTGCTATCTGAGAGGTATATAACAATTATAATAATTGTCCCCTATACATTTTTATCAACATCACATATATCAAAGATTTCTGTAAAAGGATTCTGGCATAAAATAATTTACTAGGCCTCCTCGGATTAAATCAATCAATCACATATCAAAAAATGATTTGTTAGAAATGAAGCAATTGAAGTCAAACTCTACGTTGAGACCCAGGGATCGCATAACCTGGGTCTCAAAAATCCAGTGGGACTCCCTCTGGCTCAATGATCTAATAAAATTCCCTCCCCTCCAGTGTTTAGTGACCTTCTCTATTCCCCAGAACTTCAGTTGTCTAGGGTCTCAATGGTGAAAGTCTCTAAAATGTCGGGAAACATTGTGAGAGGGGTCCCCTTTTTTAATGTTGGTAACATGCTCACCTATTCGGGTAGCTAAAGCTCTAGAAGTTCGACCCACATACTGTAGGCCACAACTACATTCCAGCATATAGACTACCCCTTCTGTTTGGAATGTGATAAGATTCCTAATCGGATATTTTCTCTTAGTCGCATGAGCTTGAATTTCTTTGCATTTTATCCCCCCTTTTTATAACCTACAAGCCTTACATCTCTTACAGGGATAAAAACCTGTCAGAAATTAAAATAAAGAGCTTTCTTTGTTTTTGGGCGGATCAATCACTCCTGGGGCTATGAGGTCTCTAAGGGTAGGGGCTTTTTTTTATATAAAGCCAGGTTTAGGGGGGAGAACAGGTCACAGGTAGATCATTGAGCCAGAGGGAGTCCCACTGGATTTTTGAGACCCAGGTTATGCGACCCCTGGGTCTCAACGTAGAGTTTGACCTCAATTGCTTCATTTCTAACAAATAATTGTTTTGATATGTGATTGATTGATTTAATCCGAGGAGGCCTAGTAAATTATTTTATGCCAGAATCCTTTTACAGAAATCTTTGATATATGTGATGTTGATAAAAATGTATAGGGGACGATTATTTTAATTGTTATATACCTCTCAGATAGTAGCGGGAGACGTTTTCATGTATTTTAACGATTTGAGTATATTTTAATGACTCTAATAAATTTTAGTTTTTTAATGAACTTGTTATTGGAAGCAGATGCATTCCGGGATGGCGCTCTTGAGTTGGGGAGTGGATACACTTCTCCAGCTCTTGTCAGCTTTTTAGGGCACTTGCTGAGCTGTGAGCGTCTGTCCTGGATTAGCTTTGTTCGTCTCCATGACGACTGGTCAGTATTTAGTGATGCGGTCAGGTGACGTGGCAGGCCCCGCCCCGCCGAGGAAGGCACGTCATGCCGTAACGCGTACAGGGGAGGACCTGCTCTTACGTCACCCGCTGCTATCGAAGAGAGGTTATCTGTGTCTGCAAGGATCGCTCTCTGCATCCCACGCTACAGACGCTGTTCTGGTGTTTATGGAATGAATCCGACACGCTTTTATTGAACGATTGTTTGTAAGTAGACTGTTGATATTAAAGCCTTTGGTTAGTTTTACAGTCTGCACTTAGTACACGTTTTCTTTTATATATACCCACCACACTGGTTCCACCATCTGGGAACGGGTCTTCCTAAGTTGAACAGGAGATGTTAATCAGATAAAAGGAAGGAATCCCTGTGAACTTCAAAGTCTCTTATGTGTTTGACCCTCTAGTAAAACTGGGGTCAAACCGTGAGGTGAGCACAGTTGATGTTGGTGGAGGGACCTGTATCACTGTCCAGAACGGATTTTAAAACACCGGGTGTATTTCATACATGATGAATTGGACTTTTTAATTGTCTAGTTTTAAGGATACTTGGACATTTTTTATGGAGTTATTGCGCTGCATCTTCTTTTAGCTTTTGTATATATTGAGGTTGATTACCTTTGATGTTCAGCTGGCAATTTTGATTTTTTTCAGATAGATTCAGCTGCGCTGATTGTTTTATGTACTTAATCCTTGTTTACAAGTAGTTAAAATCAGTTTTTTTGCTATAAAATTACTTAGAACCCCCAAACATTATATATTGTTTTTTTTTCTCTAACACCCTAGGCCTAGAGCATAAAATGGCGGTCGTTGCAATACTTTTTATTGCACAGTATTTGCGCAGCGGTCTTACAAGCGCAAGCATAAAATGGCGGTCGTTGCAATACTTTTTATTGCACAGTATTTGCGCAGCGGTCTTACAAGCGCAATTTTTTTGGAAAAGTCACTTTTTTGAGTTAAAATATAAGACAAAAGTAAAGTTAGCCCAATTGTTTTCCATATTGTGAAAGGTAATGTTACGCCAAGTAAATTGATACCCAACATGTCATGCTTCAAAATTGCGCCTGCCTGTGGAATGGCGACAAACTTTTGCACTTAAAAATCTCCATTGGTGACGTTTAAAAATTCCTACAGGTTACCAGTTTTGTGTTACAGAGGAGGTCTAGAATTATTGCTCTCACTCTAACGTTCGCGGCGATACCTCACATGTGTAGTTTGAACACTGTTTTCATATGCAGGCGCGATTTATGTATGTGTTCGCTTCTGCGCACGAGCCCGGGGGGACGGGGCGCTTTCATTTTTTTTTTTATTATTTTGCTTTTTTATTTTTACACAGTTCTTTTAAAAAAAAAAAAATGTTTTATTACTTTATTCCTATTACAAGTAATATAAACTAGCCCAAAATAGTAAAAAAAAAAATTGTTTTACCTTTTTAGCTGTGTATTTCTTGCTACTACTGATACTTACCACCAAAGAACAACCCCCCCCAAAAAAAAAATTCTCCTGCCCAGGATGATAGCAGCAATACTACATATGTGTATGTTCGTTGTTGTTTGTCCCCATAGTAGGGCTCATAAACAATAGCGCACATTTTGTTTTGTTTTTTATTCTACCTAAAACACACTTACACTAATTTAAAAAATGCTTAAAAAAAAAATCCTACCCGAAACATAATGACCTTTGACATTAAGTGCTGGTTCACACAGGGGAGACTCGTCCTAGTCACGCTCCATGCAGTACAATGGAACCGTTCTAATAGGAGCGACTCAAGTTGCTCTGACTTAGAAAAAGGTCCTTGTACTACTTTGGGGTGACTTCAGAGTGGCTTGCATTGACTTCTATATAGAAGTAGTTTTGCAAGCCACGCTGAAGTCGTGCTGTACGGGGCGGCTTCAGTGTTGGATGAGAATCTGCGACTTTGAAGCCATCCCTGTGTGAACCGGCACTTACACTTATCTACAGGGTGGGCCATTTATATGGATACACTTTAATAAAATGTGAATGGTTGGTGATATTAACTGTAGATCAATCTTGATCTAGCTATTTTTTTCCTTTTTTACATTTTTTACTATTTTATTAATTTTTTTACACACTTTTGTTTGTTTATATCTTTCTGTCGTGAGAGAGAAAGAGAGAAAGATACAATGGGGTTGATTTACTAAAGGCAAATATACTGTGCACTGCAAGTACACTTGCACCATAGCTTAATAAATGAGGTAAAGCTTCACTTTGCAAAGACTACTCAATCACATGCAAGGAAAATAAACAACATTTTTGCTTGCACGTGATTGGATAATAGAAATCAGCAGAGCTTCCCCTCAGATCTAGAGCAAATGCACTTAAAGAGGACGTAAACCCAGATGGGTTTTAGTTCCTCTTTATTACCTTGCAATGTAAAAGCATAATGGGCTAGTATGCATGACATATTAGCCCATTATATGGCACTGACCTGCATTGGAAGCCCACAATGTCCCTGCTTCATGCCGCGTCCATCTTCTGCCCCTCTTCCTTCTGTGACCGCGTACTCCGCCTCTGTGATTCTTGCGCGGGAGCCGCCAATCGTGGCACGGAGGCCGTTTCTTCACTGCTCAATGTCATGGGCACATCACAGTACCGTGTATATCTCCTAAACCGTGCAGGTTTAGGAGATGTGCAGGGAACCTAAAGGTAAGATTTATTATAGGCTTACCTGTAGGTTAAAGTGGTTGTCAAGGGTTGACAACCACTTTAAAGTGCACAGTATATTTGCCTTTAGTAAATCAACCTCCTATGTATCTATCTTTCTCTCTATGCAAAAGAGAAAACAGGGGCAGCCTGCACAGTGACTGATCACTGTGATAGCCAATCAGAGGCTATCACAGTGATCAGGTGATGGGGAACTGGGATTGCCGGATCCCAATCGGAAGTACGAGACCTTGGGCTCCCAGGGGGAGCCTCGTCTCTGTGCTGGGAGCGTACTTTGCGGCATGGTCCCTGCACAAAGAGAGGTATGCATATATGCAGCCTCGCGGATAAAGACCCACTTCTGTGAGGCCGCATGTCTGCGTATATGTGGCATCAAGGGGTTAATAATCACAGCAGCGAAAGGGTAACATTAGTTGTTTGTTTGGTTAGGCTGGAGTTTTTCTTGAAGAACTATGTCACCCTCAGGTGCATTGTTATATTTGTCCGGAGTTCTGCTTTATCGCTCTGATTAGGATTAATTCTGTCTTCCTTCTAGATGAACAGCAGGAAAAACACAATATTTCTCTTGATCGTGAAATAGAAGACGATATCACAACTGATGCTTTAGAAGAAAATCCCATTGCTCCCAATCCTTCATCCAATCTCTCCACGCACATCAATTCTAAACCCTCTGCTTGTAATATCAGTTATACAGAGCATATTGGTAGTGTACTGTTCCTGGATTCTACAGGTGGTGAAAGCTTTGTCCAGAAAGCAGACCCGCTTTTACATCAGGGAGGATTTGAAGGAGAGAACAAGCACTCGTGTTCAGTATGTGGGAGAAGTTTTACCCAGAGATCAAGTCTTATTTTACATCAGAGATCTCACACAGGCGCAAAGGCTTCATATTCATGTCCTGAATGTGGGAGATCTTTTGCCAGAAGGTCGAATCTTACTGCACATCAGAGGACGCATACAGGAGAGAAGCCGTTTTCCTGTGCCATATGTGGTAAATGTTTTTCCACCAAACGATCTCTTATCATACACGAAGAAGCTCATACGAGGGAGAAAACCTATACATGTTCAAAATGCGGGAAATGTTTTACTCAAAAAGAACACCTTATTATACACCAGAAATCTCACCCAGCTGAAAAGCCATTTTCATGTTCAGAATGTGGGAAAAGTTTTACAGAGAGAGGCTATCTGATTTCGCATCAGATGAGCCACACGGGGGAGAAGCCATTTTCATGTTCAGAGTGTGGGAAGTGTTTCACTTGGCGAACCAGTCTTATTGACCATAAGAAGACTCACACTGGGTTGAAGCCATATTCATGTTCGGAATGTGGCAAATGTTTTACAGAGAGAGGTTATCTGATTTCCCATCAGATGGGTCACACGGGAGAGAAACCATTTTCATGTTCAGAATGTGGAAAATGTTTTGCCTGGAGGACCAGTCTTATCGAACATAAGAAAACCCACACAGGGGTGAAGCCATATTCATGTCTGGAATGTGGGAAACGCTTCACTCGGAAAAAGAGTCTCTGTGAACATCAGAAAACTCACGCTGGGGAGCCATTTTCATGTTTGAAATGTGGGAAATGTTTTACGGCGAGAGACCATCTTATTTCACATCAGATGACTCATACTGGAGCAAAATCATTTTTGTGTTTGGAGTGTGGGAAGTATTTTACTCGAAAATCTAGTCTTATTGTACATCAGAGACTTCACATGGGTAAGTAGCGGATTTGGGGATTTTTTTTTTCCCAATCAGTTATTTATATACCACGAGCTCACAAAATATTTTTTGTTTTTGGATTTGATTTTTGATTTTTTTTATTTTCCCCTCTGATCTCAGAGTTACTTTGCAGAAATTAAAAAAAAAAAGCAATTGTCGGCAATTAAAGAATGTGAAAAATGGCATGTGGGGTTCTCTCCAAAATCCATACCAGGCCCTTCAGGCCTGGTAAGGATTTTGAAGGCAACCCCCACGCCAACATTAAAAAAAAAAAGCCCAATAAGAGCCTTATCTGAACATGGAGCCTGGTGGGTCAGGAAAGGGAGGGGGCGTGCAAGCGCCCCCCCCCCCCACACCAGGCCACATGCCCTCAACATGGGGGGGTGCTTTAGGGCACAAGGGCCTCTTTCCCCTCAACCTTGACTGGTGGTTGTGGGGGTCTACAAGCAGGGGCTTATTGCGATCTGGAAGCCCTCCTTTAACAAGGGCCCCCCCCCCATGTAAATGAGTCATTCACCCAAAAAAAATGTGTAGCGTAAAAAAAAAAGAAACCATAGATAATGGTCCGCTGGCGCCAAAGGCTCCTGCCGCCTGACAGTTCTTAAATAATTAAGGGGTGACTCCACCCCCTTGTAACATCATTCGCCAGGGATATGCTGGGTTGATGATGTTACAAGGTTGGTGGGGCTGCTTAGTTAGAGTGTTACTAAACCCAGGACTGTGCATTTGCTATATCTGTTCTCCCACAGTACACAGAACATGGAAATGCAATCATTTTAGTAAATATAAACTGCTAAATACCTTTTTTCATTAGCAGTATATAGTAGTCTTGTGACTTTTATCAGTACCTGGTTAAAGCTTGTAGGAGGAGTTTTTATACTGCATTGGCTGTCCTATCAGAATGGAGGACCCCTGACCCTTTCTCTGGACATGTTTGGACAGTGCTGCTCAGCCCTGTGCTGATCACAGACACCCTCCCAAGAAAAAAAACTCTCTTGCAATACACACCAAGAATTGTCAGGCAGCAGAGATGGCAGACTGGGAGCCTTCAGTGTGAGCTGACTTTTTTTCTTTTTTTGGGTCGGCGGTGGCGTTGTGATTGACATACTTTACCGTTCACCCTTCTGTCACCACTCTGCTGCACAACCTCCACTCCATACATGTTGCCCCATGTCCTCATCATCCTGCTGCCCTCTGTAGTTCTCTTTCAATACTCTTCCTCCCCTCACTCACCAAACCACGGATGCCCTCATACACTCAAAAAAGAGTAAATGATTTTCATTCTTCAGGTAATGTTTTGTTGGATATGTTTCCTGCAGGTGAATCCAGTAACAAAAATACTCCAAACAGATGTCCCATTCCTGTATATTTCCAGGATTCCATGCAGGAACATCACGTGATCTTACATGATTATCAGGTAGATGGAATGTAGTGGGAAGCAATGTAGGTCTTGTGTTCAAAACCAGGCCACAAAACCAAATAATGTCCTTTGTTCTATTGGATATGCAGGAAGAAATATGGAGCACCTTTAAAACTGAAGATACAAATGATGGTGAGACATGTGTGAAGGGTAATGAACTGTGTAAGGAAGAAACTCCTCCAGAGATGGACATAGGTGAGTAGTAAAACACTAAATAGAAATATAAGAATCCTATATTCTCCGTGCTTAGTCATTACAACAATCCTCTTCTCACATCCCTTATCGGTCAGTAGAAATTAATAAGCAGACAGTTATAGTCACCCCCACCCCAAAAACACAGCCTCTCGGGTCCTTCATTAATCTCAGTACAGGGGGCTTCACTTTTGTCTTTATTCACAGACCCCGGAGACACCAGCACAACCCCAAAAAATGTTAAAGCTGAGGAGGACACACAAATGAAAATTAAAGAGGAGATTGAAATTCCTCAAGAGATCGTAACATGTGAGTAGTACACTTAATCCTTGTTCAGTCACTACAACAATCTCTTCTTTTCCCCCCTTCTCTGTCAGTAGACAGTAATGTGGAGATTTACTTAAACAAATGCACTCGGAATCTGGTGCAGCTGTGCATGGTAACCAATCCGCTTTTAAAGTATAACTAAAGGCAAAACATTTTTTTTTCAGTTTTGGACAGAGTGGAGAGGGTCAGTTTTTATTGCTGTCTGTGCCCCTGTTAAGGCGACTCACCCTCTCTATTTGTCCTGTTTACCATTATCACTGAAAGTGAAAGTAAAAAGAAAACCCTAATTTTTGGGTTGCCCTAGAAAAGTAATAGATGGGAAAGCTTCCAATGGGGACACTAGTTCTGGTGAGCTGGGGGTCCCCAAAAAATACTTTAACTTGCAGAGATTTCCTCTCACTTCCTGCTTGGCTATGGGACAGGAAGTGAAGGGAAATCTCTGCAATCTGACTGACTCCCTTACTGTATCCAAAATGAAAAAAAAAAGTTTTGCCCATAGTTCTACTTTAACTTCAGCTTGTTCAATTAACCACTTGGCGGTCAAGTTTTTTCTGGCACTTTTTTTTTACAAGTTTAAATCAGTATTTTTTGCTAGAAAATTAGAACCCCCGAACATTATTATTTTATACACACGCGCACACACACTCTGAGCAAAATTATAAACGCAACACCTTTGTGTTTGCCCCGATTTGTCATAAGCTGAACTCAAAGATCTATGACTTTTTCTATGTACACAAAAGGCCTATTTCTTATTGCTTCTCCTTTGCAGAGATAATCCATCCACCTCACAGGTGTGGCATATCAAGATGCTGATTAGACAGCATGATTATTGCACAGGTGTGCCTAAGGCTAGCCACAATAAAAGGCCACTCTAAAATGTGTGGTTTTATCACTCAGCACAATGCCACTGATGTCGCTAGTTTTGAGGGAGCGTGCAATTGGCATGCTGGCTGCAGGAATGTCCACCAGAGCTGTTGCCCTTGAATTGAATGTTTATTTCTCTACCATAAGCTGTCTCCAAAGGTGTTTCATAGAATTTGGCAGTACCTCCAACCGGCCTCACAACCACAGACCACGCGTAACCACACCAGCCCAGGACCTCCACATCCAGCATCTTCACCTCCAAGATCATCTGAGACCAGCCACCCGGACAGCTGCTGCAACAATCGGTTTGCATAACCATAGGATTTCTGCAGAAACCGTCTCTGGGAAGCTCATCTGCATGCTCGTCATCCTCATCAGGGTCTCAACCTGCAGTTTGTCGTCATAACCGACTTGAGTGGGCAAATGCTCACATTAGATGGCTTCTGGCACTTTGGGGAGGTATTATCTTCACGGATGAATCCCGGTTTTCACTGTACAGGGCAGATTGCAGACAACATGTATGGCATCGTGTGGGTGAGTGGTTTGCTGATGTCAATATTGTGGATCGAGTGATCCATGGTGGTGGTAGGGTTATGGTATGGGCAGGCGTATGATATAGACAACGAACACAGGTGCATTTTATTGATTGCATTTTGAATGCACAGAGATACCGTGACGAGATCCTGAGGCCCATTGTTGTGCCATTCATCCACGACCATCACTTCATGTTGCAGCATGATAATGCCCGGCCCCATGTTGTAAGGATCTGTACACAATTCCGGGAAGCTGAAAACATCCCAGTTCTTGCATGGCCAGTGTTATATTCTCTGAGTTGTGAGAGACATGAGAATCATGTCTGGAACAACTGATGTTTATTTCAGTACGCACTGTACAATCCAACATCACAAGATATATCTTAGCATGCTTTCCTTACAATTTACTGCATCACACTGTCCTCCTAAGATGGCTTCCATACCCCTTGACCCTTGTCATCACTCCTGAATGGGGCCAGCCTTAAAGTGATGGTGTATGTGGAATCCTTCAGGTATAACAGCCAGCATACTTATTGGACATGTCACCTATATAGTATGTTTAGGATCGGTGTATATAACAGCGTGTTCAAGTTCCTGCCAATATCCAGCAACTTCACACAGCCATTGAAGAGGAATGGACCAATATTCCACAGGCCTGTGTACTCAATGTCTTTGGTCGACCATGGCAAGGCCTGTTCTGAATGGAACCTGTGCTGTTAAACCACTGTATGGTCTTGGCTACCGTGCTGCAGCTCAGTTTCAGGGTCTTAACAATCTTCTTATAGCCTAGGCCATCTTTATGTAGAGCAACAATTCTTTTTTTCAGATCCTCAGAGAGTTTTTTGCCATGAGGTGCCATGTTGAACTTCCAGTGACCAGTATGAGAGAGTGAGAGCGATAACACCATATTTAACAGACCTGCTCTCCATTCACACCTGAACCTTGTAACACTAACGAGTCACATGACACAGGGGAGGGAAAATGGCTTCTCTGAAAAATGGCCATAAATTCTGCCAGGGTTTGTAAATCTTACTGTTGCTAGTAGTAATTATTGTGTTCTGCTGGCGAGGAAAGCTCCCAGCCATACACACTCTCTTGGGTCTCTAATACAGTATCTCACAAAAGTGAGTACACTCCTCACATTTTTGTAAATATTTTATTATATCTTTTCATGTGACAACACAGAAGAAATTACTTTTTGCTACAATGTAAAGTAGTGAGTGTACATCTTGTATAACCATGTAAATTTTCTGTGTCCTCAAAATAACTCAACACACAGCCATTAATGTCTAAACCACTGGCAACAAAAGTGAGTACACCCCTAAATGAAAATGTCCAAATTGGGCCCAATTAGCCATTTTCCCTCCTGGGTGTCATGTGACTCGTTAGTGATACAAAGTCTCAGGTGTGAATGGGGAGCAGGTGTGTATCGCTCTCGCTCTCTCATACTGGTCACTAGTTCAACATGGCACCTCATGGCAAAGAACTCTCTGAGGATCTGAAAGAAAGAATTGTTGCTCTATATAAAGATGTCCTAGGTTATAAGAAGTTTGCCAAGACCCTAAAACTGTGCTGCAGCATGGTGGCCAAGACCATACAGCGGTTTAACAGGACACGTTCCACTCAGAACAGGCCTTGCCATGGTCGACCAAAGAAGTTGAGTGCATGCGCTCAGCATCATATCCAGAGGTTGTCTTTGGGAAATAGGTGGGGTGGGGTGGGGGGGGTCAGCCTGTCAGTGCTCAGACCATACGTTGCCCACTGCATCAATCTGGTCTGCATGGCTGTCATCCCAGAAGGAGGCCTCTTCTAAAGAGGATGCACAAAAAAAGCTGCAAAAAATTTGTTGAAGACAAGCACATTAAGGACATGGATTACTGGAACCATATCCTGTGGTCTGATGAGACCAAGATAAACTTATTTGGTTCAGATGGTGTCAAGCGTGTGTGGCAGCAACCAGGTTAGGAGTACAAAGACAAGTGTGTCTTGCCTACAGTCAAGCATGGTGGTGGGAGTGTCATGGTCTGGGGCTGCATGGGTGCTGCCGGCACTGGAGAGCTACAGTTTATTGAGGGAATCATGAATGCCAACATGTACTGTACTTACTGAAGCAGAGCATGATCCCCTTCCTTCGGAGACTGGGCTGCAGGGCAGTATTCCAACATAATGACCCCAAACACACCCCCAAGATGATCACTGCCTTGCTAAAGAAGCTGAGGGTAAAGGTGATGGACTGGCCAAGCATGGCTCCAGACCTAAACCCTATTGAGCATCTGTGGGGCATCCTCAAATGGAAGGTGGAGGTCATGGGGGAGTGGAAGAGGACAGCAGTGGCAATCTGTGAAGCTCTGGTGAACTCCATGCCCAAGGCAGTGCTGGAAAATAATGGTGGCAACACAAAATACTGACACTGTGGGCCCTATTTGGACATTTTCACTTAGGAGTGTACTCACTTTTGTTACCAGCGGTTTAGACATTAATGGCTGTCTGTTAAGTTATTTTGAGTGGACAGCAAATTTTGTTAGGCTCCATGCACACTGGGCGCTTTCTGGGTGTCGGGCAGGAGACGCTGCTTAGAAAACGTTCTTTTGCAGTGTTTTGTAAACAGAGTTTATCAGCTTGGAGCTTTTTTTTTTTTTTTGTTTTTTTTTACTTCATTAGCTTCCATTGCCTACAAAAAACGCCAGACGCCGATAAACGATAGTTTACCGGCGTTTATCGGCATCCAGCGTTTTTTGTGGTCAGAAGAACAACTTTTGAACGCCAATTCAGGGCATTCAGATAACAGCCCAAAAACACCACTGCTGTTAAACGACAATAAACGTCCATGTGTGCGTGGACACATAGGATAACATAAAGGGGCATTTTTGGGCTGTTAAAAAAACGTCCAAACGACCAAATACGGTCATTTATCAGCTACAGTGTGCATAAGCCCTTATACAAGCTGTACACTCACTGCTTTACATGAAAAGATATAATAAAACCTTTACAAAAATGTGAGTGGTGTACTCATTTTTGTGAGATTTTATATGTGTGTGTGTATGTATGTATGTATGTATGTGTATATATATATATATATATATATATATATATATATATATATATATATATAATATATATATATATATATATATATATATAT
>BLSH010174537.1:58274-79993 GCA_018402905.1 Glandirana rugosa | reverse complement strand
ATTTGCACCATAGCTTGTAGACTCTATAACTTTCACAAAGACCAAATAATATACACTAATTTGGGTTATTTTTACCAATGATATGTAACATTATAAATTTTGACCAAAATTTATGAAGATAAATTACTAATTTGCAAAATTTTATAACAAAAATTAAGAAAAATGTGTTTTTTTTCAAAATTTTCGGTCTTTTTTTAATTATAGTGCAAAAAATAAAAAACCCAGCGGTGATTAAATACCACCAAAAGAAAGCTCTATTTGTGTGAAAAAAAGGACGCAAATTTCATATGGGTACAACGTTGCATGACTGAGTAATTGTCATTCAAAGTGTGAGAGCGCTGAAAGCTGAAAATTGGTCTGGGCAGGAGGGGGGTTTAAGTGCCCAGTAAGGAAGTGGTTAAAGAGGAAATTCCTCCAAAAATCAGCACAGGTGAGCCAAGAATAGTAGAATCTCTTACTTTAGCGATTTCTTTGCTCATTGTTCATGTGTAAAAATCTGACTTTTAATTTTTGTGTGTGGCTGTTATTCTCATTATCCATTAACAATATATCTAATTGCACAAGAAAGTACTTGGCATTGTTCCTGCAGGGATAGTGAGGACATATAAGGGACAGTGAATGGTGATAGATGTGTTATCTTTATAGAGCAGTCATTTCTGGATAAGAGGACACTGCATCATGAATTCTCTCCTTACCCAAATGATACTGGCCAGCCTTAGGTAGAAGTAGTGGTAAAGGAATCTATATTGGTCACCATGTTTGTGTTTTTCTAATATCAAATGGATAAGCCAGACCTCTGTATGCAGTACTTAATCACTTTAGGCCTGGTTCACTTTTTTGCTCCGACATCCCAGCGCAATTTCAGCACGACTTGTGAAAGTATGCTACAACCTGACAAAAAGTTAAAAATCCCTTTCTATCGTTAAGGATGTATTCCCTATATTGTACTCCTATGCTAACCTGTGCCAGCACTCTCTGTTCCACATACACACAGACCACCCCCCCCCCCCCCCCACCCCCTTGCGGGGAACAATGTAGACCAAAGTCAACACATGGACAAAGAATAATGCATCACTCATCCTTTATTTCCTGGTTCAGTATCTTAAATACAATATATTATCAGGATATGACCAAGCGATATTTACAACATTATACTAATAGAAACATGTCCACCCATTGCTTGCCATTATTAAAGACAAACCCATATTCATAGAATTGTCTATACACATATGTTGGTCACTCTTAATAACACCTGTTAGTAATTACTGCACATCTTTATTATTACAATCTTAACCACTTGCCGACTGCCTGCCGCAGCGTGACGGTGGTAGAGTGGCTCGTTATTGCAAACCACCGTCACCTGACGGCAGCTGCGATTAACTAGTATCGTGAGCGTGCCGCCGAAGTTCCGGGGGGCCAGGGAGCAGGTAGGGCGGACTCTATAGCCGCCGGATACCTGCAATCCCCCCCCCCCCTTCCCGGAGCGACAGAACGGAGGTCCGTGTATGTGAACACGGATCTCCGTTCTGACAGAGGGGGAAGGACTGTGATCACAGGCTTCCTGTATATGGAAGCCGTGATCACTCCCCTCCCCCTGCCAGCCCAGCCCCCATGCAGTTAGAACACACCTAGGGAACACAGTTAACCCTTAGAACCTCCAGGTTATCCCCTTTACTGGCAATGGCATTTACACAGTAATCCATGCATTTTTATAGCACTGATCACTGTATAAATGCCAATGGTCCGACATGTCCGCTGCAATATCGCAGTACCGCTAAAAATCGCAGATCGCCACCATTTAGTAAAAAATAAAAACCCCAGAAATGAATTCTCATGGTTCTTAAACGTGGCAACTTTTGCGCAAACCAATCAATAAACGCCGATTGCAATTTTTTTTTTTTACCAAAAATATGAGGAAGAATATAAATCGGCTAAAACCGATGAAAAACTATGACTTTTTCGATGTACACAAAAGGCCTATTTCTCTCAAATATTATTCACTCATCTGTCTAAATCTGTGTTAGTGAGCACTTCTCCTTTACCAAGATAATCCATCCACCTCACAGGTGTCGCATATCAAGATGCTGATTAGACAGCAAGATTATTGCGCTCATGTTTATTTTTTTAAAAACTTAATTTTAATATCACTTTAAGTGTTCCTCACACAGATTAGTTTTGCATCTATTTTTTTTTTTTAAATGAGGTGAATGAGGGAGTAATATTGAAGAGATTCTAAGGGATGGATAGGAGGCACAAAGAACTTTTAGGGGTGTGGGTACAAGAAGCATAGCGGGTACAAGCAAGGGAGGCATTCAGAAATGGGAAAGAAAGGGGAGAACAATGACACTGAGATAGAGAGAGAATGAGATGAGGTTGAGAACAGGATGAAAGCGGGTATGTACACAGAGGGGGACAGTGATAAACTATTTGGATAAAAATGGCAGCGAAGCAGGATAGTGGTGACAAGGAAGTAGAGGCCATGCTGTAAGGGAATGCAACATTAACTGCTTGCTGCCTGCCTACAGTAGGTTTACTGTGGCACAGGCGGGCCAGACAAGGTACTGGTATGTCGCGGCTTGCTTCTGTGTTTGGGGCATGTGCCCCCTACCAACCCGTGCTGTTATTGGACACAGCACAAGTTTGGCAGTTGATTTCAGCCAATGATTTTGGCTGAAGTCAGCTGATCGGCTGTGGCCAATCACACAGAGTTCTGTGTTTACAAAAGCACAGAACTCTTTGTACTGTGAACAGCAATATGGCTGTTTCAGGGAGAAAAAACAGCCAGATAGAAAGGTAAAGCAGCACTCATTACACATTGGTAAGCACACAAATAACCCCTTGATTGCCCCTAAATGTTAACCCCTTCCCAGCCACTGTCATTAGCACAGTGTCAGTGTATGGTATTATGGTATTATCACTATATTAGTGTCACTAGCAACGTCAGTGACTCTCCCAGATAGTGTCTTAGCACCAGATTGCCTGCCACTCTATCACAGTCGCCCTATAAGTCGCTGATCACTGCCATTACCAGTATAGCGTCTATAGCTGTGTAAATTCCAGTGTATATATATACCGCGGTTTGTAGACGCTATAACTTTCTAACAAACCAATTTATTTACACTTATTTTGATTTCCTTTTTACTAAAGATATGTAACAGAATACATTTTGGCATAAATTTATGAAAAAAAAAAAATTTTTTTTATTGGAAAGGTTTTAAAGCGGGAGGTAAAAAAAATATCCTTTTTTTCTTTCAAAATTGTGGGGTTTTTTTTCCGTTTTGTATAATGAAAAATAAAAACCCAGTGGTAATCAAATACCACCAAAAGAAAGCTCTATTTGTGTGAAAAAAATATATAAATTTCATTTGTGTACAGTGTTGCATGACCGAGCAATTGCCTGTTAAACAGTGCTGAATAGAAAAAATGCTTCGGTCCTGAAGGGGGTAAAACCTTCCGTAAGTCATCCGGTTAACTGAGACCGGGAAGTGGAACAATGGAGATGTGCTGTATGCTACCCGAAGGTGAAAAGAAAAATGTGTGCAAGAACAAATGTGTGCAAGAATCTTTTGCTAATACAGTCAAGAAACTGGAGGTGCCCTTTTCTCTTTATATTATACAGGAAGTATTGTGTAAATGATAGAAAGCTGGACCATCTGAAGGAGAAGAAACGGACCAGCAGGGTTGGGTTTCTGAGCATAGCCAGTAGCTGCCCTAAAAGGGAAATCTATCTTGATTGTATCGCCAACTGTTATGAGTCACTGAGTTTCATCCCTGCAGGTAAGTAGCTAGTTTTGAGTTTTCATCTTGAATTTTCAACTGTTTTTATAAGATTAACTATTTCTTTATTAACCATTGCGAAAACGGGAATGTAGTAATTCTCTGACCTATGGGATACATGAAACTGCCTATGGGAGGTGGAAACTGGCAAACAGGAAAAAAAGCTCACTTTGTCAGAGATATAATCAAATACATAAAACCTGTATAATAGTTGTTTAAAAACTACGGGCCAGTCAGCCTAACACCAATAGTCTGCAAGCTATTGGAGGGAATGATAAGGGACTATATACAAGATTTTAGTAATGAAAATGGTTTCATTAGCAGTAATCAGCATGGATTTATGAAGAATCGTTCTTGCCAAACCAATCTTTTAACTTTCTATGAAGAAAGCTGCCATCTAGATAAAGGAAGGCCTGTAGATGTGGTGTATCTGGATTTTGTAAAGGCATTTAATACAGTTCCCCACAAACTGTTACTGCATAAACTAAGGTATGTAGGCATGGACCATAGGGTGAGTGCCTGGATTGAAAACTGGCTACAGGGGCAAGTCCAAAGGGTGGTGATAAATGGATAAGCAGCTCAATCTCAATATTTGCAGTTAAGTTAAGCAGGGTCATAACATCTATGCAGGATGTGTGACTCTTGTGACCGAGTGACCGAATCCGAGATCTGACCGTGAGGGACGTACATTGGCTACAATCCAGTGAGAGTCGGGGTTTCTCGTCACAGGGACGTGTGGCAACCTAGTGATACAGGCTCTTAAGTTTCATAATTCTGGTAAGCAGATTGTGGATTTGGGTGTCGCACTTGGTGGAACGGATCCCTTCTGTGGCGTTTTGGAACCTGCTCTTTTGTTAGCTATTCCCACTGCAAGACCTGTGGATTTCTGGGACTGTCCTTTCACCCCTGTCTTTATGGACTATTGTGTGGACTTTATAAAGCGCTGTGATACAATCTAATGGTGGCTAAAGGGGTCACAACAGCTAGATGTATATTGTTGCATTGTATTTTCCATTATAACGGCAGCTTGTGAAGTCCACGGACTACTATATTAGCAGTCATAGTTATTCTCCCAGAACACCAGGTGCTCCATTCGTGCTGATTGGCGTGAAATGATCAGGATGTGGAAACCTTTCAAGAAGACCTAAACAAATTAATGGGGTGGAAATAAATGGCAAATGAGGTTTAATGTTGAAAAATGTAAGGTTATGCATTTGGTTGGCCAAGAATATGAATGCAAGTTACTCGCTTGGGGGAGAACCTCTGGGGGAATCTAGGATGGAAAAGGTCCTAGTAGATGATAGGTTCAGCAATGGCATGCAATGCCAAGCTGCTGCAAGGAAAGCCAGCAGAATATTGGTATGCATTGAAAAGGGGATTCACTTCAGAGATAGAACAAGAATTCTTCCACTCTACAAGACTCTGGCCCGGCCGCATCTTGAGTATGCTGTCCAGTTCTGGGCACCAGTCCTCAAGAAGAATGTGCTAGAGAGAGTCCAGAGAAGAGCAACAAAGCTAATAATGGGACTGGAGGACCTCCGCTACGGGGAAAGGTTACAAGAATTGAACTTATTCCCTCTGGAGTGGAAACATGATATCAATGTACAAATACCTTACTGGTGACCCTAGCATAAGGAAAAAAACTTTTCAGTGAAAGGGAGTTTAAAAAGACGCATGGCCATTCACTAAAATTAGAAGAGAAGTGGTTTAACCTTAAATTGTGCAGAGGGTTCTTTACTGTCAGAGCAGTAAGGACGTAGAACTCTCTTCCACAGGTCGTGGTATCAGCAGGGTGCATCAATAGTTTAAAAAAACTATTAGATGGGTACCTTAATGACCACAACATACAGGTATATACACTGTACTATTGACATAAACGCGCAATTATGCACGCACACACAGGTTGAACTGGATGGATGTATGTCTTTTTTCAACCTTACCAACTATATAACGCATACATTATGTTGATTGACTACCCATATAACACTGTCCATCTTTTTCAACATGTTTTCTGGTTTTACCACTTATTCAGGGCTGGGCCAAACATAAGACACATTAACCACTTCAGCCCCGGCCGGATTTGCCCACTTAATGACCAGAGCACTTTTTGCGATATGGTACTGTGTCGGTTTAACTAACAATTGCGCGGTCGTGCAACTCTGTACCCAAAGAAAATTGATGTCCTTTTTTTTCTCACAAATAGAGCTTTCTTTTGGTGGTATTTGATCACCTCTGTGGTTTTTATTTTTTGCCCTATAAACAATGAGCGACAATTTTGGAAAAAAAAAAAAATATATTTTTTTTTACTTTTTGCTATAATAAATATCCAAAAAAAAATATATATAAAAAAACAAATGTATTCATCGGTTTAGGCCAATATGTATTCTACATATTTTTGTTAAATAAAATTGCAGTAAGCGTTTTATTGATTGGTTTGTGCAAAAGTTATTGCGTCTACAAACTATGGGGAATAGATTTATGGCATTTTTATTTTCTTTTTTACTGGTAATGGCAGTGATCTTTTTTATCGGGACTGCGATATTGCGGCGGACAGATCGGACACTTTTTTGGGACCACTGACACTTATACAGCGATCAGAGCTAAAAATAGCCACTGATTACTGTATAAAAGTCACTGGCAGGGAAGGGGGTTAACACTAGGGGGGGGCAATCAAGGGGTTAAAATGTGTTCCCTCAGCATCTTCTATGTGGGAGCTGGGCTGGCAGGGGCATGACAGATCTAACTGTCCCTGAATACAGGGAACAGTAGATCTCTGTTATGTCCCCTGACAGAACGGGGAATCGCCGTGTTTACATTGGCGGTTCCCCGTTATGACTCTGTATTAGGTGATCGCTGGTCGCTGGCGGACATCAAGTCCACCCGACCCGCGGGCACACTTATGCTGCGGCCACGAGAGCGTGCTGCCTGCAACTGTGCGAATCCCCATAAATATACGGTGATTCAGGCAAGGATACCAAACTGCCGCAGTACATGTATGTGAACCGGTTAAAGTGTTTGTAAAGGCTGAAGGGTTTTTACCTTTATGCATTCTATGCATGAAGGTAAAAAACCTGTGTATAGCAGCCCCCCATTACTTACCTGAGCCAAGTCTTCCTCCAGCAATGTGCAGAAGAGTCTTGGCTCTCTGGGGCTCTACCTCCTCATTGGCTAAGAGTAGCGGGAGCCAGTGAGCCAATGGGGGGGATGAACCACGGCTCCGTGTGTGAATAGACATGCCCCCATTGCAACCTGCTTGCTCTGGGAGCGCTTGGCAGGAGGTAGGGTCCAGGAGCGCCGGCGGAGGACCCAAGGGGAGGATCGGGGCTGCTCTGTGCAAAACCATTACACAGAGCAGGCAAGTATGACAAGTTTGTTATTTTAAAAAAATGTCTTTTAATATTACTTTAATTCTTCAAGGATTAATCCATCTATGAGAAAACAATATCACAATAATAGTATAATAAATACAAATAGAAGTCACATAAATATTTACTATATTTGTATCGTGCTAAAACCATTATGTAGGTATTGCAGATTCCACGCATCTATCCTTTTCAGTCTCGGTACAGTTCCAAAAGGAGGTAACACTGGTATGCCTCGCTCCTGTGATCGTGGGGGTGAGCAGTAATGGCCGAGAGTGTCTTAGCAACAAGGCAGGACAGGGAATTGCCATCTCTGGGAGTTTTTTGGTCAGGTTTCATGACATATTTAACTGGTCTACACCTATAGCAAGGGCATGATCCAACTTTGGCCAAAGCTGCACAGTTTGTTTAATCTATATCTGCCCTTTCCTGCATATGCAGTTTTTGGTGAACTAATCTTTTAATACTGTATTTCCTCTAGATGGACAGCACAGTAGTAATGACCAGGAGAAACATCCAAATTTCACTCCAACTGGTGAAAAAGATGACACCACATCAGATTTTTCAGAAGAAAATGATATTGGCCTAAATCTTCTTCTAACACCTCACAGTGCTAATTATCAAATTCCTCACAGGGGAGATTCACACGGGGGGAGAAAACCATTTTCAGTGTGGGAAATGTTTTACATGGAGGACCAGTCCAATTAAACATAAGATCTCACACAGGGGAGATACCACATTCATGCTTACAATGTGGTAAGTGTCCTACGTGAAGATTGAGCCTTTTTGAATGTCCAAGAGCTTGCAGGGGTGAGAAGCCGTATTCACGCTCAGTATGTGGGAAAATATTTTATTCGGAGAACAAGTTTTATGGAACATCAGAGAAAACACACAGGAGAGAGGTCATTTTTATGTTCAGAATGTTAAAAAGTCTTATTACAAGACATCAATGTAAAGAGGTTGTCAAGTCTCCGCTCGCCACCCCCCCCCCCCCCAAAAAAAAAAACCCTGTAAGAGAAAGGCATAATGAGCTAGTATGCATCGCATACTAGCTCAGGTCTAGGCACACCGATATGACCGGCGACATGCCACTTCCTGGTCCGCTGCTCAGGCCAATCACAGCGTGGACACCAGCGATGTGATTGACGGAGGCACGCTGAAGTCACTCCCATTTACAGCATGGTTACAGAAGAATCGGCACCCTGGGCGGGGGCGATTTTTCAGTGCGCATGTGCCGATGACATTGGCACATGCTATTACAGTGCATATCTCCTAAACTATGCAAGTTTAGGAGATTTGCACGGTACCTACAGGTAAGCCTTATTATATGCTTACCTGTAGGTTAAAGTGGTTGTAAAGACTTTACAACCACTTTAAGTAAGATGACTCACACAAGAGACAAACCATTTTTATGTGAGAAATATTTGTATTGTACTTCAGAGATCTGACATGGGATGAAGCTGTATTATTGTTAAGAATGTGGGGAATGTTTTAAAACAAAACAGTTGCTTATCAATCAGCAGCAAGCTCAAACACTAGAAAAGCCATTTTCCTGATCAGAATGTAGAAAACACTTTGCCCAGAAGTAGTATTTTCTGTCCCACCACAAAACACACGTGAGTCCCACTCATGTTCAGAATGCAGGAAATGTTTTTTTCTGAGAAAATTAATTCTCATTCCCAATAGAGGTCACACTTATGAGAAATCTATGTCCGGAATGTAGGAAATGTTTTAAAATGAGATTGTATCTTGCTATTTATTAGAAAACTCATTCAGGGATTAAGCAGTCTTCTCCCTCCAAATGGGGTGAATGTTTTACATAGAAATCAACACTTATAAGTTAATACGAGCGTAAAGCCACATGCTTATAATGATTGTGGAAAATGTTATATACACAAAAGGTAAATCTTATTGACCATCAAAGTGTTCCCACATGTGGTTGCAAGCATTCTTGTTCTGAATGTGGAAAAGGTTTTTACAAAAAAATCCAGCGTGGTTGCACATAGTCAGGTTCACACTGGGGCGAAGCCTTATATATGTTCTGAATGTAGGAAAGGTTTTACCAGATGGCTACATCTTATCTCACATCAAGTAAATCACAAAAGAACAAGGGCCATATTGCTGTTCAGAATATAAGAAGAGTATTTTATCTAACATCTGAAGAATCACACAAAAGAACAGCAGTCTTATTTGTTTTCCAAAGGTGGGAAAGGTTTTTTCCAGAGAGACTATCTTGTCTCGCATGAGTCGCAGTGGAGAGAAATTGTTTTGATATTCAGAATGCGGGAAAAGTTTCACTTAGACTACTATTCTTATTGAACATAAGAACCCACACAGGGTAAAACTATTTTTTGTTCCAAATGCAGTTGCCATTTTACTCAGGAATCAAGTTTCAAAAACCATAAAAAAAGTTCATATGGGGCAGAAGCCAAATTCATGTTGGGAACATAGGAAATGCATTGTTGTAAAATCAGAAGTTGCTAGACACCAGACAAGTCACACAGCGGAGAACTGTTTTCTTGTTCCATATTTGGTATGTGTTTTTTGTGGAAAATATCAGTCATCAAACATGAAAAGGTTCACAGAGAGAGAAGCCATATTCATGAACTAACGTGGGAATTTATCTTGGAAATTATGAGCTATCATCTTTAACTACTTCAATACCAGGCACTTGGAACACTTCCTGCCCAGACCAATTTTCAGCTTTCAGTGCTGTTGCGCTTTCAATGACAATTGCGCGGGCGTGCAACGCTGTACCCAAAAAACATTTTTTATCATTTTGTTCCAACAAATAAAGCTTTCTTTTGGTGGTATTTGATCACCCCTGCAGTTTTTATTTTTTGCACTACAAATAAAAAAAGACTGAACATTTTGAAAAAAAAAGTTTTTTCTTTGTTTCTGTCACAAAACTTTTTTATAAGTACATTTTCTCCTTCACTGACAGGCACTGATGTGGCTACACTGATGAGGCAATACAGATTGGCACTGATGAGGGGGCACATATATGCAGCACCGATAGATGGCACTGTTAGGGATGGCATCACATATGGGCACAGTGCCATCCCTACAGTGCACTGTATGCCCCTTACCTGGTGGTCTATTGTGGGCGGCCTCCCAATGTTGTCCCTTGGGAGGGCTCCGTGGCGGTCCTGGTTGGCTCCCTGGTGGTCCAGTGTGGCGGTCCTGGGGGGCTGCACTGATAAACGTTCAGCACAGCTCCTCCCCCCGTCAGGAGAGCAGCTGATCGGCTCTCCACTACTCAGGTCTGCAGACCTGAGTAAAGGAAAAGCCGATAAACTGCTCTTCCTGTTTACACTGTGATCAGCCGTGATTAGTCACGGCTGATCACATGGTAAAAAGCTTCCGATGGCAGCCTTTTACCTCTGTAATGTGGTGGGTCAGACTGACCCATGGCACCACCGATCGCCGAGATGCGCACCCCCACGGGCACGCAAATGTGGTTTATCCTTAGGACGTCAATAGACGTCCAGTCAGGATAATGAAGCCACCTCCCGGCCATCATTTGTCAATAGACCGGGCAGGAAGTGGTTAAAAGAAGCTTTTATGTGGGAGGGAAACTACAATGCCTTGAAAAAGTATTCATACCCCTTGAAATTTTTCACATTTTGTCACGTTACAACTAAAAATGTAAATGGACTTTATTGGAATTTTATGTGACAGACCAACACAAAGTGGCACATATTTGTGAAGTGGAAGGAAAATGATAAATGGTTTTCAACATTTTTTACAAATAAATATGTGAAAAGTGTGGCATGCATTTATATTCAGCCCCCTTTACTCTGATACCCCTAACTAAAATCTAGTGGAACCAATCGCCTTCAGAAGTCACCTAATTAGTAAATAAAACTGACAAGCAAGGTAAGTAGAGCGTTAATCAGAGAAGCAGCCAAGAGGCCCATGGTAGCCTTGGACATGCTGCTGAGATCCACTGCTCAGGTGGGAGAATCTGTCCACAGGACAACTATTAGTCGTGCACTACACAAATCTGGCCTTTATGGAAGAGTGGCAAGAAGAAAGCCACTGTTGAAAGAAAGCCATAAGAAGTCCTGTTTGCAAGATATGTGGGGACACAGCAAACATGTGGAAGAAGGTGCTCTGGTTAGAAGAGACAAAAATTGAACTTTTTGGCCTATAAGTAAAACGCTATGTGTGGCATAAAACGAACACTGCACATCACCCTGAACACACCATCCCCACCGTGAAACATGGTGGTAGCAGCATCATGCTGTGGGGGTGCTTTTCTTCAGCAGGGACAGGGAAGCTGGACAGAGTTGATGGGAAGATGGATGGAGCCAAATACTGGGCAAGCTTAGAAGAAAACCTGTGAGTCTGCAAAAGACTTGTGACTGGGGCGGAGGTTCATCTTCAAGCAAGACAACAACCCTAAACATACAGCCAGAGCTACAATGGAATGGTTTAGATCAAAGTATATTCATGTGTTAGAATGGCCCAGTCAAAGTTCAGACCTAAATCCAATTGAGAATCTGTGGCAAGACATGAAAATTGTTGTTCACAGATGCTCTCCATTCACTCTGACTGAGCTTGAGCTATTTTGCAAAGAAGACTGGGCAAACATTTTACTCTCTAGATGTGCAAAGCTGGTAGAGACATCCCCAAAAAGGCTTGCAGCTGTAATTGCAGTGAAAGGTGGTTCTACAAATTATTGACTCGGGGGCTGAATACAAATGTATGTCACACCTTTCACATATGTATTTGTAAATAATTTTGAAAACCATTTATCATTTTCCTTCCACTTCACAATTATGAGCCACTTTGTGTTGATCTATTACATAAAATCCCAATAAAATACATTTAAGTTTTTGGTTGAAACATGATAAAATGTGGAAAATTTCAAGGAGGCATGAATACTTTTTCTTGTTAACCAAAAACAGTTACTTTCAAGACATGGCGTGAATGATCATGGTCAAGATGGTTTGAATCTCTGGCTGGTTCAGCAGTGATCAGCCGAGATTCAAACTATGTATTGACAGGCTAATTGTAACCAAGTTAATCAATCAACTTGGGTACAACCAGCCTGTCAGATTTTTCATGCGATTATTGTCAGCGGCTATGGCTAAGTGTTCTCCGGACCGGGATGGCTCCCCCCACCGGGAGAACACAATCGCTCCAAGGGAGGTATTCCAATATCAACACTGACTGTGTTGATGGGGGAATCACACAATTTTCTTTTGGGTTGCAGGAAAGAAAATTGGACCATCTATTGGCGGCTGCACAGTTGCTTGTGCTCTCATTCGAACTGTCGAGCCACCAAATGGTTGGTGTCATAACGAATTACATTGGCAACACCATGGCAAATGCAGATCCAATAGTGGCTAAAATTGCTGCTTCCTTGGCTATAATTCATAGGAGGGTTTAGTTCCACTTTACTGGCATTATAAACCTTCCTACCTGCGCTTTTTGTTATTCACCTGTATAAGATGTGCATTGATCTTGCAAGTTCATGGTGTCATTTTTTTCCCTGTACGTACAGCCTATAGTAGAGTAAATCTTCACATTCCTTTGTCAGCAGTTTATGTTCAAACATGAGACATGCAGTATGGTACTGCACAGGTTAATGCATGACCATGACCTCTGTAGTCCAAGAACTGACACTTCCTGTGAAGAAACTACATATCCCACTATCCCTGCGTATCTGTTCTGCAGGTGAAAACTGCATAGCAATCAGGCATAAGCAGGTAGAGCAGTGAAGGGAATATGTGTTTTTATCACATTAGCACTCTCACATTTGTGATGCAACATAAAAAAAAATGGCAAGGCATTGATTGGATGCTTTGTGATCTGGTGTTCCGTCAGAATCCAACCCGTCAGATTAGTTAACAGAAGTGACGTTTTTCACTACACCACGATGGCCATCTTAGTACACCCCGCACTCGGCCAAAGTACGCCTGCAGTCAGAAGGTGGCAGCGGACATCTTTTTACACCCAGCCAAGTCTTGCATTTCACACCTATTTTTACCAATAAACTGAGCTTATATAGTGAAATACATTATTTGGAGATCAGTCTGTCTGTCTTGATGTTGAATAATAAAAGCAGCAGTGTTCTGTCAGATTGGCAAACTTGTGAGATCAGCGGGCTTGCTGCTGCTTTTAAAATTCAACATCAAAACAGTGTCATGTATTTCAAAATACTGTATTTCACTAAATAAGTTCAGTTTACTGGTAAGAATAAATGTGAAATGCAAGACTTTTGAGATGTCCGCTGCCGCTGTCTGAATGCAGGCTTACTGCGGAAGAGTGCAGGGCGTAGCAAGATGGCCGTCGCAGTGTTGTGGCGGAATGTCACTTCCATTAACTATTCTGACGGAACACCGGCACGAGAAGTTGCCTGTTCCTTTGGCGAACGGGACAAGTTAGGTGAATGAATACATGGACATAGGGAACTTGATCAGCCATTACACTACAAACTGCAGCTGCATGTGAGCCCATCGTTACAAGGTAAGGCAAACCGCACAGGAAATGTGATTAGACCAATACCTATAAAATACAAAGAAAAAACATATGAAAGTGTACATTGCCTTTAAGGCTTGGTTTGCATTACTGCAATGAGATTTTGACGCAATTTGCAGTGCGATTAAGTGATGGGACTTTGGTTGCATTTTGGATGTGGTTTTCATATTCTATGGGGCCAAATTGCACCAGAGTAACACAATACTCTTTCCCAAATCATATCGAAGATGTGCTGCATTGATGTGAACAGGCACTTTTGGAAGCAATGTTTTTTCCATTGTCATGCATCGCATCTGAAATCACATCAGTGTGAACCAGGCCAAAGGCTAGGTTCATACTTGTGCGGCTCTGTGAGCCGGGTTTTGCGCGGGCACGGCAGCCCATTCATTTGAAAGGGCTGCTATGCCTCCTGTAAACGCAGGGAAAAGGTCCCTGCTCCATCTTTACAAACTCTGCCCGCATGGAAACCACAAGTGCAGTGGGGGAAGCTGCTCAGCGGTTTCTAGTGCGTGAGGATGCCATTAGGAATAATGGCACCCCCACACATCTTAGCAGCTGTGCGTTTTTCATGTGCAAGTGGTTGCGGCTGCGGAAATGGGTTTAATCACCTGCACAGGTGTGAATCTAGCCTAAGTGGTAGTAACACAACAGGACTTGCAGATTATTATTAGAAATGTTTCACCAACCATTCAAGTGCAGTCTTCAATTCATCTGGTAGAAGAGAATTCCCTGGCATTTGTAGTTGCATAACCATAATGTCTTGCAGTTGAGGCACATCTTTTCTGCATTAAAGTGAAGTTCCACCCTAAAATGAAACTTCCACTGATCGGATTTCTAACCCCTCTGGTGCCACATTTGGCACCTTCCAGGGGGGAGTGGATACCTGTCAAAAAATAGGATTTTTTGACATACCGTAAAATCCTTTTCTCTGAGTTCATTGACAGACGCAGCCTCTATTCTTGACATGTAGGGTTTATGCACCTTTCACTAGGAGTGGACTAGGCAGAACGTAGTTCAGCTCAAAGCAGACACAGCCCCTCCCAGGGGGCAGTCCTCACTTGGCATAACCCCTCCTGCCCCGCTCAGCAACTCAGTTCGTAACAAGCAGTACAAACTCAACAAAAGAGGGGTGGGTGCTGCGTCCGTCAATGAACTCAGAGAAAAGGATTTTACAGTAAGTCAAAAAATCCTATTTCCTCAATCATTCATTGATGGACGCAGCCTCTATTCTTGACATGTGGGGATGTCCCAAAGCAGTGTCACAACAAGGGGTGGGCAACAACAGTACCCAACAAAAGAGTTCTCCGGGAGGTGCCAGACGAGCCTCACACCACCGCCTGCAAAACTTTGCAGCCAAAAGCAGCATCCAAAGACGCTGCAACATCAACTCTATAAAACTTAGAAAAAGTGTGCACCGAGGTCCAAGTGGCCGCCTTGCACACCTGAGAAACCAATGCCTGGTGTCAGAAAGCCCAGGAAGTACTAATCAGCCTGGTAGAGTGAGCTGTGACTGGAAAGCGGGGCTCCTTGCCCCGAACAGCATATGCACGGGTCACCATCTGTCGTATCCAATGGGAAATGGTGGCCGACGAGGTCGCCATCCCCTTGTGCGGGCGATCCACCGCGACAAAAAGCGCATCAGACCTCTGAAACGAGGCCGTGGATGCCAAATACACCCGCAGAGCCCTAACCACATCCAGGGAGTGCAAAGCAACTTCCTTAGGATGAGACAGGCATGGACACAGCGAAAGGAGGACAATGTCCTCATTGATGTGAAAAGAAGAGACCACCTTCGGTAAGAAGGAAGGAGAGGGGCGCAAAACCGCCTTGTCCCTATGTATGACCAAGTACGGGGACCTACAGGACAGAGCCGCCAGCTGAGACACCCGCCTAGCGGATGTAATCGCCACCAGAAAAGCCACTTTCTGCATGAGCAGTTGCAGGGAAATTCTGAAGCACAGAAAGGACCAGATTAAGGTCCCAAGGCGCCAAAGACGACCGTACCTGTGGAGTGACATGACGAACCCCCTGGACAAAGGTACGGATCAAGGAATGCGTCGCCAAGGGATGCTGAAAAAGAATCGCTAGGGCAGAAATCTGCCCCTTAAGCGTGCTCAATGCCAACTTGTGGTCCAGGCCTTGCTGAAGGAAGGCCAGCACCCGAGCCACCGAGAAAGAATGGGGGTTACATCCCCCTGCCTTGCACCAGGCAATATAAGCCTGATAGATCTTACGCGAAGTGGCCTTACGTGACTTTTAACACCTGGGAGTCAATAGCCAGGCTGTTAAAGCCAGCTAGGGTAAAGCAGGGTGCAAGATGGGTCCCTGTGAGCGTAGGTCCTCGCGAAGCGGGAGCCGCCAGGGAACATTGACCACCATCCGCACCACTTCAGCGTACCAAGGACGCCAAGGCCAATCTGGCGCTACCAGAATGGTTGAAATCCCTTCTGCCTCTATCCTGCGCTGCAGGCGCTGGAGTAGCGGAAGTGGAGGGAAGGCATAGAGTAGTCGGTACCGCGACCAAGGAGCCACGAGGGCATTCACTGTGTCTGCCAGCGGATCCAGTGTTCTGCTCACAAAGGCCTGCACCTTCCGGTTGAGCCGGGATGCCAGGAGGTCCACGTCTGGTGTACCCCACCTTTGACAGATCTGGTGGAACACCTCTGGGTGCAGGGACCACTCTCCCTGATCCAGCTTCTGGCGACTGAGGTAGTCCGCCTGCCAATTCTCGACGCCCGGGAAGTGAACGGCGGAGATTGCCGGCACATGAAGCTCTGCCCACCGCAGAATGTGGGCTACTTCTGACGCCACTGCTGCACTTCTCGTTCCGCCCTGATGGTTCACGTAAGCCACAGTCATGGCGTCTGACTGGACCCGAACAGGACGCCCATGCAACTTCCCCGACCAGTGGGAGAGGCAAAGCCTGAACGCTCGTGGTTCCAGCATGTTGATCGGCAGACAGGACTCTTCCGGAGACCAGCGGCCCTGGGTCGACAGCCTCCCCAGGATCCCCCCCAGCTGTATAGGCTGGCATCTGTTGTGATCACTGTCCAGTCCACGGGAAGAAACGACTTCCCCAGCTCCAGGGCCCGCAACCACCAGGCGAGGGAACCTGGAGTCCGATGATCCAAACTGATCACCCAATCCAGGGATAGCAGAGACTTGTCCCACCGCAGCAGGATTGCCCGCTGCAGGGGCCGGGTGTGACTCTGGGCATAAGACACCGCCTCGAAGGAGGAGAACATCAGCCCCAACACCCGCATGCAAGATCTGAGAGGACCACCGCTGGAACAGCAGGGCCCGCACCGCAACTTGGAGCGTCAAGACCTTGGCGGCAGGAAGAAACACCTTCACCCACTCCGTGTCCAGGACCAAGCCCAGGTATTCCAACCGGCGCAACAGAGTCAGTACTGACTTCGGAAGGTTGATCACCCAGCCGAAGTCCCGCAGGAAACCGAGGGTGATGTCCACACTGTCCTTCAAGGCTGAGGCCGACTCGCCCGCAGGAGGAGGCCGTCGAGATACGCCACCACTGCTATGCTCCTCTGCCGCAGCAGAGCCAGCACCAGGGCTAGGAGCTTGGTGAAAACCCATGGGGCTGAGGCCAGACCGAACGGAAGGGCCACAAACTGGTAGTGGAGATCCCAATGCGCAGGAAGCGCGCACATATGGGCACATGTAGATACCCGTCCTTGATGTCTAAGGAGGCTAAGAAGTCTCCCTGACGAAGCGCCGCCACCACAGAGCGGACAGATTCCATTCTGAATTTCGGCTGCCTCACAAAGAAGTTGAGGGCCTTCAGGTCGAAGACAGGCCTGACCCCATCTTTTTTCGGAACCACAAAGAGATTTGCATAAAAACCGCGGAAACGTTCCGCCAAAGGGACAGGAACAATCACCCCCTGATGGAGCAGGACTTGCACGGCCCCAAACAGGGCCTGCCAACGCTCCAGGGGAAGCCTCAGATTGGAGGCGAAGAACCTGTCCGGGGGCTGGGTACCGAACTCTATCTTGTACCCGTACGAAACCACCTCGTGCACCCAGGGATGCGCGAGGTCCACCGGTCCGTGAACCGCAAGAGCCGTCCCCCCACCCGAACTGCGGGTGGGGGCAACCCATCATGTGGAGGAAGACTTCTCCGCCTTCTAGGCCTTACGCTGCCAGGGACGCTTCTGGCCCCCCGCGGGGGCCTTGGCGGGCTGAGAGACCTTGTTCGAGGCAAATGGTGCACGAAAAAACCTTTTGAGTAGGGAAGGAAGGGCCCACCCTGCGCCGGGGCTCCTTGCCCCTTCTGGGCTCCGGGAGGAATGTACTCTTCCCCCCCGTGTAATCCTTGATGATCTCATCGAGGGAAGACCCAAAGAGGCCACCACCTTCAAACGGCAGGTCGGTCAGGCCCTTCTTTGACGCCTGGTCTCCTGACCAACATCTAAGCCACAGCAGACGTCTAATGACGGTTGCAAACATGGACAGTTTGGACAGCATGGGAGCCATGTCGAGGGCCGCATCACAGAGGTACTTAAGGCCTTGAATCAGCTGGTCCACCATCTGCACAGGTTCCCGGAGGGGACTGGAGATCTTCCAAAGCCGCCCATTCCGTAAGCACCAGTGCCACCAGCGCCGGCCGCATGGCCGACCCCGCGACGAGGAACATTGCCTTGGACACCGCCTCAGTTCTCCTGTTGGCCAGGTCTTTGAATGATGGAGAGCCCTCCATCGGAATAGTGGTCGCCTTGTTCAGACGAGCCACAGGCGGGTCCACTGTCGGGGACTTCCACTTCTGCAACAGGGTATCCTCTAAGGGATAACAAACAGAAAAACGATTAGGCATGGGGAACGAACCCTGAGGTCGTCGCCACTCCTTGTAAACAAACTGATCAAAGTACGATAAATAAGGGAATACCTTAGGCGTCTGGGTCGGCCTATGCGACCCAAAAGCGTACGGCACCCCCTGTGTCGCAGCCGGGCCCAGCTTCAGTGTCTCATGGACCGCTGAGACCAATGAGCCCACCAGAGCCCGTTCACGAGCCGTGGTGGCCCCTGAGGGCTCATCCTCTTCATCAGAGGGGTCCCCGAGCTCGCCTTCCGACAGCTCCAGGGGGGTCCCCGACACCACGGAGCCCCCCTCCGGCTCTGAGTCTTTACCAGATGACGGGGTGGCCGTGTCCTCGCCACCCCGCGGTCACGGATTGGCTCCACCCGGGAGAAGAATCCCTCCAGGATGGCCGTCAAACTGTCCAGCAGAACCACAGGTCCCAGCGCTCCCTGGTCCCCACCAGAGACACCTGGCTGGGAAGTACCTGTTTCGGCCGCCATTGCCCGCACCCCGGAAGACACCCATCGGCAAAACCGGACTGTGCGTCCCACAACGCCACTCAAGCAGTCACACTAGGGCCCCAGAGGCTCCCAGGAGGACTCACCCCACCGACCCGGGTGCTGCTGTAGCTGCCTGTAACCGCCGCTGCTCTGCGTCCCCCACGTGTAGGAAAGGCTTTTCCGGCCTGTATCCAGCGCCAAGCCCACCCAGCCAGTGAATCTAAGGCCAAGATACGGCGGACCACGCAAACATGGCTGCTGTATGCACTAGAGGCCGAACACAGCGGCCAGCTACCGGAAAATGGCAGCCGCGATACACATGCGGCCGGCTACAGGAAAATGGTGGTCGTGCACAACACACGGCTGGCTACGGGAAAATGGCGGTCCTGCACAACATGCGGCTGGCTACGGGAAAATGGCGGCCGCGACTAACATGCCGATCGCCCGCAGCCCATCCAGGGAGATGCTACAGCCTGGGGGGCGCAATACTAGAGGATAGGCAGGATCAGTCACCTATACCCGCGGAAAGGGGGACACTACCCACCCGGGGGGGGGGAAGGAGAAGCATACTCACCACTCTGGATGGGCGCAACGGGTAGCCATCCGAGGCAGACCTGCCACCCCGCCGGTTCGGGGGGAGCTGCTGGCCACGCATCACCCGTGACGTGGACTCCGGGGGCCCAGTCCTAAGTGTGCTGGTGTGACGCTTAACCCTCCGGCCGCCCCGCACGGAACGAGGCCCAAAGCGGCCGACCCCGCGTGCAGCTAAGGGTCGGTTCGCATCCGTCGGCCGCGCTGGGGAGACTCCCTGGATCTAGGATATCCAGCCTGTCGCCCAGCCGGCTACTTGATTGCACTCTTCATCAGAAATCTTGAGAAAAAGAACGGGGAACCGCAGATCCCAGCAGGGAGCCAGGTCCTACTCCTTGCACTAGGCAGAAAAAAACTGAGTTGCTGAGCAGGGCAGGAGGGGTTATGCCAAGTGAGGACTGCCCCCTGGGAGGGGCTGTGTCTGCTTTGAGCTCAACTACGTTCTGCCTAGTCCACTCCTAGTGAAAGGTGCATAAACCCCACAGGTCAAGAATAGAGGCTGCGTCCATCAATGAACGATTGAGAAACAGGCATTCGCTCCTACTTCCGGGGAAAAGATCGCCGCACAATTGCGGCGATCTACGCCATGTCCACCCACCCCCCCTGCTGTCTTCTGGGAGACACTCTGGTCCCAGAAGACAGCAGGGACCATTGGGAAAGCACATTGTGACTCGCGCATGCGCAGTAGGAAACAGACTGTGAAGCAGTGAGGCTTCACTTCCTGTTTCCCTTAGTTAGAATGTCGGCGCCTGCACCCGGAGTTGAGAGACGGATCGGCTTAGGGTGAGGACATCGCAGGCTCCCTGGACAGGTAAGTGTCCTTATATTAAAAATCAGCAGCTACAGTATTTGCAGCTGCTGACGTTTATTTCTTCTTTTTTCACTCAGGTGGAACTCCGCTTTAAGTGATTCAAGGTGTGAATGGTAATTTTGGGGACTGGATTCCCAGTAAGCCCTTATTCACACCAGTGCAATTTGTCATGCAATTTGACAGTTCCATGGGCTGCCCGGGGTTGACAATGGCATAACGACTCTCCCTGACATGCAGTTTCTATACCAATATTCATATTTCACAATATATACAAGGTGCATTCCTGAATCTGATAAATTATAGTCTAGTATGAAAGTTGCATCCCAACAAGTCTAAACATGACAGGTTTTCAATGCCTAATTTATCTAGGAGGAAGAAGTGTTACCAGTGGTTCCTCGTATGATTGGGCCTAGGGGTGTCTAGAATTAATTTGTTCAGTATAAAATTCTGCATTCAAATATGTACTTTTTATTAAGGTGTCACATTCATGTCCGAATTTATGAATCATGTGTGATTTCTTAAGGTTTGCATGAGGTAGGGGTCTCGGGAAGGTTGCTTGGCCTCTCAGTGTCCTTTTGCAATCCTTGTTAATTCTGAGCCTCTCTTTGATGACAAGCTCGGCAGGTTTAATGGGCTGCCTAGCAAAAAAACAGACATCCCAGGGCTCATTTAGCTGTGATAACAGTGAGCTTTTGGAATCCCATGCTGAAGGGAAGGGGAGTACTCTAAACTGCCATGGCTGGTTTCTGAACAAGATGGCTGCTAGGTACATTTTTCGTGTGTCTAGCACGTGATATCATTAGATAATCTACTGTCTACTACAAGTGCATTTTGAAGTGCAGTCGCTGTAGATCTGAGGGGAAATGCAAGAAAATAAAAAAAATTGCATTTTTGCTTGCACATGATTGGATGATAGAAATCTTCCCCTCATAACTAAAGCAACTACACTTTGCTTGTATTGCACTTCTAGTGCACAGTATATTTGCCTTTAGTAAATCTACCTCAATGTGTGACTCCCACTGCTGCTTTGGCAGCCCCACTGATATGGTTATGTCTTTTTGAAAGCTACCCAGCACCTCCCTCATTGCAACATCCCACCGCATCCCTGAACCCCGGAATGTAATCCACTACTATAGCTTAAAACCCCTGTCTGCCATCTGCCCCCCCCCTCCACAACCCAGCATCTAGTCTGCCATCCACCCCCCACAACAACTCAGCACCCCTGTCTGCCACATGTCCCCCACCACAAACCAGTCTATAGTCACCCCGACGGTTTCGTCGTCACCCTCAGTGTGTAACTCCATCTAAATGATTTCCGTTTATATGACACGTGATCTTCACGTTATGTTCGTTTCACATCAACGAAATCAATAC
>BLSH010174440.1:565462-609737 GCA_018402905.1 Glandirana rugosa | reverse complement strand
AAGCTTACTGAATAATGTGAAAGTCTGCTGGCTTCCGTCATCAGATTATGTGCAAGCAAAAATGCTGTTTTCTTATTTTCCTTGTGTGTGATTGAGTATTCTTTGCAAAATTAAACTTCACCACATTCACCGAGCTCTAAAGAGAATTCCCTTGCAATGTGCAACTTTCCTTGTAAAGTGAACAGCCAGTCTTTAGTAAATCAGCCCCAGTGTATCAGTGTGGAAGCGACCATTTTGGTAAATGCAGGGTTTTGCTTTGCGAAAGCTTCCACTAAAGAGAACAGTAAGCAACACAGTAGCCACAGTGACATTACCATAATCATAGTCCAGATACTGTGTAAATACAACAGCTATTCTGGCAGCTGCCATCAAAAAAGGACCATGGGATAGAGAAGACAAAGTCACAATGTTACTTTTTTTATTACTCATTTTAATGCATCTGCAGGGATGACCTTTGATCTACATATAACATCAGTTAAAGCAACCAGACAAGTAAAAAAAAAATGTTTAAATAAAATTTGTTCCAATGTAACCCCTTATTTTACTATTATCAACCTTTACCACTTGCTGACCACCCACTGCAGATGTACTACATCAAGGTGGCTCGGCTGCGCAAATTGCCGTACCGGTACGGCGCTTCGTGCACTAGCTTTAGTGGGAGCATGTGCACTCTGATTGGCCAGCGGGGGAGCCGGCTGCCCGCGATCGTTCCCCACAGAGACAGAACAGGGATCTACCGAAGTAAACAAGGCAGATCTCCGGTCTGTTTTAGGAGATGACAGTGAGATCAGTCTTCCTGCTAAGCTGGAAGACGGATCGGTGTGTTTCCCCACTAACACAGTCCCCCATACAGTTAGAAAACACAAACAGGGAACATATTTAACCCTTTGATCGCCCCTGATGTTAACCCCTCCCCTGCCAGTGTCATTAGTACAATGTCAGTGCATATTTTTAGCACTGATTACTGCATTAATGTCCCTGGTTCCCAAAAAAAATAATAATAAAGATGCCTTTTTTTTTTTTTGATATGTATTATAGCAGAAAGTAAAAAATATTGTTTTTTTTTCAAAATTGGCGGACTTTTTTGTTTATAGCGCAAAAAATAAAAAACACTCCCTCTCCTCATTGGCTGAGACAACAGCAAGATGCCATTGGCTCCCACTGCTGTCAATCAAAGTCAGTCAACCATTGAGGAGAGAAAGGAGTGGGGCCGGACCACAGCTCAGTGTCTGAATGGACACAGGGAGCTGTGGCTTGGCTCCGGTGCCCCCATAGCAAGCTGCTTGCTGTGGGGGCACTCAACAGGAGGGAGGGGCCAGGAGCACTGAAGAGGCACAGAACAGGTAATAATAACATGTTTATTATTTGTAACTAAAAAAAACATGATTTTAAAATCACTTTAATTAAAATGGTTTTAAAGGGAGATATTTTGTTTTACCTTAATGCATTCAATGCATTAAAGTAAAAAAATTTCTGCATACCCCCCCCCCCCCCCATACTTACCCCCATACTGATCTCAATCCAGAGATGTGCAAGAGAGCAAAGGCTCTTTCGGCTCTTGTCTTCCTCATTGCTGCTTGCTATGGAGGCACTCAGCAGGGGGGAGGAGCCAGGATCACTGGCGGGGGACCCCAGAAGACAGGATCTAGGCTGCTCTGGGCAAAACCATTGCACAGGGCAGGTAAGTATAACAGGTTTGTTATTTTTACAAAATAAAAGTTAAAGCTTTACAATCACTTTTACTCCTTCTACACATTCTCCCCTAGGCTATTATTATCCTGCTGTTTCTTTTTTCTGTGTATTTGTATTTTTCTAATCATTAATAAACTTTCTTTATATTTATTTATTTTGTTTCTTGTTTTTGGTCAAATAAAAATAACTTTGCAATGCTTTGTACTAGAATCATGATTTTAGTGTCATTTTAAGCAGAACCAATTATAAAATGTGTTATTTTATCTGCAGTATAACACTGTTTTTTTTAACTAACATTGATCAAAGTAAAAAAAAAAAAGATGTTACTTTTTTTTTTTTTTTTTTTTTTTTTTTTTTTTTTTTTTATGCATTGTAGAAAAAAAAAAACATTTTGCAAGACAATTCCACCAAATGCCCATCTTATTTGTCATAAAAAGTGATATTTGTATAATTTTGTTATCATAAGTTTAAAACTGTTGCTGAATAAACAAGCCCATAGCGGAAATTTAAAATTGCCCTGGTTGTGTAAATGTATGAATGCTAAAGTGGTTAAACAAGCAGCAGAGACACTCCACAGCTCCTCTCCACTGACACATTTTAGGGGGGCTTAATGCATCAGGGGAGAAGCACGGGTGAAACGGGTGTCTCTGCCACTATAAAACACTTTGAATACTATGTGGTTATAAGTTGTGCGTGGCTTTACATTTCTACATCTGGGTGTGGTTTACATTTTATATCATTTCAGTGTAAAAAATGGTTTTACTAAAGCTCAAGAAACATAGGGTGTGACAATATACATTTATGGGTTCACCAAATACACCGCTCTACACTAAGTAGTCAAATGAACTTTACCAACCTGGAGCATGTTTGCCCATTTACAGGCAGGGCTGGCTCTACCACTAGGCGGAGTAGGCGGCCGCCTAGGGCGCACTGCCGCCTAGGGGCGCCTGGCCACTGTTGATCTGTCACTGGCTGCTCTGAATTGATTCATGTAAAAACTGACACTGTCTGACTGAGATAATGAGATTGTATTATCACATGACATTTGCAAATGTATAAAGAAATAGTGACTGATCGGCCAAATACCCCCCTCTGCCCCCACCCCCCGTGAGGCTGTGTTTGATGGGCACAGGTGAAGCAGTATTTGATGGGCACAGGTAAAGCTGTATTTGATGGGCACAGGTGAAGCTGTATTTGATGGGCACAGGTGAGGCAGTATTGATTGGCGCTGGTGAAGCTGTATATGATGGGCACAGGTGAGGCTGTATTGATTGGCACTGGTGAAGCTGTATTTGATTGGCGCTGATCAGGCAGCAATTCATTGGCGCTGATCAGGTTGAGCAGGGGAAAGGGGGTGGAGTCAGGGGTGGAGCCAAGGGGGGCAGCAAAATGAGGTTTCGCCTAGGGTGTCAAAAATCCTTGTACCAGCCCTGTTTACAGGTAATAATTTAACACAGGTATCTGGGCTGCAACATTTTTTTTTAAAGGGTGGGCTGCAACATATTATCACACCAAACATGGCTGACGTGCTTTGAATACAGCAGCCATAGTGTTAAATTGCTGCTTTTCACAATTTCAAAGGCTCACATCCATAACTCCATATATCTGCATCCATATATATAATGCATTGTGCAACGTGTTCAAAACAACCTCCATATTTATAAGAACTAAATGTACCCATGCCGTTAAAGACTTTTATTGTGGTTTCTGAATGCAAGGCATCAATGCTGCAATACTCCATTAGCAGGAATTCAGTGCAAGTCACCAAGATAGCATACCCTTGTGTGACTATAGCAATCAAATGGGCATTTAAATAGCACCCAATTGTCTGCATGCCAACCACAAGAGACATTTTCGGTAGGGGGTGCAATACTTGAGGTAAGAGGAGACACGGAGATGGGAGATTATAAAGCTAAAAAGGTGCAGAAACCTCCAGTGCCCTTCAATTTTCCAGCTACCTAGCATATAAGAAGGATATCTCTATGTATTGGAGGAGCCATGTTACTGTTGGCATGGATACTGGGAAGTGTGTGCTTCTGCTAGGGAAAGGATATAAAGAAAGGACTAGCTGGTTTGTTGGAGAAGGATTTGCGCTGCTAGAGTTTACTCTAAATTAATAAGACAATGTCTGTAAAGGGTTAATCCCCCCTCCCCCCAAAACACACACAAAACTCACTAATATTCACTTCTCCAGTGATTCTTCATTGTTTCTTCCTCTATCCTAGACAGTGCAAAATATCTGTAACTTCTAGGTATGGGAAAACAAGTGCCCACCTCCCACTTGACAATGTTTATGTCTAGCAGACAGTCTAGGTCTAGGCACTGTCACATGATGGAAGAGGTTGTGTCACCGCTCCTTCTATATATAGATAGAGGGATAGATAGACTATATGTAGCCAATGTTATGCTGCACCGTTCTCCTGCAGCCAGCAAGTCAAGCAAACCCATAGACTTCAATGTAGAGCACTGAGAATCCTGGGAATCGAAACTTGAGATGACAGCCATGTAATGAAGCCAATTGACTCCTTACACTACAGATCCCAATAGGCACTGTGCAAGGAGACACCCAGGGGCAGCGCAGCCTCACACCGCCTGCACCGATGCCGCAGTGAGATTGGAGCATCCACTCACCCTCAGGGCCGTCTTTAATATTGATTGGACCCCGGGCAAACATTTTCTTGTGCCCCCCCCCCTCCATGTAATTTCGCTCTGCACCTGCTCTGAGACATACAATAAAGAGCATCTTGACTCAAAATCAGTTTACTGAATCAGATCAGGCAGCGATTGCGGTTGGTTGCCAGAGGTTACAGCATACACGATGGTTCACTGATTATTTGAGAGAGGTTACAGCACATGACTTCTGCTTGTTGATTGGTTGCTAGAGATTACTGTACATCAATATTGCTCACTGATTGGTTGCTAGAAGTTACTGGACATTCTTACCACTCACTGATCGGCTGCTACGGGATACGGCACATTATTACTGCTCACTGCTTGGTTGCTAGAAATTGATGCATATCCGAACTGCTCAATGATAGGTTGCAAGAGGTTAGTGCACATCCTTACTGCTCAATGATTGGTTGCAAGAGGTTAGTGCAGTGGCAGAACAATCAGGCTCATCGCAGTCATGCCTGCGACTGGGTCCTGGAGCTCTGCCACTGCAGGGGGGCCCGCCACTGTCTGCTAGTATGAGGGGCCCGCCATGTCCACAGCAAGCTCCTCTGGGTCCCTCTCTCGTGCCTCATGCAGCATCGCTCAGTCCGCTGTCTGTTCTCCGCAACCAGAGTCTTGCCCCCCTCACACTGCACTGCATGCTTCTCCTGGGCAAACAAACATAAGTACACAGATGCAGTCAGTGCAGCCCTATGAGAGCCGGCTCCCCAGAGCACACCGCAGGCTTGTCTGCCAGCCCCACTCCTCCCCCCATCATGATGACAGATATTTTTGGAGACATTCTGATCGCCCGTCCAGCACACTGGAGGGAGCCCAGGCCACCATGGATGAGTGCCCGGCCTGCAGCTTAGTCATGGTGAGTGAGATGACCTCTTATCCCCCACATACCATCACATACCCCACTCCATCTCCCCTGGGGACAGAGACCCCATCTCACCTGGGGACAGGGACCCCTTCTCACCTGGCGTCAGGGGCCCCCTTCTCCCCTGGGGACAGGGACCCCTTCTCATCTGGGGACAGGGACCCCTTCTCCCCTGGGGACATGGATCCCTTCTCCCCTGGGGACAGGGACCCCTTCTTACTTGGGGGCAGGGACCCCTTCTCACCTGGGGACAGCGACCCCTTCTCACCTGGGGACAGGGACCCATTCTCACTTGGGGACAGGGGCCCCCTTCTCCCCTGGGGATAGGGACCCCTTCTCACGTGGGGACAGGGCCCCCTTCTCCCCTGGGGACAGGGACCCCTTCTCACCTGGGGACAGGGACCCCATCTCACCTGGGGACAGGGACCTCTTCCCACCTGGAGACAGGGACCCCATCTCACCTGAGGACAGGGCCCCCTTCTCACCTGGGGACAGGGGCCCCATCTCACATGGTGACAGGGCCCCCTTCTTCCCTGGGGACAGGGACCCCATCTCATGTGGTGACAGGGACCCCATCTCACGTGGGGAGAAGGACCCCATCACCTCTGGGGAGAGGGTCCCCACTCTCACCTAGGGACAGGGACCCCATCTCACCTGGGTGCAGGAACTCCATCTGCCCTGGGGAAAAGGACTTCATCTCTCCTGGGGAAGGGGAACCCTATCTTGCCTAGGGACAGGAATCCCATCTCCCCTGGCAACAGGGACTCCATCTTACCTAGGGACCACATCTTCCCTGGAGACCAGGACTGGACACCAGGGGGGGTACAGTAGTATCAGTGTGGGGAGGTTGGAGGTTAGCAGTACCAATGTGGGGTGGCTGGAGGATGGAGGGGGTACAATAGTACCAGCATGGGGTCACTGGAGATGGGGGTGGGTAAAGCAGTACCAGCAAGGTGTGCTCTCCAGCCCCTGTTAGCCCTTTTCAAGACCCCCTCGTCGGCTCTGCCAGCTTCCCCCATCCCCTGTCCTGCATGCTGCTGCGGGGGATGTGTCAGGATGGAGAGTCCTGACAGATCCCTGAATTGAGAGTCCGTATCTGTACTGACTGACTATTGATAACTGTGGCATGTAGTAAACTGCGTTTACTATGCTTCAGTTTATGAATGGGCAAGAAGCTCTGTACAGAGCTATTCCTGTCCATTCATTCTATGTAGCTGAGGCAGCAGAGAAAGAGATTGGGGGCTGTGTCCCCAGTCTTCCTCTTTGTCTCAAAGGTGGAACATCATAGGTCTGTTTAGACCTCTGATATCTCACCAAAGCCTCCCAACGGTGCTCCTAAAAAAAAAAACTTCTGATACCAGTGGCGGAATAACAGGGCTCACAAAGGTCGTACTTGTGACCGGGCCCTGGAGTTCTACCACTGGACTCAGAGGGAAGGGCCCCAGTTCGGGTTCAAGGGGGGCCCTTCATGATCTCTTGCACCGGGGCCCTGAAGGTTCTAGTTACGCCCCTGGGTTAGTGCACATCATTACTGCTCACTGATCGGTTGATAAAGGTTACTGCACATCATCTCCTCACTGTCTGCACACCATGAACTGGGAAGGTGAGGGGACCCATCAATAGACAGAAAACTTCTAGGGATCCTAGGACTCCTGGGATCAGTGACAATGCTAGGCAGTTGATGGGATCAGTGGCAGTGGTGGGGGATGGGATTAGTTAGGAGGCAGTACACTATGGCAAATTCTGAATCATGTAGAGCAAAACTGGAAATCTTTGGCAAGTACAGTACATAGTGGGGGATTCTACACTGACCACCAATGTGAGGGGGGATTTACACTGACCACCAATGTGAGGGGGGATTTGTACTGACCTCCATGCAACGGGGGATTTTACGCCACCCACCAATATAAAGAGGGATTTCTACACTGACACCGATGTAATAGGAGCATTTACACCAACCACCAGTGTAAGGGGGAATATACAATGACCTCCATGTAAGGGGGAATTTACACTGAAAACCATTGTGGAGGAGATTTGTACTGACTAATGTAAGGTGTCACTTCTACACTGACCACCAATGTTAGGGGGGATTTACACTGACCACCAATGTAAGGGCAGTTCTGCACTTACCACCAATGTAAAGGGAAATGTACACTGATCACCAATGTAATGAAGAATTTACCCTGACAACCAATTTAAGGGGGACATTTACATTGGCCACTAGTGTGAATGAAAGGATTGTACACCAAGCCCCAATATAATGAGAAGATTTACACTGACCACCAATATAACAGACATTTAGCCTGGGTTCACATTTTTTTAATTGTTAATGACACCCTCACATATCTGCTGAGATGTGCGTTTTCACATGCACCAAAATTCACAGTGCATCATGTTATTTTGAAAAGGGTTCCACCTCCAATTTGCTTACATTTGCAGAACAGGCTGATGTTAGGCTTAATTACATCAGTTGTAGGCAGGACTTTCAAGCATGCCCCTTTACTTCCCCAGTGGGCAGCATTGAGCAGAGGTGATGGTGGTATGATCTCAGGGGGGCATGATATACATATGAATGCCACCTCTATTTACATATCAATGCCGCCGGTCCACGGCTATTTACATATTAATGCCACCGCTATTTACATATCAATGCAGGTTATTTATGTAAACACAGGGTCTGCGGGTGAGCTGGGCAGCATTAGTAACAGAACTTCACATTGAGATATCGGGACACAGGACTAAAACTTCAAGGGACAAGGGGAATTTAAACTGGGATAGTTGGCAAGTGTGAGGCAGCTGCTTTGGGCCCCACAACAATGATGGGACCCAGGGCAGCTGCTCATTTTGTCCTGCCTTAAAGACAACCCTGCTCACCCTCTACTTTCCAAAGCTGATCACTGAAGGCTTTCAGAGAGCGAGCAAAGGAACCCCCACTTATTCAACGAATGGCCACCGCAGCGTCCCAGGAACTGGTGAGGGGGCTATTCCCCTATTGCTGATACTGCTAGCAGGGACTGAGCCACTGAGAGCAGGGCACCAAGTGTACCCAATCCATACCACACTCATACTACACTCTATACTGCACTTATTCTAAACCTACACTGCACCTATACTAAACCTATACAGCATAATATCAAACCTTTACCGCATCTCAATGAAATCTATCTTACACCTGTGCCAAGACTATACTGTAATTATACTGCATGCTCCACCTGTAGTAATTATTTTGCAAGTCCCCTTTGTTTCCCTAAGCCCACCAACCCCCCCCCCCCCCCCGACACACACACGCACACCTTTGCCATCTTCCTTTTCTTTTGGACAGTGCATACCTAGTCAGTCTAAGACTAACATTACTGCCATAAATGTGCTCTGGTCGTAAAGTTACCAGCACTGAGTAGATTAAACTTTACTACCTAGAGTGGATGAAGAACATTCTCTGAATTGAGAAAAGGTTGATGAATCAAAGGTCCACCTCCTCCATTCAGAGATTGTCTTTTTATTGACAGAGAGTTTACTACAGCTTTTATGAATGGAGGAGGTGGGGCAGAAAGGTTGGGTAAAGTCGCCACTCTTGATGACATGACAGGTCTTGTGGCTGAGGCTTTAACTCAAAAAAATACTTTTTGTTGCTCTCAGCTGCCTCCAATTCTTAAAATTCCAATTTTTGCTGCTGTGACCCAACTTCCTGTTTCCTTCATTCTCCATGGTTCCACTGTATGTGGGAAGGTAGTCACGCTCTCTTGCTTGCTTCAGAGATGGACTATGGACAATGAGATGTGTACTGAGCATAAAGCAGTGCACATGACCACAACTAACATGCACTACTCGGTCCAAACATTGGCTTGGGAGCTCATGGAGGACATTACAAGAAATCAGAAAAACACAGTAATAAAACATTTTATGAAAAATATATTAGAGGGCCATTAAGCATTGGATATATGTGGTTTATGTTTGAAGAATAAGGATAATGTTAGTATTACTTTAATATAAACCAAGAAGAGGGAGAAGTGTTCTATAGTCCTAACACAGGGTGATGTCTCTCCTTCATAGATAATATATAGTGGGTGAGCATTGGTACCTTAGGGCAGGAAGTGTATTGGTGGCCTGATCACCAGGTGAAAATACAGGAAATAGAAGACAAATGCAGCCACTACATCTATGGACTATGCAAAATATTACAATTATGTTTCTGGGTTTAGATACACTTTAAATGTACAGAATCAATTGACAAGTGTCAATGTGTCATTGTTCCTGTACAATACAATATGAGGTTCCCAGTAGTACATGGGAAGATCTTATCTAATACACTTAGAACTGAGGACTCATCCAACAGGCTATGATATAGGAAAGGGAAAAAGTAAATTTACCACTAGGTGAATATTTTCCCACAAGTGGAAAGTTCCCCTTTATATCAGAGTTATCGTTTAAAAAAAGTGCAGCAAACATACTTAAGGGTTACTTTTTCTCATCAAGAAGTTTTAAAAATGCTGCTAAAAATTCCTTACAAACTGGTTCAATGCCCTTTGAAACTCTTTACTGGTACCTGAAATTAATGGAACCATGCTCAATATTCTTTCTGTTACATGTCATTCTGTATACATTCCCGGGTAGGACAGCACTTTAAAAACAATAGAAAGTAATATGAAAATGCCCCGTTATGAGCGGTTGCTCTAAGTAGTCTTCGGTGTCTTGAGAATGCATTAGACAGAGTTTCCTTGACAAAAAATGCCTCTTTACAACCCTCCTATTAGAGCTGCATTATTCAGTGCTGCTGTGATAAATGCTATTAGCATAATTGTTTTCCATCAAGATGTGCTCTTTTATTTAATTTCATCATGACACTGGCTTCTTGTAAGCACAAGTAACTACTTCTGATAAATATGCAATGAGCTGCTCGTGTTTCACGGCAGGAAGATACTCGAGATTATATCCTATGAAGCAACGTTAAGCATTCTTGACAGTTTATAGACGATTTAGCAAAGGATAGATAGATCTGTGCACTCGTCAGAAATAAATAACTCTCTTGGCAATATCATCACTAAACATAAGGAACTGTGGAGCTGTGTAGTTAGTTTATCACATGAAGAAAACTGGAGAACTTATGTGGGTAGAAAAGCATAGTTTTTTAGCCTGAGGTACATCTATGTATACCTCCAAAGCTTCTGAGATAAGAAAGAGGGACACCTTTTAGCACACAGTATGGGCCCCATTTACACTTGTGACTGGGGCCAATACCCATGGGGGAGACCCAGCAGGGGTTCCCAGCAAATAGTTTGGAGCAGAAGCCTCACTGAAAGCAATGGGAGGCTGACAGCTCCCATAGCCATTTGCGGCCGCTCCCATGGAGCAATTACCTGTGATGATCGCCCCGGATGCAGACAGTCTGCTCCATGCGTAATTATATGCAAGTGGACAGATACAACTGTTCTACTTTGGGATATATTAAAGACAAGAGGTGAGGCTAAAGCTCCATAACAGGGGCATGGTCAATATTCTCATGGGATTATAGTGATTTGATGCCAGCAGCATGTGAGGTGCAGGGGATTTGGAGAAATACCCCTCTGGGGTAGGCCCCTAGGCATTCATGGGAAAAAGTGTTGAATTTCTAAGCCTGTGAAGGCTGAACAGTACCACCTAGTTTTATACAAGAGTTACCAAAGTTTATGGAAAACTATGGAAGGAAGAAATGTTGGAACCGCTTTGTATCTCTCTTTATCTGTTTTCTAGACTAGATAGAACTATCATAGTTTTCTGTGGATCCAAAATGTTGAGGCTCCCCCATAATCAAGGTGCATGGTACCCCATCTAGTTCCTGTCCTAGAAAGATGAAGGGAGGGGCCCTGGGCCAGCATGGTCTTTCTTGGTGGTCAATCATGGACCCTCTTATAAGTTACCTGGTACAGTAAAAAAGTTCTATCTGAGACATATCAGGGGCATTGTGATTTTTTTGACTAAACACTAGTCCTGTGCAATTTTTTTTATAGTAAGCACTATAGGTCAGTAACTATAGTCTGCTCCTACAGTCCAAACACTAGCTGGTACTCATAATAGTAACTATAGTCTAGACCAGGGATATGCAATTAGCGGACCTCCAGCTGTTGCAAAATTACAAGTCCCATCATGCCTCTGCCTCTGAGTGTCATGCTTGTGGCTATCGGAGTTTTGCTATGCCTCATGGGATTTATAGTTCTGCAACATCTGGAGGTCCGCTAATTGCATATCCCTGGTCTAGTTCTACAGTCCAAACACTGGCTGATAGTCATGATAGTAAATACAGTTTGCACCTACAGCCCCAAACACTGGCTGGTACTCATAATAGTAACAATAGTCAATTCCTACAGTCCAAACACCGGCTGTCACTCAAGATAGGAACTACAGTTTGCTCCTACAATCCAAACACTGGCTGGTACTCATGATAGGAACTTTAGCCTACTCCTGCACTCCAAACACTGGCTAGTACTCATTATAGGAACTATAGTCTGCCCTTACAGTCCAAACACTAGCTGGTACTCAGGATAATAACTATAGTCTGCTCCTAAACACCAACACCAAAGCCCAAACAGCCTGCTCCTCAAAATATTTGCTGTTGCTTGATGCACACTATGGCAACCCTCCTTCTGTAGCATCCCCCTGCATTCTCTGCACACAGGGCATTCTGATTGCACCCACAAGTACACATGCACACTCACTAAGTAGAAACAGTTGAGCAAGGTATCTGGCAACTCTACTGACTCCACTAACTGTCTCTTTCTTTCCATAATAAAAAAAATATAATTTTAAACAGCCCTATTTGGAATTACTGATAATGAGGCTTTACATCAAATCCCCATGAAGCTCTACACTGTAGATGAATCTTTAAATCTACAATGACAAAGAACAGTAAGAGAGCGTAAAATATCCACGCTCAGTGTAAATAAGGAAAAATAGCAGCAACTTACCAAACCATGATACCAGTTGATAAATAATAAAGAAAAATCTCAGCCCATCCTCCTAAGACGTCTTGTTGATGACGAACTGCATCAAGGAGTGGCCTATCACTGGCGACATCACGCACGCCCGACCGCTAACCAGCAGTAGTGTTCGAAGCCGACAGCCTGCTGCTCTTTTATTATACAAAACAATCACTGTCTATGTTTTGTATGAAGGTAATTGTAGCCATTTTTTAAAATTAAACTCTTTTACATCATGACGGGCTTCACTATTGGAGTTTTTCTAGCTTTTTATTGTGAGTCCCCTCTATATGATCTGTGATCTATGTGACGGGTACCCTCCTGGATAAACTTGCTGCTGCTTGTTTGACCATTATAATTTGTGGTCCTGGACATCTGATAAGAAGCCTGAGTGTGAGGGTGTTGCTGGTGATGGGTACTTTCACTCTGCACGGATCATTCTTTCATTGGATTGTTTTGCACTTATGGACTGTTTATGATTATTTGGTGATACATTATTACTATTGAGTTATATTTTGCTCATTTTTTTTTTTTTTGTAAACTGAATGTTATAGATTGATGTATTATTTGGAGGGCTGCTTATTTTCTCTTTATAATGACAAAGAACACAAGCGACTGATAAAGGTCCTAAAAAAACATATTTTTCTTTTCTCTCATCCTCATGTTTCTTGTGTAGCACTGTCCCCGTAGGGTTTGCTGTGTGTTGACTTCATAGGCCTCTCTCTGGTTACCTGCAGCTGGTTGCTAAGGGTTTCCACTTTGGTCGCTAGGGGTTTCCACTTTGTCCCACCTTTACTCCCGCTTGCTCTCCACTTAATGACCAGTCCAGGATATTTGGGTTTTTTGTATATTATTTTGGAACTTGAAAGGAGGAAGGGATTAGTGGGATACTCCAACTGGTACTATTCACAATGGATAAGGACAACTCTCACTTGGCCTCACCGGATTATTTCTGGAAGCAGTCGCACTGCTTTAACCATACTGCCACACGTCTGGAAGAATTAAGTCTTCTTTCTCTCACTAGCAGCAGAATTGATGCACTATTTTATCTTCTGGATACTCTCTAGCATCCCCTTTACTGACACCCGTCCACTGACTCTTCTAGCTGAAGAGGGTGGCCCTCACTCGACAGGCCCCAAAGACACAGATCTGTACTCACAGTAGGCAGCATCCGATCCTTCCTGGTGTCTCACTTCCAGTCAGCACTACAGGACCTCTGGGTTCAGCTTCTCTCTCTCTCCCTAGGTCCTTGGATTGACCACCCAAGGGAGCATGACCACCTACACGGAGGAGAGGGCAGTTGCCCCTTCCCTCCTGGACTCTGTTCCCTGGCTCAATTCACTCTGAGTACATGTACCCTGGGCTTTTACACAGTATCCCAACATGCAGTGCAGCACTTTTCCTCTGCTAATTGCCAGGACTGTAACAAAGCCTGTGCACTCACTTGTCAGGTCCCCTCCCATTGTCCAATATGCCTCCCTATTGGACCAGTGGGGGACAGTCAAACAAGCTGAGCTGCACCTGAACACAATGAGCAGACCTAACCAATAGATCCTGCTAACTGGTAGGCAGAGAGGACTCTAAGTTTTACCTGACCACCTTCCTGTTAAGCAGAAAGACCAAAAACTCTTCTAGAACCTCCCTAGGAGGGTGCTACACCTGTATTAGGAGTGGGTGAAGAGGGTGTTAGGAGGGTAGACTGGGACCCACAAGTATATCATTGCATTTGAGGAAAGGGAGGGCACATTCCTTAGAATAAAGGAAAAACTTGCATGAAAACCACACAAAAAAGTTGGGTCATAGCAAAAGATAAAAGACTTTGTAGGGTATACAACAGTCATTGTAACTGTTTGAAATATATCATTACGGGCTGAAATGCTGTACAAGGTCTAGCTCATATATAATGTAAATACAATCATAAAGCTCCCCAGGGCAATCACTTTGAAATAGCAAATATCATAATCCTGTGTAAATATAATTATGTAAGGTTTTGTTGATGGATTGCCCTTAAAGTACAATAAAAACCACTGCCTGATAGCAGGTCAAAGTTGGGTTGACAGATAGCTGTTGCTGCCTGGGAAAGATAAATGTGGCCAATGTGGATGTTATGACTTCAGTAATTACGTCTTTTGAGGCACAGACAGGAAATAGAATCTTGAACATCCTGTGTTAGGAAAGAATGCAGAGAGGCAGAAACAGTCATTATGAATGTGTATCAATCAGAATGTGCAGGTAACAAATAGTGACAAAATTTCCCGGCAGAGCAGGACTTGTGACATCTGCATTAGTGATTCTAACAGCTCATTAACAGAACCAAAGTCTTTTTGGAGGCCATAAATAGAAAAGCAAGATGAGGCCACAGCTGCATGGTAGCCCACATTGCTCCTTTGGTGCTCCTGCTGCTTGTCTCCCACCTTATCCACCATTACAACATGCCCCCCAAATGTTTGAAATGATAAAGAGGGAAACTTTTTAGCACAGAGTATGAAGGCAAAGGGCACTTCCTTGTCACGACCCCGACTACATGGACCACAAAATCTAATATGTAAAAATTATGTTTTTACTAACACACAAGTGTTTTTATTTACTTCTATTTTCCCTTTATATTGGATTTTTTTATTTAATAACAAATTCAGTAATGTACAATGCATACGGAAAGTATTGACAGCGCTTCACTTTTTCCACATTTTACAGCCTTATTCCAAAATGGATTAAATGTATTATTTTCCTCAAAATTCTACAAACAATACCCCATAATGAAAACATGAAAGAAGTTTGTTTGAAATCTTTGCAAATATATTAAAAATAAAAAACAAAAAAAAAATCACATGTACATAAGTATTCACAGCATTTGCCATGACACTAAAAATTGAGCTTAGGTGCACCCTGTTTCCACTGATCATCCTTGAGATGTTTCTACAACTTGATTGGAGTCCACCTGTAGTAAATTCAGTTGATTGGAAATGATTTGGAAAGGCACACGCCTGTCTATATAAGGTCCCACAGATAACAGTGCATGTCAGAGCACAAACCAAGCCATGAAGTCCAAGGAATTGTCTATAGACCTCTGAGACAGGATTGTATCAAGGCACAGATCTGGGGAAGGGTATAGATACATTTCTACAGCATTGAAGGTCCCAATGAGCACAGTGGCCTCCATCATCTGTAAATGGAAGACGTTTGGAACCACCTGGACTTCTAGAGTGGGGCCCCCGGCCAAACTGAGTGATCTGGGGAGAATGGCCTTAGTCAGAGAGGTGACCAAGAACCTGATGGTCACTCTGACAGAGCTCAAGCATTTGTCTGTGGAGAGAAGAGAACCTTCCAGAAGAACAACCATCTCTGCAGCACTCCACCAATCAGACCTGTATGGTAGAGTGGTCAGGCGGAAGTCACTCCTCAGCAAAAGCACATGACAGCCCACCTGGGGTTTGCCAAAAGGCACCTGAAGGACTCTCAGACCATGAGAAACAAAATTCTCTGGTCTGATGAAACAAAGATGGAACTCTTTGGCCTGAATGGCAAGCGTCCTGTCTGGAGGAAACCAGGCATTGCTCATCACCTGGCCAATACCATCCCCACAGTGAAGCATGGTGGTGGCAGCATTATGCTGTGGCGATGTTGTTCAGCGGCAGGAACTGGGAGACTAGTCAGGATCGAGGAAAAGATGAATTCAGCAATGTACAGAGACATCCTTGATTAAAACCTGCTCCAGAGCACTTTGGACCTCAGACTGGGGTGAAGGTTCATTCTCCAACAGGACAACGACCCTAAGCACACAGCCAAGATAACAAAAGAATGGCTATGGGACAGCTCTGTGAATGTCCTTGAGTGGCCCAGCCAGAGCCCAGACTTGAACCCGATAGAACATCTCTGGAGAGATCTGAAAATGGCTGTGCGCCGACGCTCCCCATCCAACCTGATGGAGCTTGAGAGGTCCTGCAAAGAAGAATGGGAGAAACTGCCCAAAAATAGATGTGCCAAGTTTATAGCATCAAACTCAAAAAGACTTGAGGCTGTAATTGGTGCCAAATGTACTTCAACAAAGTATTGAGTAAAGACTGCGAATACTTATGTTCATGTGATTTTTTTCATTTTTTGTTTTTAATAAATTTGCAGAGATTTCCAACAAACTTCTTTCACGTTGTCATTATGGGGTATTGTTTGTAGAATTTTGAGGAAAATAAGGAATTGAATTCATTTTGGAATAAGGCTGTAACATAACAAAATGTGGAAAAAGTGAAGTGCTGTGAATACTTTCCGAATGCACTGTAGGGGTTGGATAAATGTTTAGTGCAGCATAACGCTTTTGGTAATAAAATAGTCAATTTTTTATAGAGATGTACATATCAGACCAAAAAAGCGACATAGGGATTCGGTCTCAAAAGAGGGACAGTTGGGAGCTATGATTACAAGTCCCATAACAACCCTAAAATTTTGCATGCGGCAATATGCAAGCTCCCTCCTTCATTGCACAATGAAGTGTTTGGTGCTCAAGTGAAATATTTCTAAGGTCTTCTATTTCTAAGAACTATCACTTGAAAACAAGGTGGTGGTTGTGTTGGGGAAGGGGGGAGTGAAATGTTCAGAATATGTAAATACAGATTTTTGGAAATGTCAGTATTTGTATAGTATCTTTGGTTGGTGTTGTAGAGCAGGGGTTACAGCAGGCAGGAGCACTAAAGGTGTTATGTGGCACCCAAAGGCCACACGTTTCAATAACAGGTTTACTTTAAAGTAAGATCACCATATATCCCAAATGAAAGATAGAGACACATAGGGTTATTTTACTAAAGACAAAGAGACTATGCACTTTTGCAAGTTCAGTTGCACCAGAGCGTATTAAATGAGCTAAAGCTTCACTTTAAAAAGAATACCCAATAACATGAAAGGAAAATTTAAAAAAATTGAATTTTTGCTTGCACATGATTGGATGATGGAAGTCAGCATAGCTCTCCAACATTTACTAAGGCCTGGAGCAACTGCACTGACAGAGTGCAACCTCACTTGCAAAAGTGTACAGTCTATAGCTGTGGTCAACAGTTTTGAAAAGGACACAAATATTAATCTTCACAAAGTCTGCTGCTTCAGTGTTTTTAGATCTTTTTGTCAGATATCACTATGGTATACTGAAATATAATTACAAGCATTTCATGTCAAAGGATTTTATTGACAATTACATTAAGTTTATGCAAAGAGTCAATATTTGCAATATTGACCCTTCCTTTTCAAGACCTCTGCAATTCACCCTAGCAAGCTGTCAATCAACTTCTGGGCCACATCCTGACTGATAGCAGCTCATTCTTGCATAATCAATGCTTAGAGTTTTACAGAATTTGTGGGGTTTTTTTGTTCACCCGCCTCTTGAAGATTGACCTCATTCTCATTGGGATTAAGGTCTGGGGAATTTCCTGGCCATGGACCCAAAATTTTGATGTCTTGTTCCCCAAGCCACTTAGTTATCACTTTTGCCCTAAGGTAAGGTGCTCCATCATGCTGGAAAAGGCATTGTTTGTCACCAAACTGTTCATGGATGGTTGGGAGAAGTTGCTCTCGGAGGATATTTTTGTACCATTCTTTATTCATGGCTGTGTTCTTAGGCAACATTGTGAGTGAGCCCAGTCCCTTGGCTGAGAAGCTAAATCCACACAAGAATGGTCTTAGGATGCTTTACTGTTGGCATTACACAGGACTGATGGTAGCACTCACCTTTTGTTACCGGACAAGGTTTTTTCCGGATGCCCCAAACAATCAGAAAGGGGATTCATCAGAGAAAATGACATTACCAAAGTCCTCAGCAGTCCAATCCCTGTACCTTTTGGAGAATATCAATCCGTCCCTGATGTTTTTCCTGGAGAGAAGTGGCTTCTCTGCTGCCCTTCTTGACACCCCAGGCCGTTCTCCAAAAGTCTTCGCCTCACTGTGCGTGCAGATGCACTCACACTGGTGGTGCCCTGATCCCGCAGCTGAATCAACTGTAGGAGATGGTCCTAGCACTTGCTGGACTTTCTTGGGTGCCCTAAAGCCTTCTTCACAACAATTGAACCTCTCTATTTCAAGTTCTAGATGATCTGATAAATAGTTGATTTAGGTGCAATCTTAGTAGCAGCAATATTCTTGCCTGTGAATCCCTTTTTGTGCAAAGCAATGATGACTTCACGCGTTTCCTTGCAGGTAACCATGGTTAACAGAGGGAGAACAATGGCTACATCTGATTGGATGCACCTGCTTTTTGGTCAATCATTTTCTATCTTTCTCGTTTGATTTTCATCAAAAGCCAAAGTGCCCTCTATGTAAGGCCAGCTTTAACCAGCGAGGACCGGCTGAATTTCAATCAGTGTGTGTTTTTCTCCACTCATCAGAAGTCAATTAATGATTAACTTTTGTCAAAAGGGCATGTCAGAAAATTTTCAGAGGACCAGCATTTGTAGCCAATCAGAACGTAATGTCCCAGCAAGGAGAGAATTCCTCCATCCACATTGTTTGTGTGGATGGAGAAATCTGTTAGTTCTTTTGTTGGACATGGCCAGTATGACCATATTTACTTTTGTTAATCAGAAAATACAATGAGAGCACCATTACTAGCCACCAAGACTCTCCCACTGAACAATGGAATGGTGAGTGGGTAAGGTTTAGCTCTAAGGGGTAGTGCCCTTGTTAACAGAGTGAAACCAGGATCAGAGAGGTGCACAGAAGAGGCTGTTTTGGCCAACAAGGATATTAGCAGGCAACGTGCAGTATCTTTAGTCAGGCAAAGAATCTGCTTCTGTCATGGAATGGGAGAGGAACAAGACCTGTAAGTGTTACCCAGCTGCAACAAAATGAAATCAGAAGTCCTGCCCTGTCAGACAGGACAGGCTGTATGGCAGAGCTGTGTAATTCTCAGAAATGGATAGACAGAAATTCCAATCCTTTGACAGATATATGTATGTATTTCATTTGTGTATTGAGCTGCTTGCATGGTGTTCAGCTTTAAAGATATTGCCATGCAAGAAAAAGCCAGAATAATGAGTTCTTATATAACAGAAAACCCATTTCTAGAGTTTCACTAATTTACATCTGTAAAGAGTTTTGTTTGCAAGCTATTATCTAAAAACAGTTCCTTCTCTTAAAACAATTGCCGTTAAAGAGCATATTTATGCGTGTGATACTTTTAAAGTTATCTGCATCTGCAAAGATGGAATGGCTAGTCACTGTGCAGGCATAGATGATGTTTTGTAGACTCCCTAGGGAGCCACTGGAAATAATTGGGCTCTTCTACCTGTGCTGTGGCTACCTGCCCAGTACCTGGATCCAACAGCTTACTGCCAAAGCTTGGACAATATTCAGCCTCCAGTGTCTTTTTTACTATTTACTGCAGTTCTCAAACTGGGGAGAGATGCACCGGTACACAGTCATGTTGGAACAGGAAGGGGCCATCCTAAACTGTCCCACAAAGTTGGAAGCATGAAATTGTCCAAAATGTCTTGGTGTGGCTGATGCATTAAGAGTTCCCTTCACTGGAACTAAGCCCAATCCACAAAAAACAACCCCACACTATAATCCCCCCTCTCCACCAAATGATTTGGACCAGTGCACAAAGCAAGGTCCATAAAGACATGGATGAGTGAGTTTGGGGTGGAGGAACTTGACTGGCCTGCACAGAGTGCTGACCTCAACCCGATAAAACACCTTTGGGATGAATCAGAGTGGAGACTACGAGCCAGGCCTTCTCGTCCATCATCAGTGCCTGAACTCACAAATGCGCTTCTGGAAGAATGGTCAAACATTCCCATAGACACTCCTAAACCTTGTGGACAGCCTTCCCAGAAGAGTTGAAGCTGTTATAGCTGCAAAGGGTGGGCCAACTCTATAGTAAACCCTATGGACTAAGACTGGGATGCTATTAAAGTTCATGTGCATACTTTTGACAATATAGTGTATGCACTTTATAAATGTATGTATGTATGTGGCACAGAGAGAAAAACTGCAGCATTTTTTCACTAATAACCCATGGCTTGGGCCCAGGACCAGGTACACACCTGTAGTTATGCCTTAGGCATGCCAAGCACTGCAGTTATGTGAGGTCACTTCCCTCGAGTCAGAAAATGACTTCTCAGTTTGGGCCCCTATCCAAGATTAGAGATGAAAGGATAAGTTCACCTTTTATAACATGTTATATGTTACCGTATTCAGGGTGTAACATGTTACTGCTGCATCTGCCCCCGTGCTCCCCCGAGTCCCCACTGTGACCATGGATCATCTATCTATCTTTCTATCTATCTATCTATCTATCTATCTATCTATCTATCTATCTATCTATCTATCTATCTATCCCTTTCTCAACCAGGGTTCCTCCAGAGGTTGCCAGGGGTTTCCAGAGCAATGAACACTTTTTGCTTCCCAAATATGTAACCACTAATACAGTTTTTTTTGTTTAGCGATCTGAAAGGGTGGTCCTTACTTTTGACCACCAATATAATAATATAATTACTCAAGGGCTTCTTGAAACATGAAAGATATTTCAAGGGTTTCTCCATGTTAAAACGGTAGAGAAAGGCTGATCTCTATCTATCTATCTATCTATCTATCTATCTATCTATCTGGCTTATTCTATCTAACTATCTCTCTATCTACTGTATCTATCTATCTATCTATCTATCTATCTATCTATCTATCTATCTATCTATCTATCTATCGTCTACCTATCAGTCTATAGCACTGGCTACTAATTTTTAACAATGTTTATTCCCCTAAAATGAATTACCAATATTTTGTTACAAGTAGCTATTTCTGCATGCATGTTATACTAATCTGGGTTATAAAACAAATTGTTTCATGTTCTGGCATGCGATAAAGCTCAATAAGCCAAGAACTGCAATAAAACTATTGGCATCTAACTCCTTAAACTGATATTCACATATCTTGAAGTAAACTAGTAAAATATTATGTAATGCTGACACATTGTTGCATGATCTTTAACATTTTGCAGCCCAAACTAAAATCTGACCACCGAGAAGGAGCCGTAGAAGTATTGACAAGGATGGTCCATCTTCTTTACTGGATATTACCTTTAGATGATGTTAGAGATGAAAAATAGATTTATAACCCCCACTACCAATGATATAGGGCAGGGATATGCAATTAGCGAACCTCCAGATGTTGCAGAACTACAAGTCCCATGAGGCATAGCAAGACTGACAGCCACAAGCATGACACCCAGAGACAGAGGCATGATGGGACTTGTAGTTTTGCAACAGCTGGAGGTCCGCTAATTGCATATCCCTGATATAGGGGAAGTGTGGCAGAATAGGATAAAGCTATTTTAATTCACAAAATGATGTTGAACGTAGGATAGCAGATGGCACCATTTCCCCCACCAAAGGCTGAGAAAGCACAATTTCTAGCCCGCTGAGATGTATTGATCAGGTAAAGATCACTAAACTTCTGTCTTGGATCAAGCTGTTATAAATTCTAGTTGTAAACACAGGCTGCATGATCCTGATGGACAGATCAGTTCTAAAGAGACAGGACCTTTATTTTCGGCAGCAACTGGCAGTTTCGGAAATGGAGAAAACATCTGTATAAACAAGCTGATGGAAAGCTACACCACCACTCCCCCACTGTGATGGCTCTGCTGCGGATATGGAAGGAAATAAATACCATCCCGGGTAATAAGTGTCAACCTGCTCATGTAAAATCACTGTGATACACACAGACCACAACCTTTGGAGAAATTGCAATAAATATTGCAGTTATCTGTGTATTGTTTATAGCTACACCACATTTTAAAGTTTTTTTTTCCTTGTTTAAAAAAACCCCATATATTTACATTTAAGGTGCAATTCTATAGTTCTATGGAAATAGCAAGCTATACAAGTTATGCAGGTTATTTTGTAAATCAGAGCATAATGTATACTTTAACCACTTGCTTACTGGGCACTTAAACCCCCTTCCTGCCCAGGCCAATTTTCAGCTTTCAAAGCTGTCGCACTTTGAATGACAATTGCACGGTAATTTCACACAAATAGAGCTTTCTTTTGGTGGTATTTAATCACCACTGGGTTTTTATATTTTGTTAAAAAAACTAAAAAGGACCAAAAATTTTGAAAATAAAAACCAAAACTGTTTTATATTTTGTTATAAAATTTTGCAAAGAGGTAATTTTTCCCCTTCAAGGATATACGCTGATGAGGCGGCCCTGAATGGCACTGATAGGCTACACTGATGGGCACTGATAAGGCGGCACTGATGGACACTGATAGGTGGCAATGGTGGGCACTGATGGGTGGCACTGGTGGCTGGCATTGATAGCTGCCACTGATGGGCATTGATAGGTGGCACTGAAGGGCACTAATAGGTGGCACTCATGAGTAGCACTGATGGGTGGCAGCAATGGGCACTGATGGGTGGCAGTGATGGGCACTGATATGTGACACTGATAGGCAACATTGCTGGGCTGCAATGGTGATGGGGCACTGATGGGCACTGGTGGGCATTGACAGGTGGCACTGCTGGGCATTGATAGGTGGCACTGGTGGGCATTGGTATGTGGCACGGACATGCACTGGTGGGCACTGATTGGTGGCACTGATATGGACTGCTGGGCACTGGCAGGTGGCACTGGCAGACAGGGGCCGGGACTGGCCCCTTACTCCGGTCTGTGATCATCCGAGTCTCATAGATTCGGTCATCACAGAGCGCACCGCACGGCAATACAGGTCAGCGCTGTAGCCGTATTTCGGCTATAGCACGGATGGGAAGTGGTTAAAATCGAACTAGAGAACTACTACTTTCATTTTGGATAGAATAAGGGAGGGTTATAACCCCTGTCTGTTTTTTTTTTAAATGTGCAATCTGTGTCCCTTGGGGAAATTTGCCTTCACTTCCTGTTCCATAGCCGCAACAGAAAGTGAGAGGAAATCCCTGTAAATTAAAGTGAATGTAAACCTTCACATTTACCCAGTGAAGTAAACAGCCTCAGATGATATACAGAGATGAAACAAATCTCCCTATATAAGTTTTACATGCATATCTGCTGTCTTCACCTTTATATACTGTTTAGAAAGTGCACGTCCTGTTAGAATTTTCTCTTGATGATTCATCTATAAGAGTGGATTATTGCTATATGCTGTGAGACAGCTGTTTGGAGGAAAGGCACACACCCCCTCCCCACACATGCAGAGCTTTCCTCTGAATAGTTTAGCTGTGTGCTGATCTATTTATAGCATCACATGTTAGGAGTTTGATTGCTTCCCCATGCCTCTAGAATAACTTCCTAGAGTTTAGGGAGGGAGAATTCAAATGACCAGCCTGAATATTGAGCAGAGCCTAGGCAATCCATGGGGAGGTGTGCCCAGATGGTGGCTGGGGGAGGTGATAAATAGTCTGAAGCCCTGGAAAGAATATCCTCATCTGTTAGGGAATTTATTGGTGAGCTTCAGGGTGCTGTTTGCCCTTGGAGAACTTCTGGACTGGATGTTAGACACTCTCTAAGGGGCTGCACCTATGGGCTGATTCTGTTTCAGAATATTGTGAGTAAAGCCTCTATTGGGAGCTGCAATTTTATTCATAGTCCCCAGCCGTAAATATGCAGGCTGGTCCAGTCTGCCACTGCCTGTGCTACAAACTATCTTGGGGTTGCTAACCATAAGGATATAGACTGTTCCAGTTCACTATTACCTTTGCTAGAAAAAACTACATGTGAGAATGAGACTGTGCTGCTGTTACTGAGTGAAGAAGTGTCCTTGGTTAACTGTGCTGAACGTTTTGGAGTATTTCATACCACACCACTCTTTTCTGCTTCAAGTTTCTACAAGCAATAAATACTAATGTAGTGCTGCCCTCTTGAGGGTTGCTTAAAGAATCAATTCCCCCTTGGGTCTCCCCATTATGAGAGTCCTCCACCACCCCTAACACTCTGGGTTCACTCATATTGCAAGGCTCCATTGACAATTACTCTGTTTCAGTAATGGAGACCACAACATATATAGAGATAGAATTGTTATTTCTACAAGAAATAACAATCTTAAAGCAACAGAAATATCACAGTCCTTCACATCAACAAGTTAAACTTATTGTTCTAATGAACAAAGGTAGTAGTCCCTGTCACTCCCTGTATTCTCCAAAAACATCAACAGTTGAAAAGAATACAATTCCTCTAATTGAGTTTAAACAATACCCAAGGGTTCATTGGGAAAAGAGGTGATTTGGTAATATCTACTGAAACTGAAAAAGGGAAATAATACAGTAATACTCTATATCAAATAGATGACCCAAAGGGTAAATTGGTACCACTCAATGAATTATAACTCAGATAACAAGATTCTATAATGCACAAATAAAATATATTCACTTAGCAGTTAAAGCGGTTGTCAACCCAATAAAAATAAAAACCTGCAAGACAACAGCATAATGAGCTAGTACTAGCTCATTATGAAATACTCACCTTGAAACGAAGATCCGACCGGGCTGCTCGGTCCCCTCTGAGGGAGCGGACATCTTCCCTCAGATCTTTCTTCCGAGTGCGCGGGGGAGCCTGTCTTTCTGGCAAGGTCTCGCGCTATGCGCCGGGCCTTTGCCGGGACATCATGGCGCATGGGCCGGGACATACATGGCGCATGTGCCGGGACATACACGGTGCATGTGCCGTAACGCTGCAGCTGCTTGGAGGGGGAATAACTCCTAAACCTTTCTATAGGCTTACCTGCAGGTAAAAACTCCTCAAAAGGATAGACAACCGCTTTAAATTAGTGTTATATGAGTACACCAGATAACTATGAATTTCTATTTAAATTCTCCGGTTCTAGCTTAGAGAGTTCTTAGGAGATATAGTAGTTCCAAGTACATAGCCCTGAGTATATTACTGGGGAGAGGATGAGTAGATGAAGTTGTAATAATCGTGTCTTGCAGAATCCAAGCAATCTTCTGCCGGCTATAAGAGTTAGGTACCTAAGAACAATGTTCCACTGCACTGTAGTGATCACTGACTTCTTGAATAAACTGGTCACAAACGGCAATCCAGTGTATATAAATGGTAATCCAAGAGGTAATAAAGAGATGCTGCATAAACAGTATAAGTACTCCTATGTGTGGGCCTGAGCCTGCTCACCAAATCCAAACTACTGTATGTAGACAAACGATCCAGCACTCAGATGAAGATTATCGTAATGCTGGGACCGTTAGTTCACACTGGCTGCTTGCTCCTGGAAGGTAGATAGCATCCGCTGCACTCCTTGCAGCTCTCCTGGATCGATAGATACAACTGCTGTGATAGCTGCTGCTGCTTCAATCCTGACAGAGATGAGAATCGCAAGGCTCCACTGGTCACTCTCTGTGTTGCTGGAGAGCGGCTGCTAGCTGGGTCACCTGCAGAGAATTCAGTCGACTGGAACGCTGTACATAGGGCGGGGGCCTAGCTCTAGTTGTAGCAGCACGCATGGCTCCTCACTGATCATTCACGCTGTCCAAAGAGCCCACTCTCAGCTCCTCCTCCCACTTAAATACGTTTCTCCCACAATGCTTTGCACCTCCCAGAAGTCCCCAGCGCAGCACAGCCTGATGGGAAATGGAGTCCTTCATACCAGAGTCCGCTGACTGTTTCTCCTTTCCACACTACAATTCCCACAATGCTTCACCCTTATTGTAATTACAGTCTTATTCCACAAACACTAGAGGTAGTTCCCCATGTTAAGCATTGAACACAATTGTCTGTATGCCAGATGAATATTTCTGAACTCCTGGCTACACTAAAAAGATGCCTAGACTGTTTAATGAGCAAATGTGAATGGACAGCTGCTGTGTGACTGGTTGCCTCTACACAAACTTAGGAAAGAACTGGTAAACTACAGTGGCCCCATTGGGGGGCAGCACTACATATAGGCTACATTTTCCTTGCCCAGACATCAGAGCAATCTGCTTCTAATATGGAAATATTGTGGCCTTTTCTATTCTTTCTCGACTTTGTAGTAGTACGTCATTTGCAATATTTACATGAATTGCTGACTCATGTCTGAATACTTTATTAGTGTCACATACTAGGTTACCATCTACAATATTGTCATCATCATACCACAACAATTACAGTCACTATTACTTTGATGATATCCTGTAGACCTTCAAAAATCAATACAAACTTTGTAGAAACTGTTTTCACCAACCATGACACAACTTTAACAAAGGTTTGGACTGAGCCATAGAGGTAGGGCTTTAGTGGAAAGGGCCAGGATCTAGGCTTAGCAGATGCTGGACTCCTACATGAAATGTGTAGAGATTGTTGAATGCAGCATAAGGTGGAAGATGCAGCACAGAGTAAAGAGTGGGCAGGGCTGGTGACCAGATGTAGGCTCTGCTCTATGGAACGATAGTGAACTGGAAATACTGGATGAATCCTCGGAGAAAAGGACATTTTATTCCCTTTAAACCCTGCAGAATAGGTAGAATGTAGAACTAGATTTACTTACACACTTGGCATAGAAAGATATTAAAGTGTTACTAAACCCACAACAGTAAAAGCAGTCTGTATATGCAGGAAAGCGTGCTCGTTATACTCGCTGTGGAACCTAAGGGGTTAATCCTCCACACTGTGTGAAAAGGCTGTTTGACCCTGTCTTCTCTGATCCTCACCTCCTTCCACTGTCCCCTAATAAGTTCCAGATAACACATGGAGTCAGGCTGCACATGCTCAGTTTGGTGTGTATTGCTAGAGTTTTTTTTTCTTGGAAGGATACATGTGATCAGCACAGAGCCAATCAGCACTGTCCAGACAGAGGGTCAGGGGTCCTGCAGTCTCATAGGACAATCAGAAACTCCTACAAACCTTAACCAGTGCTTGGCTGGACACTGATAGAAGTCACAAGACTGCTGTAACTGCTGATGAGAAAAGGTATCTAGCAGTTTATATTTACTAAAATAATTGCATTTCTGTGTTCTGTGTACTGTGGGAAATCAGATATAGTGAATGCAGGCTCCTGGGTGTAGTAACACTTTAATGGTATTCAATATATATAAGTATACATCGTATACAGTATATTGTTATTTGTCAAAAAGTTTCACAAGTTTCAGAAAGAATATGCAAACTGGGAACTCAGGTGGTTAATAAACAGAAGCCTCAATAACATACAAAGAGTGCAATCCCAATTGGCCATGAAGTACATAAGCACATAGAGTGGGTATATGTGTATAACTATGAAAAGACAACTAGTCAAACTAACAAGCAAAATTGAAGAGGTAATAGGGTAGCTAAATTGAAGTGAATGCAAGTCTGAAAATGGAATTCTTATATACTGCACAAAAAACTAGGAAATTGTCTGGTATTTCACAAACGGAATATACTGTATGAGAAAAGGGCATAAGGAGACAGAGAAAAAAAGAGAAATAATACAAAAAGGGGAGTGAAAATAAGAACAAAATGATCTTTGTTTGATTTTTGGAGGACATGCCTTTTAGTATTGGAAAAAGTAGGGAATGGTTAAAACCCTTGTAATTGTATTTGTGGTCTGTATCCCACTGCAAAATTCCCTCTCAGATATGTAGCACTACTCCAACGGAGCCGCTGGAATTTGGGCCTTTTCCTCCATACAGCATCCAAAGCCAGGCAACAGGAATTTGCCACACTCTCCAACTGGCTCAAAAAAACTGTTTAGTGTTTTGCTTTTTAGAGTTTATTTTTTAGAACGATTAACTTGGGTAGGAATTGGGGTACATAGGATACCCATAACTTGAAAAACTGTAAACTTTGAACAGCAAATGATGACCTGCTAATATGTCTGGCTACACTAATCCAAACTGTAGACCTGGGCTGCAACAGTGGGAGTATTTGTCTCCAATACTGCCTAACCACCACTCCATCACTCCTAAAAAAGTAGCTCACACAGGACAAAAATTGGTGTTTAATGGCCATAGCAGCCTTTTATTAACAAAAATCGATAAATAATACAGAATAATATTTAATACAATGGGAATGGAGCCCCAGGTCCTTGTAGGCATCTCTACTTCAAGTGTTACTAAAGGCTTTATTTTTTAAAATTAAAAGAACCAACATGTTATATTCACCTGCTCTGTGCAATAGTATTGTACAGAGCAGCCCTGAATCTCCTCTTATTGGGTACCCGTCCGGCGATCTTGGCTCCTCCAGCTTGCTATGGGGGCACGAAGTGTCTGCTCGCTCTCGAGCTGTGTGTCTATGGAGCTGTGATTCCTGCTCACTGCATCTGATTGACAGCAGCAGGAGTCAATGACTCCTGCTGCTGTTCAAGGCCCTGTGTGAAGAGGACGAGAGGAGAGAAGAGATGCAGCCAAGCACAGAGCTGGATCTCTTCTCCCCTCTCTTCCCTTTAACACAGGGAAGGGGAAGGACAGAGAAATATAAAACATTTTTTACCTTAATGCAAGGAATGCATTAAGGTAAAAATGTTTTTAGCTTTAGTATTATTTTAACTTAGTATCTGCATAAACCCATAATTTAGGCCTCCATCCACACAACACTGACTCAGAGACAATTGCTCCAATAACCGCAGATACAACCATGAATAACCCTAGGTCACTGTCATGGAACTATAAAAAAATAAAGGGAGCAATACCTAAGATGGGTTCCTTCCAATTTACATTGGACCATAATGACTACCTTCAGTGACCTAGTACCCCACCAACTGCTATGACATATGCAAACCAAACCTGCACATCTACAGTATAATACAACAACCATCAACTTAAACTTTTAGAGGGGGGGAAGAGGTGGGAAGTTCTCCCAATGCAAGCACTCTTCTGACTGAAGACTTCCTGGAACCCTTTTCCCAACCACCCCCTAAAGCCCCTCCTGTTTCTGTCTGGGCCACTAATCAGGTAAGTACCCCTTAAAACGTTATTTACTTTTAACTTACAAACCCCTCCTATGCCAAAACCCCTTTCCATCCAGTCATGTAGGCCCTATGTCCGTGTCTCTCCTAAGACCCCATACACACTATTAGATTTTCTGCAGATTTTTGTCTCCAGATTTACCAAAACCATGTAGTGCAAGGGCCTGTCTGATTGCATACAAATTGAAACTCTTAAGGTTTGACCTCATATTATATGTTTTTGGTAAATCTGAAGCCACAAATCTGAAGAAAATCTAATAGTGTATATGGGGTAATTTCTCCTAAAGCCTCGTACACACAGTGCGATCGTTGTACGACCTCACGTCCAACTTTTCCCAAAATCGGCTGTCCGTGATTTTGTCTAGTGTACTGACGGGAGTAAAGTTATCGTTTGACAAATGAGAACGTAGTGACGTGCTATGAGCATATAAAGAGGAAGTTTGGTTTTCGTGCGTCGCCCTTTGGGCCCCTTCCACTAATTTAGTGTTTAAACGACCGTATACTTCCGGCTCGTTCCTGGGTTTCCCGAACATGCGTGTTTGTACTTACAAATTTTGTTTGTCCAACTTCTGTACAGACAAGCCCAAAATTGGACGACGCCTTGTCGGCAGACAAAAGTTTTCTAGTTTGCTCATACAACTTTTGTTGGATGATAAAATGTACCACTTTAATAAAAAAAAAAGTTGTTTACCATGGTGTAGCATCCCCTGTTCTTTTACCAACACTCTGTAAACGTCTGGGAACTGAGGAGACCGGTTGCTGGAGTTTTGAGAGTGGAATGTTGTCCCATTATTGCCTGATATAGGATTCCAACTGTCCCAGGTCTTGTTTGTCATATTTTTCATTTTAATGTGCCAATTTTTTTTAATTGGTGAAAGATCTGGACTGCAGGCAGGCCAGTTAGGCACCCAAACTCTTCTACTATGAAGCCATGCTGTTGTAATAGTTGCAGTATGCAGTTAACATTGTCCTGCTAAAAAATGCAAGGCCTTCCCTGAAAAAGACATTGTCTGGATGGGAGCATATGCTGCTCTAAAACCTGGATACACCTTTCAGCATTGATGGTGCCTTTCCAGATGTGTAAGCTACCCATTCCATATGCACTAATGCACCCCCATAACATCAGAGATGCAGGCTTTAGAAATTAACACTGATAACAAGTAGGCAGTACCTTCTCCTCTTTAGTCCAGAGGACGTGGAGCCCTTGGTTGGCAAAAAAGAATGTCAAATTTCTATCCATCTGACCACAGAACAGTTTTCAACTTTGCAACAAATCATTTTAAATTAGCTTTGGCCCGAAGTAGATGGTCACGTTTCTGGATCGTGCTCAGATATGGATTCTTCTTTGCATGAGAGAGCTTTAACTTACATTTTTGGATGGCATGACAAACTGTGTTCACAGACAGTGATTTTTGGAAGCATTCCTGAGCCCATGCAGTGATGTTGTTCACAGAATCAGGCCTGTTTTTAATGCAGTCCCTTGCACACAGATATTTCTCCAGAGTCTCTGAATCTTTTGATGATATTATGTAGTGTAGATAATGATATATTTAAAGTTTTTGCAATTCTACATTGAGGAACAATATTTGAAAATTGTTCGACAATATGTAGACGCAGCTTTTCACAGATTGGTGAACCCCTGCCTATCTTTACTTTTGAAACACTCTGACTCTTTATGATTTGGGAAATATTACAATCCTGTTACTGACACATTGCCAAATAATCAAATTTGCTGCAAAATGTTCTTCCAGCTCTTCCTTGTTAAGCCCAGTACACACACAGGCAGAATGTCAGGAGACATTTGCCGGTTGAAAAAAATGGCCGACATTTTGCTGTGTGTATGTCAATCTGTCCGACAGAAGCCGGCCGTTCGGTTGGCATCTGTCGGACGTGCATGCTGGAGAACCAGCAGCCGACCAAATCCCAATCAGCGATCTCAGCCATTAGCTGAGAGCGCTGACTGGATGGTTCTGGCGGGTGGGCCGTGCCCTGTCAGAACACAGCAGCTCAGCGGGCAAGATTGCTGGACTAACCTTGCAGTGTGGTTAGTACAGAGCCGACAGTTTTTTTTATTTGCGCAACCTGCAGGGTTGCATGAAAAAAACCTGTAGTGTGTACCCGGCTTTAGTATCACTTACTTTGCTAGTTTTTTATTGCCCTGTCCCAACTTTTTTGAAATGTGTTGCTGCCATCAATTTCAAAATTGCCTCATTTCTTTCTTAAAATGGTAAATTTTCTGAGTTTAAACATTTGATATATTCTCCGTTTTCTCTTGTGAGTAAAATATGGGTCTATGGGATTTGCTAAATATTACAATCTGTTTTCTGTAGATTTTAACCTCCCTGGCAGTAATCCCGAGTGTGGCTCGGGGTGAATTTCAGTACCATTAGCGGTAACCCCGAGCCACACTCGGGAATGAATTGCTGGATCCAGGGCATCGTTACTCACCTTGTCCCCTGGATCCAGTGATGTCCTCCCGCGGTCTCAGCTTGTCTGTCCTCTGCCCAATGCATCTGTGTGCCGGGCTCCGTTCCCTGCGAGCATCGCGTCGCACGGGGACAGAGCCCGGAGGCAAATTCAAATAGTGAAACACACAGTAAACATACAGTACACTGTAATCTGTAAGATTACATTACTGCATGAAATAATTTCACATCCCTTTTGTCCCTAGTGGTTTGCCCAGTGCCCTGCATGCACTTTTATATTATAAATGTCATTCTTTCTGCTTGGAAACTTGAGGGTGTCCATAGCAACCAAAAAGTGTCCCTTTACGTCAAAAGTGGTTTTTGATCAGCTAGAAAACACTGATAGTAAATAAGAATCATTTGCAGAATTGAGTGATACTGATTTTTAGGGAAATTTATCATCAGAAACTGAAAGTGACGACAGCGACAATTCTGCAACTGAGCAAATTTCAGTGTTTTTGGTTTGATTACATTATTGAATAAATTTTATTACTATTACGTTATTATTTTTGATAATTTATAATATTATAATTTATGATTTCTTGTTTCAAACTTTATCATACCCGGGATGTCTACTAGACTCTTCTTTGGACAGATTTAAGTGAGTTATTCCTAAGAATTACAGGTCTACAATATCAAACACCAAATTTCCATGCAAAATAATGTACCGCTTTCAGCACCAAAAATCTGACATAATCATACCGCCAGGGAGGTTAAACAGCTTCTCCACATTTTTGAAATTGGGGTTGTAAGGTTCAGGAATTGGCCCATAGTCTGCTTGAGTGGCAGGCACTGCCCAGATAGCAATAACCACAAAATAAAAACCTGTAGGTTGTCTGTAAAAATTTCAGCTTGAATCTTCTAGCGTTTTTATACCACCATTAATCCAGGCAGATGGCTGTAAAGTGGCACAAGGTAGCCCCACCTCGGTTCCCTTTATTAAGCATATGAGTCATATAGAAAGGGGCATTCCAACACAACTGAAATACATGCAAGCCATTTCCCTGTTACCCTCCAAAGTGCACAGTATATAGACAATCCAGGGTACTGAAAACCCTTGAAAGCTTCCAATAATTCATCATCATTAAACTGAGAAAGGATTAGCTGTTATAGTTTACTACCCTTTTCTGTTATCATTGCCCTTTGCAATGCCCTTTTAAATGAGCCCAAAAGTCTGCTGCATGGGATGGTTTTACATAAGCCCCAAAATAAAATGCTTCTATTTCTCAAATGTGCAATGAAGGAAGCAAATACAGCAAGACCCTGTGATTCTCTTGGCTGCACTACTTAACACTGTACAAAGAACCGTTTCATTCAGTTCTGGATCGCACACAAATATTGCCGGTATGCACTGCCTAAATCATTTACCAGAATGTGGTTTGGTAAAAGTTTTGCCTATGAAGGAAATGACTTGGTTCTCTTGGAAAAAACATTTGCTCTGTTTACTCATTCAGATTAAACTGTCCATTTTCACTTCTGCTTGAGGAGTTCATAGTTATATAACAATTGCCATAGTCCTTTATATAAGGGGATTTCCAGGCTTCCACAACTCTGCCAGTGTAAAATCTATAAAAATAAAAAAAAACATTTTAATGCAACCAGGAAGATTGTGTAAAATTAAAGCAGTTTTAAGCCCAAAAGCAAACAATTATTATATTGCAGCTTCCCAATTATTAGATGTCGTGACTGCATTCATTTTTTTTTTTTTTAGGCTTTCTTTCCCTTATTTTCTCCTGGTAATTTGCCCAGTAAGTCTTTTGTTTTTTAAAAGAACAAGCTCTCTTTCAGATGTAGCAGTTAGAGGGGTGAGATAAACCATTTACCACTGACAGGGGTGCTTACAATGGTCAGCTTTTACTTGTTTACCTTTATCCAAAAAGGGAAAAAAACAGTTGATGTAACTGCTTTCAAAGTATGAGCTGGAGTTTGGCTTCCCCTCCCCCCGACTGACAATGTTGCTGTCCAAAAGTGCCCCTGTGCTTCTTCTTCCAGAGTGAAAGCACTCTAATACCTGTTACTGGCAGATCACTGGGTGAAAACAGAGGGAAAAAGTCTATAAAAAGAAAACTAATGAAAAGTTATCTGTCATCCTAAATGTTAAGGTGGAGGCCTTTGAAAAGATATGGGACCCATGGATACATTGGGGTTGATTTACTAAAGGCAAATAGACTGTGCGCTTTACAAAGTGCAGTTGCTCCAGAGCTTAGTAAATGAGCATAAATTTTGCTGACTTCTATCATCCAATCATGTGCAAGCAAAAATGCATCTCCTTTTTATTTACCTTGCATGCTACTAGGTATTTATTGCAAAGTGAAGCTTTACTTCACTTACTAAGCTCTGGAGCAACTGCACTTTCAGAGGGCAACTGCACTTTAGTAAATCAACTCCAATATCTCTCAGGTGGAACATAAAGGAAAACTGATATAGACCCCTTGGGGCAATTAAACGTGGGAGACAACAAACATCTTCCTTTGATAACACATTGTTTAAAATTATTTCATTCTGATATTAAGAGTTTCACATTAATTTTATGTTTTATCTCCTTTTATTAGGCAATTTCGTAAATTATACATGCGGTTAACATATACTGTACATATTGTGATTCAACATATGTATTTGGATTTGGGTTTCCTTTTTAGCATGAACAACACACAGTATAAATAATAACCTTTGTGGGTAAATATAAACATTGGTAGGTGCACCACTCAAATAGTCCATTGACAGTTCAATAAGTGTGAATACACTAAATCCAAAACCCGCCACCACGGTATTCCATGATCTTGGCCGTAGGTGTAAAGAATGTATGGAAACCACCACCGACACCCACACACACTGGGTCTTACCAGACAGACCGGACCCCCCTCACAGAGGTCAGGTAAGCATAATATAGATGGGTATAGGTGTACAGATGATGTGCCCGTCCAAACCACGTCACACACTTCCCCGTCAGATCACTCGATAGCTCATGGTGTCCAGGGATATTCATGTACTGAGATTTTCACCCATGTATACAGCAGATTGCACGCTTCTACAGGCCGTTCCTCAGATGGTGCACATTGAAGGATAAAGGCACAATATAGTGTAGTAATTTGGGTAAAAGGAAATTTATTAAAATAAAAGGTATAGCACTCACATGTTTGTGGATACAAGTTCGCATTGAAACATTTAAGGGAGATGTTTCCAACCACCAAAATGGCCGTTGCTGTGTCGCCACATGATGACGTCACACGTCACATGTCCTCGTATGCGTTCTAACGCGTTTCGTCATAGGCTGACTTTATCAAAGTGGGTAAATATGCTACAGAGCAACTGCTATAATCAGCTGGTTCATCCAAAATCATATCAGAGAGTATATTACAGGCGGCTCCCGGGTTACAAACAAGATACGGTCTGTAGGTCTGTTATTGAGTTGAATTATTTGTCGGAACAGGTACATTTTTTAAGTGTAGCTTCAGCCAAAAAAAATATTTTTTAAACTTTTTAGATAGCATAGGGAAGGGTTAACACTCCTGTAATGTTTGTTTTGCTGTCTATGTTCCTGTCCCAATGATAATTGGATTTTGAAAATTGTGGGTTGTTGTGGAAACAGGGATTGGTGATAAAGCATCAGTAGAGACTTCTTTTTCCCATAATAACTCTTACAGGAGTGAATTTCCCTTCCTAGGGGTAGATTTCCTCTGACTCCCTGTTGACTCCCTCCGTTTGTAAATAGGAGTCATTTGTAAGTCAGATGTTTGTAACTAGGGCACTTATATTATCAATCAACACATTGATGCCTTCTTTTTGGTTCATGGAAAAGAAAAGTAATAGTAATAAATAGTTAAAAAAAAGAAATGAAGAAGGAGAAAGGAGAGAAAAGCAAAGGGGGAGAGAAAGACGAGAAAAAGATGGGGGGGGGGGACATAGTGGGGTCCCGGACTGTTGAGAGAACTCATTTGCTATTAGAAATGAAGGAGTCAAAGTCCGAGGAATATCTAAAGTGCGACCATACTGTCCACATAAGTTTATGCGATTTCGACTTCTCTGTATCCCATGCGATCAAACTCAATTTTGTCCACCTCATAAGCCCATTCTGCCCTTGAAAGAGCCTCAACCTGGCACCAGCGTCTGGCTATAACAGACCGAGCCGCCGTAGTAATGTGCCTAGCTTTTCATATTAATTTTAATCGATGGGTCAGCCTTTCGCTTCAGACCAGCACAATGCCTTACTATGCCACACAATTCATTAAAAATGTCTAAGGACTATATAGCTCAAACAAGGTTTGTGTCCCCATTTCTATTTATAATGCTCAAGGTTTTATATGCAGATTGTGAAATGTCCCCAGAGAAAATATGCCTGTATCTTTTTCTTAGTTAAAATTAACAAAAAAGTATTGGAAAGAAAAAAAAAGAAAACTAACGCAACCAATATCTTGAATGATTTGGTTGTGGGTTTATTACCACTTTAAAGCTGAATTCAAGAACAAAAATGTAATAAATATTAGCTCATCCAGTCCTTAGATGAAAGCTAGTTTACCTTTTTCAAGTGTTGCTTTATTATAACTTGCTGGTCCTGCCAGCAACACACTTTCTTGTCTTCCTAGGGTGGCAAAGATCATTCAATGTTCTTAATCTAGGTCACCCAATATGTAACCTAAAAATTCCTACCTGTTCTGGATCTTGACTTGGATGTGCTGCTCATCCTTCAAGCTCCTCTGGTCAATTGGTGCAGCTCCAACAACACCTTCCGGGTTTTCAGCAGAAACTTAAAGCTAGCCATACATTTTCTTTTCCAATAATTTTTATTCTACATTTCAAAGGAAAAATACAAAGCTCCAATATTAGCACATAAAACAGTCAACATTCCATATACGCATACTGGAATGTGATGCATTACAAGAGGAATGAATAACATGGCTTCCTACTATATAATGGCAACTGTTGTAGAGAGAAACAGAAAGGAGACTGAGTAGAAAGAAGAAAGAAAAAGGGGAAGAAAAAAAGGGGTAATATAGTAAAGCGTGCACCCCATTTGGACCCTGATTCAGAATAACAAGCACAACTTATGAAGCATCCGACAAATTATTCAGAGCTCCCAGATTTTATCAAACAAGGCCTGTTTATCAAGTAGTATTGCCGAAAGTTGCTCATTGACCATAATCCAAGACAACTTGGTCTTCATTAAGTCAAATGGGATCGTGGGGGACTTCCATGACCTGACAATAAAGATTCTGTCTGCTCCAGAAATAAATGCTATGAGTCTCCTCGCATGTCTCGGAGCTCCCTCCACTGGTTGACCAAGTAGTGCCTGGTGTGGCGACTTAATGAGGTTCGCCTGTGTGTGGGTGTAGATGAAATTGTATATGTGGATAACAAAAACGCTTCCCTTTTGGGCACGTCCACTAGACATGGAACATTGTGCCTTCCATACTGCACACCCTAAAGCACAACGGGGAAACACCCGGGACACAGGAGGCCACTCTCGATGGCACCATGTACCATCATAATAGCACTTTATAGTTTGCTTTGATCAGAGAAGTATTAATGTATGATTTAGAAGCGGGTTGTGCTAGCTTAAACCAGTCAGCCGTCTCCAGCGTTTTGCCTAAGTCTTGTTCCCATTTGTCCATGTAATAGAACTTATTAGAACTAGAAGTCAATATTGCATAGGGTTTTGATATATGACCAGTGTGTGCCTATCAAAAATCCTATAGAGGTACTCCATCACCATGCAGGGAGTTAGATCAGAGGGGCAGCTTAGAGTCGCTAAGAAATGTGTGATTTGAGCATATCGATAAATTCCTGAGTTAGGAAGTTGATATTTTTCCTCTAAGGATTGCCTCGATAGGATACCTCTATGATCGCACATATCGGCTATGAGTAAGGAACCTTTGTTTGTCCATCACAGAAAAGTTTTGGGGATAGAGACCCGGAGTGAAGGCAGGATTATGGACCAAGGGTGCCAATGGAGTGTGGGGGGATTCGAAACCGTGTGTGGTTGTTATTCGGTCCCATAAGTGTAGGGAATAGGATAAAATTAGACACAAAATAGCCAGTCTATCTTTAGGTCGTAACCACATCAAATGACTTATTGGTTTAGTTGGATGAAGAGAAGATTCTATTTTCATCCACAAGGGGGGAGACTTTGAAGCTAGCCATACATTTTAAAATCTAAGCATTACCAACTAACTAACTATGAAATGCTAGAGCTTATTCAAATGAGTGTAAACCAAATTCATTTCTTAGGTAGGCTCCCTCACTAAATACTTGTTAGTAGGTCTAAAAGAAATTGTATAGCCATTGTACATTCAAAGTATAAAATGTAAGCAGCTTAACACATGAACCTGAGTAGGGCGAGTGTGCCCACCAAGTACAGGTTCGACCAAAGTGCAGCTTACCCAACACAATAAGGTCTTATACTAGCCATAGGTGTGTTTTAACTATAAAACTCAGTTGAACTTTTAGTTTAAAGTGTATTTACACTTTTGCAGCCAAATTGGCTGATTTTTTTCAGCTGCCGCTTACCTTTTTTAAACGTTCTTTTCTGAGAATTTCAGCGAGGAAAAATTCATCAATTTTAAACTAGATTTAAAAAAAAAAAACAACAAAAAGGGCGCAAATACCTAGTACATTCTCTGAAGCACTACGTGTTTGCGCCCCTTTGTTTGTACAGATAAAGATTCCCCGATCTTAGGAGGGCTACAATGCCAGCATCATCCAGTCCAGGTTGCCCAGTGGCTACAGCATTTGGAAACATGTTTACATCCAGCTTCTCTCTGAGTTTTTACTTTGCAAGCATAGATTTGAACACTGCCTGTCCTAACAAAAGGTTAAACATTTAAAAGCGGGGCTTCTCCATTGTATGTTAATCAGAACTTGATTCAGACTGTCTCAAGCTTTTCAATTGGGACAGATCACAGTGAGATTCTTTTCATACTGAGGCACTTTACAGGTGTTTTTTAGCTAAAAATAACGTCTGTAAAGCGCCTCTCCATGAAAGTCAGTGTATCCTTTCACACTGGGGCAGTGCACTTGCAGGACAGGAAACAAACTCCTGTGAGCAGCAATTTTGGGGCAGTACGTGAGCGATGTATACACCACTCCTCCACCGCCCCTACCCATTGAAATGAATGGGCAGTGCTTCCGAAGTGGCTGTACAGTGCTCTGGAAGCACCGCATACTGGCACATTTAACCCCTTCTTAGGGGTTAAAAGCATCCCTCTGCCGTCCGAATAGCGGCGCCAAATTGGTAAAGCTGACGCTCAGGCGGCCCAAGTGTGAAAGTGCTCTAAACGTCTTCATAAATTCTTCCAATCACCCATGACACCTTCTCCTACCAAACATCTAAAAGGTAAGAAATATTTTTTAGGCATGTTGTGTGAATGCAAATACATAACACAAATAAAGTGGTGTTTTTCCAAATTTGACTGCAAAAGCGGACAAGCTAAACAGATATGTCTAAAAAGCAAACCTTTACTCCGGGTACTCTGGGTACTCCGGTTTCCTCCCACACTCCAAAGACATGCTGGTAGGTTAATTTGATCCTGTTTAAAAAATTGCCCCTAGTATGTGTATGTATGCATGTGAGTTAGGGACTTTAGATTGTAGGATCCTTGAGGGTAGGGACTGACTTGAATGTACAATGTATATGTAAAGCGCTGCGTAAATTGACGGCGCTATATAAGTACCTGAAATAAATAAAATAAATAATAAATAAAATAAACACAAAGCACATGAAAAACTATACTTTAATGTCAAAGTTTTCAGCCAAATACATTCCAGGTGCAATAAAATAAAAGGTATTCAAAATCTTACAGTTTTTTTTTTGTTTTTGTTTTTTAGAAAGTAGCCACAGCCTGAGTGGAAATGTCTATGTCCTGCAATCATGCTGTTGAGAAGGAACCTTGCACTCTGGGCTTAAACAATGGTCTTTCTGCACAAATCTGACATGCACCCTCGATAGAGATAGAGCTCTTTTATCAGTAGAAGAGCTGATCCAAAGGAAAAACTGTAAAACATTGTACACCTATGGTTTTGATACACCTGGATTGTATGTATCTTAAACCAAAAGCTGTATTAAACTTAAAAACAAAAACGTATGAAATTGCAGCTTACACATTTTTAGACAAAGCAAAACGAAGGCGATTCTAAGTGCAATAAAACTAGACTTTAATTGTCCAAACAAGATTAAAAACACTAACAAGAAGTATACAGGCAGTATGACATACAGTGGGAGGGTTTCCTTATGGATATGACAGCCGCAGATGGTGGACTGACCGACCAGCGGTGGAAAGCTGTGTGTGGAAATCCAGTGTGGCACGCAAGTACACAGAAGTGACGTCAAAGGGGACGGTGACACGTTTCAGAGCATGCGTTAGCATGCACGTTAGCACCTGGTCGTGGTCATAAACTGGCTGCGACCAGGTGCTCCTCACAAGATTTATGACAAAGGTGTGAAAAGAATTATCATAAGAGTTGTCCAAGAGCCAAGGAATACTTGTGGAGAGCTTCAAAAAGACCTGGAATTAGCAGGTACAATTGTTTCAAAGAAAACAATAAAAACGCCATGGCCTGTATGCACACTCACCATGCAAGACCCCATTGCTGAAGAAAAAGAATGTTGAAGTTCATTTAAAGTTTGCTGCACAACATTTAGACAAGCCTATGAAATACTGAGAGAAAATAGTCTGGTCAGATGAAAAACAAAATTGAACTCTTTAGATGCCATAATATACACCATGTTTGGAGGTCAAATGGCACATCACCCCAAAAACACCCCGACACCAACAATGAAGTTTGGAGGTGGGAACATCATGGTGTGGGGCTGTTTTTCAGCATACGGTACTGGAAAACTTCATATCATTGAAGGAAGGATGAATGGAAAAATGTACCAAGACATTCTTGATAAAAATCTGCTGCCATCTACCAGAATGATGAAGATGAAACGAAGGTGGACATTTCAGCAAGACAATGATCCCAAACACAAAGCCAAGAAAGCTCAATTGGTTTCAAAGAAAGAAAATAAAGTTGCTGCGATGGCCCAGCCAATCACCTGACTTGAATCCAAAAGAAAATCTATGGAAAGAATTAAGATCAGAGTTCATAGAAGAGGCCCATGGATCCTTCAAGATTTGAAGACGGTTTGTGTGGAAGAATGGGCCAAATTCACACCTGAGCAATGCATGGGACTACTTTCTCCATACAGGAGGCGTCTTGAAGCTGTCATTACCATCCAAGGATCTTGTGTGAAGTATTACATACATTTCCCTTTTGTCCTGTGTCATTCCCTTTTTTTACACATAATTTAGTTCTGAACTTATTGTTATTTTTTTCTTTGTATGTATGGATTGCATGGGTTGTTACCAACACGTGGTTAAAATTTAATGTCAAAATAAAAAAAAGAATCAAAAATGGTGACGAGTTCAATACTTATTTTATCCGCTGAATGTAAGAGGATATCAAATGCATTATAGGGCACATTTCTCCACCTTTGCCATTCACCTGTATGGCCTTGACCATATATCTTAGTGACTTCATAGCTAATTAAAGTAGTAAACGCTATACAACTGATCCACTAAAAGCATGATACCAAAAAAAAATGCACTTTCAAAGACATAAGGATAATCCAGAGCGTCATGCAATTGTTCTTACAATTTCTGCAACATATTAGTATTGTAGCCCATTCTGTCTGAAGCCGTCGTCATCTTTGCAGAATCCTCTCATTCCCTTAACCACCTGAACTTCTGCCCTTCTCCCTACTCTGCAAGTGCAGTTGCTCCAGAGCTTAATAGGTGAGGTAAAGCTTCACTCAAAGAATACCCAATCATGTAAAAGGAAAATAAAGAAAAAACAGCATTTTTGCTTGCACTTGATTGGATGGTGGAAGTCAGCAAAAGCTCTGGAGCAACTGCACTTCCAGAGTGAAACTGCACTTTGCAAAGTGCACAGTCTATTTGCCTTTAGTAAATCAACCCCTAACTGTTCTTCCTGATGTCATACCTTCCACAATTCTCTTCCCCGTCATACCTATGAACTTCTCTCTTGCACATACTACCCACCACTTCATACCCTTTAAATCCCACTATTGCCCACTGTCATACCTTCCACACCTCTCTCCTGTACATACTCAGGGCCATTGATAAGGGGGGACCACCGGCCCTGGTGTACAGGGCCTGGTCCCTGTCAGTTCAGGAGGAGGGGCCCAGGCAGCTAACAAGTCCACCTGCAGCTGCTAAGCTCCATTCCATTTCACAGCCTCCTGCCATTTTCTCATAGAGCGGCTTAGTGCTGGGATATCAGCTCCCACTCTGCTCTTCCAGTGTAACTTGTTTTTGTTGCCTTCTGTGTACCTCTTATTGTAACTTTGTTTCTCTCCCTTTCCTCTGGCCAGAGTCTTGCCCTCCTCACTCTCAGATATTGCCCCCTCCCCTTCCCTGCAATTAGGCCCTGATCCTTCTCTCTGATATCTCTGATTGTGCCCCTCTCCCTGCAGTCCTTCACTCCTGTATTCCTCTTTCTTTCCTGTCTCCTGTCAGCCCAGCCTGTATATCTTCCCTATTCTCTTCCCTGTCCTCTGCAGTTGGCTAAAGGATAGATCTCAGAGTGTGGTTGTAAATGGGGTTCACTCAGAACAGAGACCAGTCACTAGTGGGGTACCACAAGGCTCTGTACTGGGTCCTGTTCTACTTAACCTATATGTAAGTGATATAACTAAAGGTTTGCTGGGCAATGTATGTCTCTTTGCTGATGATACAAAGGTTTGTAATAGGGTTGATATCCCTGGAGGTGTCTGTAACATGGAACATGATTTGGCATTGCTGGAAGATTGGTCAAAGCAGTGGAGACTGCAGTTCAATATTTCTAAATGTAAAATAATGCATCTAGGGAATAAGAATCCGCTTAGAGAGTACAGCATTGGGGGTACAGTGTTAGCCAGCACTACAGAAAAAAAAAGATTTGGGGGTACTTATTTCAGATGATTGCAAAATGAACAAACAGTGTGACCAGGCAGTGGGAAAAGCAAATATAATTCTGGGATGTATCAGTAGAGGGATCACCAGCAGGAGTAAGGAGGTTCTGATTCCTCTATATCAGCCTTTCTCAACCTTTTCAACACTGAGGAACTCTTGAAATAATTCTTTGGTCTCGGGGAACCCCTGATTAAAATTAAAAATCTACAACTCATGATACATTAGTATGATGGTCAATGGGAAGAATGCTCCTTACACTTGTGGTCATTGTCAAGAATTACCCCCTTATAAATACCCTATATACTCAGATATAAGTTGAGTTTTTCAGCACATTTTTTGTGCTGAAAAAGACCCCCATTGGCTTATACCCGAGTCAGTGTCTGTGGCGATCAGTAGTTTCACATTAAACAGAGCTGTGCTGCTTCTAAGAGCAGTTCTGTGCTTTGTAAGTGTGACTAATCACATTGGAATGTAGAGAATGCTGAGAGAGGTGTCAGATTTTCAGCTTGATGTTGGCAGATGGGCGGGACAAGCGGGTGTTAGCTGTTCAGTCCCGCCCACCTCCTGATCTCTGTGAAGAGCTGCAGCTCTCTCTCAGCATTCTCTACATTCCAATGTGATTAGTCACAGTTACAAGCACAGAACAGCTCTTAGAAGCAGCACAGCTCTGTTTAATGTGAAACTAAACTACCTTACTCATCCCTTATGTGTTCTGGCTACAGTCTCTGTGTCCTGGCATTAATATCCCTGTGTCCTGGCATTAAAATCCCTGTGTCCTGGCATTAAAATCCCTGTGTCCTGGCATTAAAATCTCTGTGTCCTGGCTAAAATCCCTGTGTTCTGGCTCCCTGTCCCTGTGTTCTGGCTGCTGCATTTCACACCCTAGGCTTATACGAGGGTCAATAAGTTTTCCCATATGTTTTGGGCAAAAGTAGGTCGGCTTATACACGGGTCGACTTATACACGAGTATATACAGTAGCTAAAAAGATCAATGATCTAATTGGGAATTTACCTGAGAAGTAGAAATTGACCATTGCTCAAGGAACCCCTAGCAACCTCTGGAGGAACCCTAAGGTTCCACTGAACCCTGGTTGAGAAACCCTGCTCTATATAGATCTTTAGTGAAGACTCATTTAGAATACTGTGTCCAGTTCTGGAGACCTCACTTACAAAAAGATTTTGATAAGATAGACGAGTTCAGAGACGGGTAACAAAAATGGTGAAAGGTCTGGGGGATAAAACATATCAAGAGCGACTTCAGGAACTTAATATGTAGAGTCTGGAGGAAAGAAGGGAGAGGGAAGACATGATTGAAACCTTTAAATACATCAAGGGGGTGAATAAAGTTCAGGAGGGCAGTCTTTTCAATATGAAACCAAAATCAAGAACACGGGGCCATGACCTCAAGCTAACTGGAGGGAAGTTCAAAACTAATCTTAGAAAGTATTATTTTACTGAAAGGGTGGTTGATGATTGGAATAAACTACCAACAGAGGTTGTGAGACAGTCAACAGTAAATGGCTTCAAACATGCTTAGGATAAACATAAATCCATAGTCAGACAACGAGGTTAATGGGAAAAAAACAAAGAAAAAAAAGGGCAGATTCGATGGACTACTCAGACTTTTTCTGCCGTCACTTTTCTATGTTTCTATGTTTCTCTGCCTTACAGACACAGCCGATCAAATGTACTCCGCACCTGTTGCTGACTTATCTTCTCCCTGCCAGCTTAGTGTAATATACTCTATGTGGATGGGCTTCCCACACCTATCCCCCAGTCCCCCACTCTCACTCCTCCTTCCCTTCAGTTCACTGTTACAAATCTCTTACTCCATTCTATACAAATTTG
>BLSH010174440.1:542498-565452 GCA_018402905.1 Glandirana rugosa | reverse complement strand
GGACCCCCCCCCCCCCCCCCCCACCATCATCACATGTTCCCTCTGCAAATCTGTGTATCACTGCTCAACTCTTTCTATTTAAAGTGGAGTTCCACCCAGTTGAAAAAAAAAACAAATGCTGTAGCTGCTGACTTTTAATACAAGGACACTTACCTGTTCAGGAAGCCTGTGATGTCAGCACCCCAAGCCGATCCGTCCATCGGCTCCGGGTGCAGGCGCCGACATTGCAGCTTTACAGCCTATTTCCTACTGTGCATGCACGGGTCACGCTGCGCTTTCCCAATGGTCCCTGCTGTCTTCTGGGACCTGTGTGTCTCCCAAAAGACAGCAGGTAGCGGGCGGACATTGTGTAAATTGGCGCAATTGTGCGGCAATCTTTCCCCGGAAGTGGGAACGAATAGCTGATTTTTACAGGTATACGCTCCCTTCTCCCCCCTGAAAGGTGCCAAATGTGGCACCGGAGGGGGGGAGGAATCCGATCAGCGGAAGTTCCATTTTAGGCTGAAACTCCGCTTTAACTGTTTACTTTACTATTTTACTGATCTACTTAAAGCAGAACTTCACCCCAAAAGGGTAAGTTCCACTCTAGTCCTCCCATCCCTCCACTGCCACATTGCCCGCTCCCACTTTTGCTCAGATCGCTTAGCCGATCCAAGCGGAAGTTCTCCTCCCCCTCCCTGCCTGCAGCCTTTTGGGACACATCACAGGTCCATGAAGACTGTGGGACCATTCAGACTCATGCATGCACAGTGGGTATAGACTGGGCACAGCTGTGGGCAGCCAAAAGCAGCATAGGTAGCTGTCCACAGTTAGGATGCCAGCACCAGAAACCTGAAGCCTTTTGAAGAACAAGGCTGGGTGAGGATGGCGCTGGATCCCTGGACAGGTAATTGTTTTGTAATTAAATTAAATTTGTTGCTACTGACTTCTAATTATTTTTTCCAGAGTGGAGACTGGCTTTAATGTGTCCCATCGCCTACAGTTCAGATCTAGCAATATTATAAGATTCCTAATTTAATTTCACCGCTAGTCCAATTGCTTTCACACTCCCAGGTCTGTCCCATTCCCTTACCTAGAATAACCTTTAAGACTTGTTCACACCACTTGTGGTGCAGGAATACATGCAAGAGCATGCATTTTCCTGCACCGCAAGGAAACGCACTGCCCTCTGCAGATGTGTGCAGCTGCCACAGTACCATGTGTTTGGTGCAACACAATTTTAAAAATCATGCATTCCCACATTTTAGGCAGATCATTGAAATGAATGGGCTGTGCAAAAAAATATTGTAAAAAATGCTACATTCACACAGTTGCTCTGGCCCTTACAGCAACCTGAAAGAGTGGGCTGTTCCTTTGGCTGGATCCATCTGTTACACTATGGGGACAGAGCAGCTGTACGAACACAGCCACAGGATTTAATCTGATAGGTGTGCAGATGTGGGTGAGTGGCCATAAATGCACACTGTTTGTATTTGGGGCTGTACACCTGCACCCGCTTGCTTGTCAAATTAGGACCTATGGCTGTGTTCACATTGCATAACATGGGCTGCCTGCACACAGCTCTAGGTGGTCCCAGCCACATAAATAAACCACTAATTGACACTGTACAGGCCACAGCACTCATGTAAATGAGCCCCGATACCTCATTCACACACAAAGCTTTATTCATTACCTCAATACAGTTTTATCTTTTAGATTTAGCAGGCATTTAGTATGTTGTACATTGTTGTGTCCACTAATAATGATTTTAGTGTATTTTTAACGAAAATATAATTTTGATACTTTCTGGGGGGGCCTTTCAGGTAGGCTGTACGGGGTCCTGTGATATCTAGCAACGGCCCTGCACATACTGCCCACTGATATACCCTCTCCCCCCACTACTGCCCACTTTCATAATCTTCCCACTCCATTCCTGCACATACTGCCTATTGCTGTACCCTTGGCACTCCTCTTCTGCAAGTGTTTTCCCCCTGTAAAATCATCCATCCTCATCTCCTGCTATAAAACTCCCTCCCTGTAATACTTTCTGTATACCTCTCCAGCACATCCTGCCTGCTGTCACAAACTTTCCTCCTGCATATTAAATCCCATCTGCAAAAATCTTTTGTGCATACTATCCCATACTACTTCCTCACTTTCCAAACTTCTCTCCTACACTGTCTGCTGTCATACCCCCTGCACTCCTCCTTATCATTCCAACCATACTCCTCTCCTACACATAATGCCCCCTTTCATACCCCCTGCACTCCTCCTACACACACTGTCCCTTATCATATCAACCATACTCCTCTCCTACACATAATGCCCCCTTTCATACCCCCTGCACTCCTCCTACACACACTGTTCCTTATCATACCAACCATACTCCTCTCCTACACATACAGTACTGCCCCCTGTCATAGAGTTGCCACCTCATCCCTTTAAACCCGAAAACATATGAATTACACAGGTTCTGAGGCAAATTTAATGCAGATAAGGCACCAAGTGAGTTTAATTACCACCTCAATCAACCACAAAAGCTGTGTAATTAATATGTGTTCGGGTTTAAACAGAAGATACTAGACAGATAGCAGCCAGCATTAATTTTGATTGATCTTCAAAACATAGTTATATAAAGTCCAAAATGCTAAGCGCTGCATTTTGGACTTTGTAACACATTGTCCCTCATCATACCAACCATACTCCTCTCCTACACATACAGTACTGCCCCCTGTTATACCCCCTGCACTCCTCCTACACACACTGTCCCTTATCATACCAACCATACTCCTCTCTTACACATACAGTACTGCCCCCTGCCATACCCCCTGCACTCCTCCTACACACATTGTTCCTTATCATACCAACCATACTCCTCTCCTACACATACAGTACTGCCCCCTCTCATACCCACTGCACTCCTCCTACACAGTCTGTCCCTTATCATACCAACCATACTCCTCTCCTACACATACAGTACTGCACCCTGTCATACCACCTGCACTTCTCCTACACACACTGTCCCTTATCATACCAACCATACTCCTCTCTTACACATACAGTACTGTCCCTGTCATACCCCCTGCACCCCTCCTACACACACTGTCCCTTATCATACCAGCCATACTCCTCTCCTACACACACAGTACTGCCCCCTGTCATGCCCCCTCACTCATCCTACACACACTGTCCCTTATCATACCAACCATACTCCTCTCCTACACATGCAGTACTGCCCCCTGTCACCTCCTCTGCACTCCTCCTACACACACTCTCCCTTATCATACCAACTATACTCCTTTCCTACACATACAGTACTGCACCCTATCATACCCCCTGCACTCCTCCTACACACACTGTCCCTTATCATACCAACCATACTCCTCTCTTACACATACAGTACTGCCCCTGTCATACCCCCTGCACTCCTCCTACACACACTATCCCTTATCATACCAACCATACTCCTCTCCTACACATACAGTACTGCCCCTTGTCATGCCCCCTGCACCCCTCCTACACACACTGTCCCACATCATACCAACCATACTCCTCTCCTACACATACAGTACTGCCCCTGTCATATCCCCTGCACTCCTCCTACACACACTGTCCCTCATCATACCAACCATACTCCTCTCCTACACATACAGTACTGCCCCCTGCACTCCTCCTACACCCACTGTCTCTTAACATACCAACCATACTTCTCTCCTGCACATAATGCCCCCTAGACAAAAAAAAGCCAAGGAATAAATCCAAGGAAAGACCAAGCTCACTTACCGACCAGCTTGCGACCATCCAAATTGACCTGTCTAACAGTATGCGTTAAAAGCAGGGGATTGGTTACACACATTAATTAATGCATGTGTAAGCTGGAGGGCCCCATCAAAGGCTCCCTGCGTCCTCCAGACCTATCTCTAAGGGCCGGTTCACACTGTAGCGAGGCGGAGCGGCGCGACTTCGCGGCCCGTTCACATCTAGGCGAATTGTCAGGCGACTTGAGTCGCCTGACAATTCGCCTCAATGCTGTGCAAATGGGACCGTTCTAATAGGAGCGAATCGCTTCGCTCCGCATTAGAAAAATGGTCCCTGCACTATTTTTAGGGCGATCTCAGGCAGCTTGCATTGACTTCTATGATAGAAGTCTCCTAGCAAGCCGCTTTGAGATCGCCAGGAGCGCCGCATCGCGCCGCTCCGCCTCGCTACAGTGTGAACCGGCCCTAACTAAAGAGACTCCACAGTGGAAGCACATGCATCTTGATGAGATAGATGAAGGCAGGTGGTGTGGAGGTAGCCCATCCCTCCTATGGTTATAGGGACGCACCAGACACCCAGCAGGTAGCAAAATAACTGCAAAGGTGTTAGTGCGTTTCCCCAACCAATATAAAATGTCCAAAAAAGAGAGAACCACTGCCTCCACCTATAACTGGTCTATGTAGTAAGGAGCATTGGAGGGCAGCAAATAGACAAAAAAACAGCCAAGGATTAAATCCAAGGAAAGACCAAGCTCACTTACCGACCAGCTTGCGACCATCCAAATTGACCTGTCTAACAGTATGCGTTAAAAGCAGGGGATTGGTTACACACATACCAGACACCCAGCAGGTAGTTTTATATTGGTTGGGGAAACGCACTAACACCTTTGCAGTTATTTTGCTACCTGCTGGGTGTCTGGTGCGTCCCTATAACCATAGGAGGGATGGGCTACCTCCACACCACCTGCCTTCATCTATCTCATCAAGATGCATGTGCTTCCACTGTGGAGTCTCTTTAGTTAGAGATAGGTCTGGAGGACGCAGGGAGCCTTGACGGGGCCCTCCAGCTTACACATGCATTAATTATTAATGTGTGTAAACAATCCCCTGCTTTTAACGCATACTGTTAGACAGGTCAATTTGGATGGTCGCAAGCTGGTCGGTAAGTGAGCTTGGTCTTTCCTTGGATTTATTCCTTGGCTGTTTTATTGTCTATTTGCTGCCCTCCAATGCTCCTTACTACATAGACCAGTTATAGGTGGAGGCAGTGGTTCTCTCTTTTTTGGACATTTTATATTGGTTGGGGAAACGCACTAACACCTTTGCAGTTATTTTGCTACCTGCTGGGTGTCTGGTGCGTCCCTATAACCATAGGAGGGATGGGCTACCTCCACACCACCTGCCTTCATCTATCTCATCAAGATGCATGTGCTTCCACTGTGGAGTCTCTTTAGTTAGAGATAGGTCTGGAGGACGCAGGGAGCCTTGACGGGGCCCTCCAGCTTACACATACATTAATTAATGTGTGTAACCAATCTCCTGCTTTTATTGCATACTGTTAGACAGGTCAATTTGGATGGTCGCAAGCTGGTCGGTAAGTGAGCTTGGTCTTTCCTTGAATTTATTCCTTGGCTGTTTTTTTGTCTATTTGCTGCCCTCCAATGCTCCTTACTACATAGACCAGTTATAGGTGGAGGCAGTGGTTCTCTCTTTTTTGGACATAATGCCCCCTGCCATACTCCCTGCACTCCTACACACACTGTCCCTCATCATACCAACCATACTCCTCTCCTACACATACAGTACTGCACCATGTCATACCCCCTGCACTCCTCTTACACACACTGTCCCTTATCATACCAACCATACTCCTCTCCTACACATACAGTACTGCCCCCTGTCATACCCCCTGTACTCCTCCTACACCCACTGTCTCTTAACATACCAACCATACTTCTCTCCTACACATAATGCCCCCTGCCATTCTCCCTGCACTCCTACACACACTGTCCCTCATCATACCAACCATACTCCTCTCCTACACATACAGTACTGCACCATGTCATACCCCCTGCACTCCTCCTACACACACTGTCCCTTATCATACCAACCATACTCCTCTCCTACACATACAGTACTGCCCCCTGTCATACCCCCTGCACTCCTCCTACACCCACTGTCCCTTATCATACCAACCATACTCCTCTCCTACACATAATGCCCCCTGTCATATTCCCTGCACTTCTCCTACACACACTGTCCCTTATCATACCAACCATACTCCTCTCTTACACATAATGCCCCCGTCATACCGTGCTCTCCTCCTATGTACTCCCATATACTGCCTGCTCTCATACCCTCCGTACTACTCTCCTGCACATACCACCCACCGTTTTGCATGCCTATCCTGCATACACTGCTCGCCAAGACATTTCTTTAGCATTATTTGTTATATCCCCAACCTTTGCTATTCTGAAATAGGCACACTCTAGCTAGTAATTTATAATATGCAGCCTAATTTTTAAAAAAAACATACGCAAAAGGGTACATTAAGGTGAAAGCTAAAGCTTGCACAGCTCTGGATGACCTTATTCACCTTTAATAAACTGTGTTTAATTTAACACCTTTTACTTTTAGGACAAAATAAAATTATTGTTATTATAGAAAATGATAGGGTGTGGACTATGATTATGCTCTGCGGATCCGTTGCTTGAGTCATACTGAGGTTTAATGTATATAATGCATATGTTTATTTTCAGCGTGCCAACAAAGCACACACAGCAGTAAAAGTAGCTGTCTGCAAATGCACATATCTTTCAAATCAATAAGGGCTGACATTTATATTCAAATAATTTAAATTATAAAAAAAAAAATGCATGTAGAAACAATAAATAGCTACATTTCAAAACCTTATTTTTTAAATTGAAAGAAAATCTTAATCAAAAAGAACATGTACTATAATGTATAGGAATATACTTTAAAATTACAGGCTGTGTGACTGAACTATTGTATGTATTTAATATGCCATTAAAAGACTAATGGGCCAATGAACCTAAGCTACGTGTTACAAATTGCTGAGATTTAATTACAGGGTGCTAAGTGGTCTTATTTTGAATTCCCTGTGCTCGTTTCAACTTTTCTAGCAGTGGGTGCAGCTGCTAAGTGGAACCAATGAATGAACTCTATATAACCAAAGTGCGCGATAGCCACAGGCATCAATTATTTTGGCAGGATGCAGCATGTGAAAAGGTTAATACTTCATTAACCCCTACCCGCCCAGGCTTGGTGTCCCTTTAAGTGGATCTTTATGCTTAAGGGACAGGACAAACTTCCCAATCATGTGACCACTGCAATTGGCTGTCACAGTAGTCACATGATTGGGAGCCCATCCAGTTGCCTCGTGATCATGACAAGCAACTGAGAGCTGTCTAGGACAGCTCAGTCACTGTGCTGAGAGCATGTAGTGAGTGCATTAATGTCCACCATCTTCACTCAAAAGATTAAGCTCTCATTAACCACTTAAGGACCAAGCCTCTTTTTGAGATTCTGTGTTCACAAGTTAAAATCAGTTATTTTTGCTACAAAATTACTTAGAATCCCCAAACATTACATATATTTTTTTTCTAACAACCCAGAGAATAAAATGGCGGTCGTTCCAATAATTTATGTCACACCGTATTTGCACAGAGGTCTTACAGGTGCAATTTTTTTATAAAAAATTCACTATTTTGAATTAAAAAATAAGACAACAGTAAAGATAACAGATGTGTAGCGCTTTACCTAGTGAATATATTCTTAAAGGCTAAGTTGAGCAGGAAATAGTCCCACTTAGCTGTGTATATAAATTGTGCTTCATGGGTGGTATTCAACCTGTCCTCCTACAATAAAGTGCAAATGCATATATATATATATATATATATATATATATATATATAAAAATTGTGAGATTTGAGACATTTAAGAAAATTGATTCTTATGCTACTTTCACACTGGAGCATTTTTCAGTTCCTTATAGCAACCACCCACCCCAGTTTGAAAGCAGTTGTGCTTTCACACTGGGATGGTGCGCTTGCATGACGTTACAAAAAGTCCTGCAAGCAGCATCTTTGGGACTGTTCGCTGAGCGGTGTATACACTGCTCCTCCACTGCCCCTGCCATTAAAATCAATGGCAAGTCCTTCCAAAGCGGCTGCACAACGATACGGAAGCGTGGCGAGCCGGCACTTTATCCCTGTTTTAACCCCTTGTGGGGGGTTAAAAGCGCCGCACTCCGCCTGCATAACTGCACCACAGCGCCGCTATAACAGCAGTAAATCGCCGCTGAAACTAGCGGCAAATTACACCTAACGCCTACCCGCCACAGTGTGAAAGTAGCCTAAGTGTAGCTCCTTAAGTAAATGTATATACATGCAAAAACTGGCAAAATAACAGTCCTGTTCAAAGTCATAAAGTCCACAAGTGTAAAAGTTGCAAAATAGTCCATAGAAATTTTGTAAAAGGTGCAAAAACTGTTGGAAAAATCTTGAGAATCCAAATAGTGTTCTATTCCTTGGGCAGAATAAGTCGCTGTCAGACACCGTTCTAGTGGGATCCTTCACCATAAGTGTATTGTGCTTACCAGAAAGCCAATATATTCAAGCCTGAATACATTATTCCAGTATGAGGGACAGGAGACACTTCCTTGATTCTCTCATCTAGTGGAGACACCGTGAAGCCAAATGCCACTCAAGGTTCCCAGATGGATGGTGGAATCTATCCTCTCTCCAAATACATTCACCAAGGATATTGCAGCACCTACAGTAAAGCTAAAGGAAAATTATTGGTTGAACTAGATGGTCTTTTCAACCAGACAATGTAACTATGGAATACACAAAGTATTTTGGCGTACTCTGGGGAGTGTTGATGATCAAGACAAATCCTCCACTAATCTTCACTCCCATCAAAGATCCATGCTATCTGCCAACACTGCCATCACCTGGGTGGAATGGAATTGGGTTGATGGAAGGTTATTGCAGATTGCAGATTACAGATTGAAAGATTCAGACTTTGGGTAAACACAGTAAAATGACTACTTGACTAGACAATCAAATATGCTTTCCTCTTCCCACTTAGATTGTAAGTCTTCATTACATACCTATAGGTGAAACCAGTCCATACACCTAAAGAGTGGTTTGCCAGAGACTTTATTCTGGCTTCAGAAATCCTGATCTGATGGCAATAATTAACCAATATAGGCACTTTAACTAAGTGGTGATCATTCATGTTGTTTAAATATTTGAAGGTTCTCAAATATCCAGCTTGTTTTAGGCTTTATTTAAAGGGGTGCATGTTTGTGATGAATGGTGTAAAGCTGGCATGCATAGCAAGGCTTCTCATAAATTAGCAGAAATTGCCATGAGAATGATGGATTACATTAACAGCGATTCTTGTCCACTTGGAAGTGGAATTGTACAGGTGGTGCTAATCACAGGGAGGTAAAGGATCAGGACTCCAACAAAGACTTCCCGAAAAAGATTCTTATGTGAGAGTAGAGGCGTAACTAGAACCTTCAGAACCCCAGTGCAAGAAACCATCCCGGGTCCCCTGCCCTCAAACTGGGCCCCATCCACTCTCGGTGGCGGAACGGTAGGGCCCGTTCACACATGCGACCTTTGGGACCCTGGTAGTTCCACCACTGTCACTTTTTATTTTTGCTTTACCATTTTATTTGATTTATGTACAATTTTATTTATTTTAGGAGCCCCGTTGGGGGGCTTTGATGAAATATCAGGGGTCTAAACAGACCTCTGATGTTTCATCTTTGAAAGAGAGAAAAGAGGATAAAGGACATAGCCCTCAATCTCCTTCTCTGCAGCTTTAGCAGCACAGAATGAATTAACAGGAATAGCTCTGTGCAGAGCTTCCCGTTTATTCACAATCTGAAGCATAGTAAACAAAGTTTACTATGCCTTAGTTATGAATGAACAGAGTTAGTGAGTGGTACCAATCACTGACTCTATTCATTAAGACAAGTAGGGGCCAGTAAATTACACATTTTCTGGCCCCTTCCCAGTTCTCTATCCTTACAGATCCCCCGTACCAGCCAGCGGGAGAGGGGAGGGGTGAAGCCGGCAGCTATTTGGGAGATGAGGGGGGGACGAAGGAGTACACAGGAGCTTGATCGCAGCAGAAGGTAGATAGGAGGGGTGGCAGGACGGCATATAAAGGAACCGATCCCCTCCATTTTTCTCCTGCAGCTGCTGTAAAGTTGCAGAAGGAAAGTGGAGGGGATCGGTTCCTCTACCACCCCATCACTGCTCCTTTCCAGGTGTACAGAGGGCTGCACGGCCGCCTTAGAGCATGGGGCCGGGTTGCAATTGTGACCCCTGTACGTACGCCCCTGCGAAAGAGCAAGCTTTTCTGCCAATTAAAGATGCTCATTATCACCCTCTAGAGAGGTTACATACTGCCTAATCATTTAAAGCATATTGATATACTGTAGAGAACATCACTTTCAGAATATTGGGCCATCTATGGCCATCCTTAAGGGCCCATTGACACTTATCTATTTTTACGCATTTTTTAAAATGGCACACGTCTGTGAAATATGGTGAATGCATTGTCTAGTTTATTATGCTTCAACAGGGGATATAGGGCCTGTTGATAGCAATGGCAGCAAAAGAACATGCATGGTTGTTGATAATGCACATAGAAAAGTACAAAACATGTATAGAAAGATATAAACCCAGCCTAAATCTTGATTAGTTTAATGGTTTAAAGTGGAATTTCAGGGACAACAAATTTCATTTAAAATATATTCTTTATTAACAGAATATAAATCCACTTTGTATACACCATCTTAACAAAACCAGATATAACATTTGAAAAGAACCGTTTATATCATCACTTGATTACACATACCCTGTGCACAAAGCAGAGCTGGGACCCAGCGGGTTCTCTCACTACAGGCTGTAAATAGAAAATACAGGGGTGGATACAAGACAAGTCACCGCCCAAGGACAGAGAAAGCAGTAGTGACTGGTCCTTATTACAGGAAACGTCTGCAAAGATGCATGCTAGCAAACTTGACTTAAAACAGATTACAATACAGATCTGGAGAAAAGGACACCAAGATTAAAGTAAAAATACATTTTGCTCTTGTATTTTGATAATGCTTATAAGACATCTCTCTTGAACATATTAACAAGGAATAGCTAAATAGTAAAACAATCAAAACAATATTAAAGGGAGCCAACAGTAATAGAAATATGGTAGCTTCCATTGCAAATTTCAGGACTGCCATCTGTGAGGTTCATCAATAGCAAGCTAATGAATGGACTTGAAACTTGAATGAAATCAAATGTAGTGAAGTAAACATAACAGTGAGGGCCCAGACCACACACCTTCAAAAACAAGTCAGCAGAGGAAGCTTCCATATTTCTATATTATTTATTTATGTCAGGCATTTATATAATGCTAACAATTTACATAGTGCTTTACATATTGTACATTTACTTTGCACTATACCCTTAAGGAGCTTACATTCTAAGGTCCCTATCTCAAATAAATACATACATGCACACACATGATAGAGCCTATTCAGAAAATCCCAGGCATGAAAACACACAAAAATCTAGAAAATCCCGGTTCCCACAACATTTTTCAAACAACTCCAATCATTAATTTTCAAATTTATCTGGAGCCAGGGAGGTTGCAGAGTAGCTCAATCTTCCTTGTATGTCTCAAAATGGCAAGGCAGACTGGGGGTTCCACATTTTTTACATTACTATAAACTTGGTGCAACTCTATCAAATTTTTTCTACAACTTGCCAGCCTGATTGGGCAAAACAAGTTCTACACTTCCCATTGACCTTCTACTGTGGATACCCCCTAGGGAGCGTAAACCATTCTGAGCCCCACCCTTTTCATTCCCTGGGTCACTAGGACAGGGTGTGCAAAACATATTCTCTAAAGTCACCCTGTTTTTAGAAATCCGCACTGTTCCCCGGGACAACATCTGCAACAGTTTGCATGGTGAATTAATAAAGGTTTATACAGGATAGCACATTTCATAGACCATAAGTGCATTAGAAAGCCTTCTTACTTCCGAGACACTCTGGAAATGCCCCTCTCTGCCAAACTACCCATTATTTACAAAACACTATGCCGAGATCAGGGGGACATACCCACTAGAACCTTTTATGAAAACAAATGCCTGAGCGGTCATTGGACATGGGCTGGTATCTCAGAGGTGTATATTCTGTTAACTGATCAAGGCTCTAAACTCCCCTATCAATTAGCCTTGGAGGCTGACCTAGGGGAGACTATCGATGAGGATGTTTGGTCCAAATGGGCAACCATGGTGCACAAAGGAATTCTGAACACTTCCCGGGTGGAGGCCAATTATAAAGTATTGTCACAATGGCACCTCATTCCGAAGAGGCTAGCTAAAATCTACCCGGATGCATTGCCTCTCTGTTTTAGGGGGTGTGGCCATGAGGGCACAATGCTTCACATCTGGTGGATGTGCCCAAAAGTCAAATGGTTTTGGATAAGAACTTTCAATTTGGTTTACTCGGTGACTGGTTTGAATATATCCAAAAAAGTGAAAACAGCCCTATTTTCTGATCTTTTGAATGAACTGTCCAGACATCTCAGGACCCTCATCTTCTTATCTTTTTGGCAGCCAAGACCACCATGCGCAAGCATGGCAAACCCCCCTGATAATTTTAGCATTAGTGAAAAATAAAATTTCCTGGATCATGATAAAAGAAAAAAAAATTGACTAGTATCCTTTGTGATCAACAAAATCGATTTGAAAAGGTTTTGAACCCCTGGATTAGATATTTCCAGTCACCGTGAGGGGTGGGGCGGAGGGAGGGGGTCAGTAGTCCAAAGTGTGATGATCGATCGTAAACCTTTTGTTTTTCTCTTTTCTCCTTTCTTTCCCTTTTTTCTTCTTCTGTTCCTTCATACAATTTCTCACTTTGCTCTGTTTTGGGTTCCCACACATTTGATAGTGGGCTCTAATGTTACGTTAAGCCTAGATTATACTGGGTGATGTGTTTGTATGATGGCTTTATGCTGGGAAATTTGCTTCCATTACACGAGAGTCCCACCGCAGGGTTCTTTCTCTCTCTCTCCATCTATGCAATGTTTTTTAGAATCATATAAACATCATAGCCTTGCTATAAGTGTTAATAATCACATTGTTATGCATATAGTGAATGGTTTTCTTTGATCAGTGAGTTCTAGGCATCTCATGAGTCTTCACCTTGTTCTCAGGACAGGGACAGTCGTGGTTAGTAACTTTGATAAGGTATAGTTGTGCAATGACCAAAATGTATTGATCTGACACCCACTATTGTAACACTATTGCTGAAATGGTACTTGTGTTATTAAGAACCTTATTGTCTGTAAAAAACATATTTTCAATAAAAAATAATTGGAAAAGAAAATCTAGAAGATCCACACCAGACCTGTATTGGAGCATGCATCCTGGAAAACCATGAAAGGCGGAATGAGCATGCCTGAACCATACCAGGTGATTGCACTTAATATGGAGGGGGGTACCTTGCCATGGGATGCCCCCTGGAAATGAACCTGGTCCCTAGTTGATGAGGACAAGAGCCTCTATCCACAACCCTGGTGCGGTGGTTGTGGAGGTTTGTGGGTGGGGAGGCCTTCTCAGAATCTGGATGTCCTCTTTAACAATAAGGGGGCACCCAGATACCTTCGTCCTCCATAAGAATGAGTAAGGGTACCCCTTGTCATTCACAGACAAAAAATGGAAAGTGTAAATAAACACACAGGTACAGGTTTTCACAAGTTCTTTATTTAAAAAAAAAAAAGCCACACAATGTTGATTCATTATCAAGCTCATCATCCCTCAATATAGATTTATGCCAATTTCAATGCCAACATTCACTGACTGCCGACACATAGCTGTTCCCACTCCCGCCAAATGACAGGTCCAGCAAATGACAGCTGCTATAAACAAAAGGGCAGTGTCTCCCAGGTGATGTCATTGAGCAAATATTTGGACATAAGCAGATTTAATCAATGACATCTGAACTCCTGAACAGCCAAGGTTCAGTCCAAACTTGTGTGCAGACTAAACATGAAAGGATAAGTTCACTTTATAAAAAAAACATAAATAAATGCACTTTTTTTGCAGGTAAAAAAATGTGCATTTATTATTATTTTTTGGAGCCTATAAAGCAGGTCCTGCAGACCCGTCAGTGTATCTGTGTGCCCATACATTCCACACAGGCAAGCAGATACACTGACAGGAAGATTCAATGAACTACCACGGTGCTCCACAGCACCATGGTAGTTTATTGAGAACTGCAAGCAGGCATCTGTAAAGGATGTCAGGACTTGTATTTCATTTATAAACAGAGCTTAGTGTATGAATGACGCGGCCATGTGGGCAGAGCCCCGTACAGCCATGCCGATTTAAAAACTGACAGCTAGCATGAGGAACTTCTCCACATACTGCTGTCACAGGGAAGGGGGGATCTGGCAGCAGCTGCAGCATTGGGAACATGTTACATGTTCCACCCTAAAAACGGGTGAAACATGTAACATGTTCCAAAAGGTGAACTTATCCTTTAAGCTCATCCCTCGAGCCAATTAACCTACCAGCATGTCTTTTGCGTGTGGGAGAAAACAAGAGTACATGGAGAAAACCCACACAAGCACAGGCTGAACTTGTAAACCCCATGCAGATAGTGTCCTGACCAGGATTCCATATGGTGCTTCAAGGAAGAACTGCTAACCTCCAAGCCACTGCTGTTTTTATTTCATTACTTTGCAGTTATTTAGAAAGCATGAATAAAAGGAGAAGAGGTTTCATTGCATACATTATTTATATTAAAATTAAAACCAGTTACTGGAAAGTCATTTCCACAAGTTGATAAGTCTTGATTTGCAAGGAACCTAACAAGCTATGATATTCCATGTATCAGTTACACCACAGTACAGAACATTCCTAAACACAAGCAGTCCACACTTTGGTGAAGGATCCCAGTGTTCCCTCCTAACCATATTCCCTACCATGCTCTAACTAATTCCTGCAGCAATTAAGAAAAACTAACACACGACCCTCTTACCTAAATCAAGAATCACGTGATGTTTTGGGTCCCGCATTACTGCCTGGGTGACTTGGAAACTTCTGGCGTTCCAGTAGTGGGGCCCACTCAGTCCAGAAGACTGCAGCAGTGTGATGATATCAAGGGTATTGGCTGGTGCAAACACAGACTGCAGTGATGGATGACCAATCTCCACTCGTGGTAGAGGCCCTGGCATAGACATAGACAATAGACTCAGATGAGTAAAAAACAGCTGTGCATTAGTTTATGTTTGTTTTTTTTTAAAGCCGGCAGAGCATGGTAGGGGTCTTACTTTTGCCCAGACATGGCCTTTAATTTTAGGAGACTCAAAGTATTGCTTGATTTGAACAGTTCAATTTCATGAAATAATAAATGTCCATATTTGCCTCCAGAGATTTTGTGGTCTTGAAAATAGATGTACCTAAATAAAAAACATCTTCATCTCTAAATCCCCTCTATACTTAGCAGTGTTAACTTGGTCAATATGTTTTTAGTGACCCCCTGTCCTCTGATAATACTGTCTAATATTTGATCTCTTAGAAATAGTTGACTTGTAAAATCTTTACAGGTTAACAGGAAAGCACACCAGGTCAGGGACAATTGATCTCACACAGAAAGTGTAAGAATGTCAATGACATTTAAGAAATTAAAAATCATATGGTCATGCAAAGATGTATAAAATATATGGAGCTTGGTTTACTAAAGCAGTGGCTCTCAACCTAGGGTTGTCAGGGATGCCATGCTGTGTCCCATATTTTTGCAGTGCCATGCTTTTCCATGGTTCAGGCAGGCCGGTCACCAACACTATGGAAAAGCATGATGCTAATCCAGGGCAGGCAGAATTCAGAGTGGCTATAGCATTCAGAAAAATTAAGGTCTAAATGGAGGGGACAGAAGTGTGCCTCATTTAGACCTGCTTTGCCTCTCAAAAGGCAACACATTCTTTGAGGAGCAAAGTGTTTTACACAAGCTTTTTCTCCAACCATTTCAAATGTAGGCAGGCATAGGAGAGGGCACACATGGCTCCCATGGCAACTCCCTTGGTCTGGCGATAGAACTTACCATTAAACATAAAATAATTGTTAGTCAAGACCAGTTCTAAATGTTCTATCAATAACTCATTATGAGGGCCAGCTAGGGGGGTCTAAGTTCCAGTCATTGGGCTACCCCACGTAACCAACCTCATATGGAATGGTAGTATATAGGGATTCCACATCTACGCCTGCCAACACCCACCCCTCAGGAATGAACAGGTCTTTAAGCTTCCAGAGTATGTCGGTGTCCAAGACAAAAGGAGGAAAGCTCAGACAAATGTTAGTTTATATTTCCCTATTCTTGTAGGGGGACTTCTCACCCCGGAAATAATAGATTTTGTGAATTTTTGGTATCCCATATAATGTGGGGATGTCATATTCTCCTATCCCCAGATAATCCAATTATTTTTGGAAAGTAGTCCCCCTTCAAAAGCTCTATATAATCTATCATTGATTTCCGTGATATGGGCAGGGACAGAATGTTGTCACATTTTTCATAAAATTCGATGTTTTAGTTGTTTATACAATTTTTCCTTCCATAATACATTCCTGCCCTTGTCACTAGGCCTTGAAGACACAACCATGGGCCTACAGTATTCTGAGATTGTCTGAACTGGATTTCTTTTGATCCCAGTCTGTTCTATGAATGTCCTGTGTAATAGCCAGGCATTACCCTGGAAAAATTCTAAAATGACGGTCTCTTGAGGATTCAACAGCTCAGAGTCAATGTTAGATGGACAATTGTCACCCACTGAGGCATACAACAGGGCTGAACGAATAAAAAAACAGATAGCTTAGGAGGAACTGCTGTACTAACCATCCGATGTTAAAACAGCAATCTCCCCTGCTGTTCTATTGTGTTCTGACAGGGGGATGGTCCTATTGCCAGAACACTCCAATCATCGCTCAAGGCCATTTGCTGAGAGCGCTGATCAGAAGCCAATAAGCAGACCTTTTTCGACAGAAGCTGGACCAACTGTAGTACACATGGGCCGAATGTCAGCCAGTTTCTATTATATTCTATATATGCCGCCCGATATCTGGCGCACTAGGCTTTAGGTATAGGCAGATATCCCTATACACTTCAAAGGAATCCCCCCCACAGTTGAAGTTTTTTTCTTGTATTTTATTATTTACACATTGTCTTATATCATCCTCATACAATTAATATCTGCTCATTTAAAGCAACAGGTGCCCAACAGATCATCAGGTCAGGTACATCACCAATTTCTGTGAGTACAGCATAGATACTCTTATGTGTTTCAGCTGTGAGGCCTTAATATTAGCATCATAGCATCAATCGATACAAAGTTGCTGGCTGTATTCTATTTTGTATTTGGTATTTTAAGGGGTTGAGTTACTAAAGGGAAAAAGACTGTGCACTTTGCGAAGTGCAGTTGCACTCTGCAAGAGCAGTTGCTCCAGAGCTTAGTAAATGAGCAGAAGCTCTGCTGACTTCCATCATCCAATCATGTTCAAGCAAAAATGTTGTTTTTTTATTTTCCTTGCAGGTGATTGGGTATTCTTTGCAAAGTGAAGCCTTACCTCATTTACTAAACTCTGGAGCAACTGCACTTGCAGAGGGCAACTGCACTTTGCAAAGTGCACAGTCTATTTGCCTTTAGTAAATCAACCCCTAAGTGACAGTGGAGATGCTATCAGTCTGGGCATCGGTCTTCTCAACTTCCAGATTGGATCTTGGTGAGAGCGTTGCTTTATGCTGTATGAAGGAATTGTAAACGGCTTTAAGTACTTGGGAAAGGAAAGCTCTATAAAAATATTGATGATGATGACTTCAAGAAGAACATTATGCAAGAGACCTAAATTTGCCAAGGCTACTGGGGGCAACTCTTGGGTGATCACCCAAGAATGAAATGAAAAGAAAATAAGAAATAGTTTTCATATAAAAAAATCCCAGCACACAGACATGTTCGCCAGTGAAGGGAACCGGATTAAAATCAGTTTGAAACATAAATACAGGGGCCTTGGTTACATACAGATGCAAATGTATGTGGAGTGACTTTCGCCTCTTCACCCCCTTCCTGCCCAGGCCAATTTTCAGCTTTTTAGTGCTGTTGCACTTTGAATTGAATGGTCATACAACACTGTACCAATATGAAACTTCTTTCCACAAAAATAGAGCTTCCTTTCTTTCAATCACAGCTTTTTTCATTTTTTTTTTAACAAAATAAACTAAGGACTGAAAATTTTGAAAAAAAAGTGTTTTCTTTGTTTCTGTTATAACATTTCACAAATAAATAATCTTACTTAGCGCAAAATGTATACTGCTACATTTCTTTGGTAAAAATAACCCACATCAGTGTATATTTTTTAGTCTGTAGGAAAGTTATAGAGTTCACAAACGATGGTATATATATATCTGAATATCGATCATTCCTGATGTACTGATGGCCTATCTCATTTCTTGAGGACCAAAAATGCCAGGACAGTATAAATATCTTCCAAATGACCCCTTTTTGGAAAAAACTAGACAGGTTTAGTAAGAGGCATGGAGAGTTTTTGAAGTTGTCATTTTTTGTCACATTTTTGGGAAAATGAAGAAATTTTAAAAAAAATGTTTTTTCACAATTTTGTAATTTTTTTTTACATACCAATCACACCAGTGCAATACAGCATCATCATATAACTGGTGTGACAGTGATCAGGTACACTGACTGGTGACAATATGTAAATAAACAATGTAATCATTTTTCAAATTTTTTTTTCAATCTTTTTATTTTCTATTACAATTGTTTTTAAAATACAGTGACCAGAGCAATACACCATTACCACAGTAAAACAGAATTACTCTGGGGAGGTGATCAGGATTTTTTTATTCTCTTTTATGCACTATAATTGCTTATAACTGTGCATTTTACAGTTATAAGCAACCATTTTTTTTCTGAATGAAAACTACTCATTCAGTGTTTACTATTGTGATTATCCGTGATTGGCCACAGCTAATCACATGGTACAGACAGGCTGTGATTGGCCCTGTCTGTATCATGTGATGACTGTGACCAATCACAGAGCTTATCAAAATAGTACACAATGAAAGGCATGCAACAAAACCTTTCATTGTGTACAACTGTCATGTGATCTGCTGTGATTGGCCACAGTGATCATATGGTATCTGTCATCGGCTGTGTCCCGCCCAGCCATCATTTTACATAGGCCGGGCGGGACGGGGTTAAAGTGATATTAAGGGTTCTTTTTTTTTTTAAATAACAAACACGTCATGCTTACTTGTTCTGTGCAATGGTTTTGCACAGAGCAACCCTGATCCTCTTCTCTCCCTCGCCGTGACTACATGCTCCTCCTCCTCCTTGACCAGTGTCCCAAATAGCAAGCCGCTTGCTATGGGGCACTGGTGCGTACTCGCTCACGAGCCCCACTCTAGGCATACATAAAAAACATAGAGCTGTCGCTTGGATACATTTCACTCCTCCTCAGGCACAATTTTAATATATCATACCTCAAACGTTCTTAGATGTGGTAACTGAATTTGTTTTCTTCTTACATGATTTTTTTCCTACCTGATCTTGGCAGTAGCACACTTCCTGACAAGTGACAACAATCACTCACTGAACTATATCTATGAGGAGCAGCACAGAACAGGAGGTATATTCAGACTACCGAATAACATCCCATCTTGTCTTCTCCATAACATGAATAAGGTGTTCCATAGTCCTATTATACTTCCTTATTGCATTGTTTGAGATAACAAAGAACAAGAAGGTGCGCCTCTGAGTGCAGTAGTGGTAACCACTACTGCACTTAGAGGCGCACCTTCTTGTTCTTTGTTGTTACCACAGAAGCTCGGTTACTTCCCAGAGGTGCAGCCCCACCAGTGCCACAGTGGATGTCCACTGCCACGGTTCATCTTTACATTTCATCCATTGACTTATGAATTTATTGACTCTGAATATATTCATCCATTCATCATATGGTTTGTGTCCAATATTACTCCCTGTCTGCACCCCTTGTTTGCATCCCCTGGTTTCCTGACCTATGAGACATCCTAGTCACACAGATAAGGTTCACCTTAACTGTCTCTGACTGTGCTGCCAATATACTGTTTTCTCCATTGTTTGAGATAAGAATACAGAGTGCACACTGGATTTCTAGAAGGATCAAGTTTTTTCCCTTTAATAAACAGATATAACAAACCTTTTCAATAATGTAATTAATAGATCAAAAAGCAAGCAAACATATTTTTAATAGTGCTTACCAGATATAATGGTGCCTATAGGTTGCTGATAGATATCACCATTATATCAGAATAAATGAGATTCAGATTCACGAACAGGGGGCACTGCAGAAGAAACCTAAGATCACTACTTTTAGGGTCAGAAAAAAACAGGCATTGGGATTTTCACTATACCAGGAGTTCAAACCATCTTAGTATTTTGTTTTTGAAAATCGTGCACCATCTAAACTGTCCCACCTAACAAAACCTCAAATTAACATTAGTAAGGAATACGTATAAAAGTTAAAAAATACAAGATGTTTATGGTGCCCCATTCCACCAATATTTTGTCATGCTGATATAATTTAAAAGAACAAGGACCAGTGTTTCACCACAACTGCTCAGAATGTCCTAACTGAGCAGATCTAAACAGTGAGAAAAAAAAGCTCCATTCCCATGATGGAGGCAGAACTTTCCTCCCCTATCTAAGCAGCACTTACTGGTTTGCATGAATGTCATTTTCAGGGTCTCAGTTTTAAGTACATTGACTGCTTTCCATTCTCAAAAGTTCATTGCTTTATCTTTAGTGTTTGTACTGAAACTAGGAGAGAACTCCCCAAGATACTCAGAACAAATTTCAAGAAGAAAAAAGCGCATTCAATATGGAAAACCTTTGATTATCATGGCAATAAAAAGACATTGAGGCTTAATGACATAATTAAAAATATGTCAGCTCTCATTACACAAGTAGCTGATTGAAGTAGGCTTTAGATTTAACATTGTATTCATTCTATTCTTTTTTCCGTAAAAAATTACTGGCCACTTGTCATGCTGTTCAGTCTCTATGCACTTGCATATCATTTGCATGAGAACATACAACTATTATGCAAAGAGCTTCTGTTGAGTTGCTTGGTATACGGTAAATGGACCAGCTTTTCAAGGGGACAGGCATTGTTATCTTCCATATGCAAAGACTCCCATAAATCCATCATATACATACAAACGTTGGAACATTGTGTAAAATCTGCATAAAAACAGATTACAATGATTTGCAAATCTCAGATTTTATTCACAATAGAAAGCAGAAAACATATCACATGTTTAAACTGAGAAAATGTACTATTTTAAGCAAAAAATAAGATTATTTTGAATTTGATGGCAGCAACACTTCTCAAAAAAGTTAAGACAGGGCCCTGTTTACAACAGTGTCTTTTACCAACACTCTGTAAACATCTGGAAACTGAGGAGTCCAGTTGCTGGAGTTTTGGGAGAGGAATATTGTCCCATACTTGCCTGAGCATATGCTGCTCTAAAATCTGGATATATCTTTCAGCATTGATGGTGCCTTTCCAGAAGCGCAAGCTGCCCATTCCACATGCACTAATGTGCCCCCATACCATCAGAGATTCCGGATTTTGAACTGAGCACTAACAAGCTGGAAGGTCCCTCTCTTCTTTGGTCCAGAGGACGCAGCATCCATGGTTGCCAAAAAGAATGTGAAATTTTGATTCGTCTGACTACAGAACAGTTTTCCACTTTGCAACAGACCATTTTAAATGAGATTTGGCCCAGAGAAGACAGCGGAGTTTCTGGATCATGTTCAAATTTGGCTTCTTCTTTGCATGATAGAGCTTTACATGACATTTTTGGATGTCATGGCAAACTATGTTCACAGACAGTAATTTCTGGAAGTATTCCTGAGATGTCCATCACAGAATTAATGCCTGTTTTTAAGGCAGTGCTGGCTGAGGGACTGATCACGGGCACCCTATATTGCGTTTTGACCTTGTCCCATGCGCACTCCTGATTCTCAGAATCTTTTGATGATATGAGGTACTGTAGATGATGATATTTTACGTGGAGGAACATTATTCCGCATCTAAAAATCGTTCAACAATTTTTAGATGCGGCTTTTCACAGGTTGGTGAACCTCTGCCCATCTTTATTTCTGAGAAATTCTGACTCTCTAAGATGCTCTTTTTATACTCACTCATGTTACTGACCTGTTGACAATTAACCTAATTAGTTACAAACTTTTACCTTTACATCAATTTCAAAATGATCTTATTTTTTTCATGAAATGATACATTTTTTGAGTTTGAAGGAGAAGTATGGCCAAAGCTTTTTTAGCTATACTTCTCCTGTGGGTCACAGGAGTGCAGCTCACTCAGCTTTGCACTCCTGTGACCTGTTTGCTAAAGCCCGCTGTCAGCTGAGGTCACGGAGCCGGTCCAGGCTCTGAAAAAATACAGACCATATGGTCGGGATCCGCCCAGAAGTCTAGACAGACAGCTGACTCAGTGAGCCACTGAGAGACTGAGCCAGTCATTCCCACCCCCTCCACAGCCCAGAAAACCAGTGACTAAAGCCTCGTACCCGCTGAGTTGAAAGAAAAAAAATTGACAGCTCAGGTTGGAGCCGCTGTACTAACAATTAAATAATAGTACAGCGATTCCCCCTGCTGTGCTATTGTGTTCTGACAGGGGGACGCCCCCCTCTGCCAGATCACTCCGGTCAGCACTCTCAGCCAATGGCTGAGAGCGCTGATCAAGAATCGGTCGACAGATCTTTTTCAGCCAGTTACTGCATATACTCGTGTATAAGTCGACCAGTGTATAAGCCGACCCCCCTACTTTTGCCCAAAAAATATGGGAAAACGTATTGACCCGCGTATAAGCCTAGGGTGTGAAATGCAGCAGCCAGAACACAGGGACAGGGAGCCAGAACACAGGGACAGGGAGCCAGAACACAGGGACAGGGTGCCAGAACACAGGGACAGGGTGCCAGAACACAGGGACAGGGAGCCAGAACACAGGGACAGGGTGCCAGAACACAGGGACAGGGTGCCGAGGGACAGGTACACAAGACCGAGGGACAGGGACACAAGACCGTAGGACAGGC
>BLSH010174440.1:528822-540328 GCA_018402905.1 Glandirana rugosa | reverse complement strand
TCGAACATATTGTCACATTTAAACAACAGGGGAGTTTTTTTGAATTGAATGGTATATATGGACCCATATTCAGCTCAAAAAGTCGCGTAAAAAACACGATTTTTTCTGGGGGGAGCCGAATATGGGCTCAGTCACAGACACTCACTATTCATCTAAGTGTAATTTGTCTCGGCACGACGAAGATTCTCGGCAAGACACGAACATTGACACTGATTAGTGTAAGGGATGAGTAAGGTAGTTTAGTTTCACATTAAATAGAGCTGTGTTGCTTCTAAGAGCCATTCTGTGCTTTGTAAGTGTGATTAAACACATTGGAATGCAGAGAATGCTTAGAATGAAGAGAGAGCTGCAGCTCTTCACTGAGTTCAGGAGGTGGGCGGGACTGAACAGCTAACATCAGCTTGTCCCGCCCACCTCCCGACATCATGCTGAGAATCTGACACCTCTCTCAGCATTCTCTACATTCCAATGTGATTAGTCACAGTTACAAGCACAGAACGGCTCTTAGAAGCAGCACGGCTCTGTTTAATGTGAATCTACTTATCACTCACAGACACTGACTCGGGTATAAGCCGAGGGGGGTCTTTTTTAGCACAAAAAATGCGCTGAAAAACTCGACTTATACCCAGGTATATATGGTAAGTTAAGTTTTTTTGAGGGGACAACAAATTTACACTGTTATACAAGCTGTACACTCACTACTTTACATTGTAGCAAAGTGTCATTTCTTCGGTGTTGTCTCATGAAAAGGTAGAATAAAATATTTACAAAAATGTGAGGGGTGTACTCACTTTTGTGACATACTGTGTATGACAAATTAAAAAATGAACTTAAGTTAATGATAAACCGCATCTGTTCTAAAATATATATATATATATACATAAAAGTTAGGCTCCGAAGAAGACACAGTTTTTTCCTGTTTTATTGACACATTACACAGGTAATTGGAACTGGCAAGTCATACAATACAGTCAGGGCTTTTTTTCTCAGAGAATAGGTGCAGGTACTCCCCCCTTCTGGGCCACCCCTTGTCTCTGCCCCCTGCCCACCTCCTAGGAACGTCCCTTGGTTCCACCCCCCACCCTCCTCCCAGTACCGTACCTTTTAGAGAATACAGAACCAAGTATTATTTTTTGGTACTAAGCATTTTGTATGGAATTTGCTAATAAAAGGCAGTAAAACAGATCCTCTGCAGCCAGCAACAATAGACCCACGCAGCAACAATGACCCCATCTAACACTAATAGATCCCCCAGAAACAATAGATCTTCTCAGAAACAATACCCCCCAGTTAGCAACAATAGGAACTCCCAGCAACAATAGACCCCAAAAGCTACAATAGAACCCCCCAATAACAATAGACCCCCCCACAACAAAATACCCCTAAGCAAGAATACTGTAGATCCACCCTATCAACAATAGACTCCAACAGCATCAATAGATTTCCCAGAAGCCGGGATTAAATAGACCCTTCATTCAACAGTAGATCTCTCCCATCAACAACTGACCTCCTCCCCAGCTGTGACAGATTTTTGGTATGCGATTACTGCCAGCGTTGATGGGGGAATCTAGTGATTTTCCTTCCTTACACCTGTGATGGAAGGAAAGAATATTGCATATTCTATGGGCTGCCTAACTCACCAAACTGTATCATCGTGAGGATACTGCTCTCACAGCGAGTAGGCACAAAGCATTAAGGCTCCTTTCACATGTGTGGAGTCCGTTATGAGTCCGCTACTCAGCGGGGATCCATCCGTTGTGCAGGACCTGTCAGAGCTCCGCTCTCCTCTATGGGGGATCAGATGAAAACGGACCATCTGTCTGTTTTCATCCAATTCGATCCACCAGACGGATGGAAGATAGGGTTTCCATCCGTCTGGATTGAGCGGATCGGAGCGGAACGGATGTCTGCGGACATGTCACCACTGACATCCGTCGCTCCATAGAGGAGAATGGAGCGTCTGTTCAGGTCCACCTGAAAAACTGACAGGCGGACCTGAACGGTCCATACGTGTGAAAGCACCCTTAGTCTTTCACGGGTCATCGTGGTGCTCAGATAATTTATCAGTGCCAATTTGCTAAACAAACTTTCTCCAGAACCAAGAAGAAAACACAAAGGCTGTAAGTTAATTGGTTTATACAGACAACTCCAGGAGCTCATCTCTACAGCAAAAAATGTCAGTAAAAATTGGAACATTTACTACCAATAGTTTATAAAGTTGCCACGTTCTCAAAGGCAACAGCTGTGGGTAGCAAAGGTGGCAACCTACAAGTGTACACTATGTCCTAAACATATAAATATCAAATACACTACTTTCTAGCAATACTTACTACTGACATCTACTCCCTGAGTATTCCTTACTTTGACCACTGAACTCTGTGTGTTATGCTCTCTTGACCATCACACAATCCATGCGTTCTGTACTCCTGACCCCTGCACTCTGTGAATTCCACACTCTTAACCCATAGCAGAGTAGGCTCAGGTTTTTATTAGCCATGCTCATTTTAGATCCTCCCACTGTTACAAGTATTTGGCCACACAGCTTTCCAAGGCATGATACACATGCCACATCATTTCTCTACTCATAGTGCCCAAGGCATTTTGTCCGTATAACTTGAATGACTGCCTCATGTCTGTTACTGTTAATGACTGCCAAAAATCTGTAACTAATTTGCTATTATAAACAAGCACAGTTGATAACAGGCAAAACAAAGTTTTCCCAGCACACTTACTAGCTAGCCAGCATTTACACTAACAATTTGCGTTAAAAACAGAGGTTTTAGTTGCACATTATTTTCCAAATTTTTACCGATCACCCATAACCTTATGACCACTGACAGGTTAAGTGAAGAACATTTATTATCTCAGTACAATGGCTTCTGAATGTGGTGGGGAATATAAGGCAGCAAATGAACACGTTGTCCCTGCCCTGAAGGTGATGTTTTGAAAGCAGAAAAATTGGGCAAGCATAAGGATTTGAGCGAGCGTGACAAGGGCCCAATTGTAATGGTCAGATGACTGTATCATAGCATCTCCAAAACAGCAGCTCTTGTGGGATTTTCCTGGTCTGCAGTGGTCAGGACCTACCAAAAGTGGTCCAAAGAAGGAAAACTGGCGAACTGGTGATAGGCTCATGAGCGCCAAGGTTCACGGATGCATGTGGGAAATGAAGGCTGGCCCGTGTAGTCCAATCCAAAAGAAGAGCTACTGTAGTTCATATTTCTGAAAAAGTTAATCCTGGTTCTGATAGAAAGGTGTCAGAACACACAGTGCATTGCTGTTTGTTGTGCATGGGGCTGCATCGCTGCATACCACTCAGGGTGCCCATGCTGACCCGTGTCCACAGCCAAAAGCACCTACAATCAGCATCAGAACTGGAGCAATGGAAGAACATGGCCTTGTTTGATGAATTCAAGAATAGTTTAAGGAATACAACAAAGAGTTTGAGGCATTGACCTGGCCTCCAAATTGTCCAGATAACAATCCAATTGATCATCTGTGGGAAGTTCTCTAAAAACAAGTCTGATTCATGGAGGCCCACCTTGCAACCTAGAGGGCTTAAAGGATCTGCTACTGATGGTTTGGTGCCAGATACCACAGCATACCTTAAGAGCAGAGGTGTGTGCACCCTTTTGCATTAGGGTGTGTACCCCAAAGCTCAAACACATTTCTCACTGGACAGTGAATGAATGGGAAGTGCTCTGTGCTGAGAGGCTTCCTGTTCATTTACAAACTGAAGCATAGTACAGTTTACTATGCTACAGTTATGATTGAACACAGTGAGTGTGATCACTGTTCATTTAGAAATGGAAGGGGCCAGTAAATGAGATATCGATTAGCCCCTTCCCCGTTCTCCATCTTAAAACATCCCCCATAGTAGCCAGGGGGAGAGGAGAGGGGGGCAGCCAGCAGCACTGTGGTGGGCAGGGCGCAACACGGGCAGAAGCCCAGGCAGTGGGGGGAATTGGCACCGACACACAGAGTGATTAGGGTGTGCCCACTTTGTAGCAAAGTGTAATTTCTTCAGTGTTGTCACGTGAAAAGATATAATAAAATATTTACAAAAATGTGAAAGGTGTACTCACTTTTGTGAGATACTGTATATTTCAGTTCAGAGTATATAGTGCAGTCCGTATAGTATATATATATATATATATATATATTAGTTCAGAGTATATAGTGCAGTCATTGTACTATATATAATAAAGTGGAGAATATATAGTACAGTCAGTGTAGTATATATAAAACAGTGTATTGAAGACCCTTCAGATCTGGTATGGATTTTAAGGGGAACCCCTTAACAATTTTTTTTTAAAAATGGCGTGGAGGCCCCCCAAAATCCATACCAGACCCTTATCCAAGCATGCAACCTTGCAGGTCCGGATAGGGGGGGCAAGCAAGCACCCCCCCCCTCCTGAACCATACCAGGCGGCATGCCCTCAACATGGGGAAGGTGCTATGGGTTCCCCCTAAAGCACCTTGTCCCCATGATGATGGGGACAAGGGCCTCTTCCTGACAACCCTGGCCAGTGGTCTGTGGGTGGGGGGGGTTATCGGAATCTGGAAGCCCCCTTTAACAAGGGGGCCCCCAGATCCCCTTCCCCCATGTGAATGAGTATCGGGTACATCGTACCCCTACCCATTCACCAAAAAAGCTGTGAAATGTAAAAAAAAAAACAAGAGCTGGTTTTTGGCAAATCCTTTATTAAAAAATAGCTCTGTCTTCTCCCCCGATCCGTCTTCTCCCGGTGCCGTCTCTCCTGGTGCCGTCTTCTCCCCGGGTCATCTTCTCCCGCACCACTGTCTTCTTCCTCACCAATGCTGCCCTCTTCCTCGCCATCGGTTACCCGCTGAAAACAAAAAAGATGGTCTTCTCCTGATGCTGTCTGCCTGCGTTGTAAGGTCCCCTGCTGCCTGAAATCTCTTATGTAGCCTTTTGATGTCACAAGGGGACAGGCCCTCTGGGTGATGTCAAAGGATGGCCACGCCCCATAGCTACATAAGAACTGTCAGAAAGCGGGGGACGTCACAACGGAGGAAGACTGTATCAGAAGAAGAGCATCTTTTTGTTTTCAGCGGGTAACCAGCAGTGAGCAAGAAGACAGCGGTGGCGAGGAAGAAGACAGCGGCATGGGAAAAGACAGCTCGGGGAGAAGACAGCACTGGGAGAGACAGCACCGGGAGAAGACAGATCGGGGAGAAGATGGATCAGGGAGAAGACATAGCTATTTTTTAAAATAAAGGACTTGTCAAAAACCGGCTCTTGTTTTTTTTTTTTGGTGAATGGCTAGGGGTACGATGTACCCCTAGCCATTCACATGGGGAGGCCGGGATCTGGGGGCTCCCTTGTTAAAGGCGGCTTCCAGATTCCGATAATCCCCCTGCCTGCACACCCCGACAACCACAGCCCAGGGTTGTTGGGAAGAGGCCCTTGTCCCCATCAACATGGGGACAAGGTGCTTTGGGGTGGGGGGCGCACTGTTCTAAACATCACACAGATGTGCCACTTTACAGGTAGACTAAGGGGACCCACCAGGCATGATATTTAAAGGAATATTTCATTGCTATTTTTTTACTTTAATCGTTATTAAAATCACTGCTCCTGAAAAAATGATTGCTTTGAAAACTTTTTTGTGCAAATAATACATGTCCCCTAGGGCAGTACCCGGGTCCCCCATACACTTTTTATGACAATAACTGGCATATAAGCTTTTAAAATTAGCACTTTTGATTTTTTATGATCGTGTCCCATTGACTTTAATAGGGTTCGCATGTTTGCACAAATTTTTTTGACTATTCGCGGTGTTCTGGTGCGAACCAAACCAGGAGGTGTTCGGCCCATCCCTAATGGTGGGTGGTCATAGGGTTATGGCTGTTATGTAACTGGAAGCCGCGCTGCCTCAACAAGGCCCCTCTGTAAAGTGCAGTCTTTAATCTAGTCTATGAGAGCCTCCCTTTTGGAGTATATACTGTATAGTAATGGATAAAATAGGAGCAGGTAAGTCTGGAGGCAGCCCATTCCTCCTTAAAGGTGCAAGGACACAACAAATCCCAGCACAGCACAAGGGCAACTGAAGATGTTCTATGCAAAGTCCTTCCATGTGAACTTTACTCCAAAAGCTAGTTATAAACTGAGGCGGTTTCCATATTTGTTAAGAACAGTTGATAATAACCCTGGGAGATATTTACTGCTAAATAAATAAAAAAAAGTTAAATTTTGTACAATTCACCATAGTTCTCTTTTGATAGAAAGTGACAAGACAGCACAGTGTTGACCCACCTATACTGAACGGGTACAATGTACATTGTACAGCAGATACATGTATCTTCCAAAGACCTGATCATGCAGATAGGATTTTCAGGATCTCTTCAGCACAATGGAACCGCATTTATGATTTATCTCTATAGGTTATATGATATATATCTGCTACTTGAAATGTCAACTGTAAATGTCTGCCTAACCTCTGATTAGCAGTGGTGTGAGGCACCATGGTAACACCTATTTATTTTAAGTTGGACAGGAGTCTTGCATGCAGGATCTTCTCCAGCAGCTACACTGCGTTCTAGGAAGTACAATTATGAGAGATCAGATTAGTGGAACATTAACCTGCTTATACTTAAAGAGAAGAACAATATCGTTCTAACACAGTAGGTGGAATATTGCCTGAAAATTCATTTGTCAACAGACGTTAAAGAATGGCCCACTCCCAACTGATGAACAATTGTTTCTTCCTTCTTGCTGCTCTTATCGGCATGTGTTTGAATCCTACTATTGTGAATACAGATACGAATAAGGTAAGTAGCCATTGCTGCATTTAGTTGGAACGGTCAAGTTTATTGATCTAAATTTATTTTAAAGCTGAGCTCAAGGTAGGCAGATTATATACAGCCGAAACGCACAGTATATTGGAACAGTTTTACCCACCCAAACCATTTGTACTTTTGCTTTTTTTTTGTGATGTACACAGCTTGGTCATGAGCACATCCTCTGTCTAATACCAATTGAAGAACCCCTATAGGTGGGACTTTCAAGGTGGGGGAACCAAAGATCATCAAAAACACATCTACATATGTATCATTTTTTTCACATAAAAATTACAAAAATGTTGTAAAATTGACAAATGAACCAATTAGTGTATAAATGTATTCTGTTAAAACATTGGATTGTCCAAATGCAGCCGGCTCGCACACATCTGCGTGTAGGTTTCTTCACATCATTCTGCCATCCTACGAAAGAGGAAGAGGAAAAAGACCAACACGTTTCAGGTTCAAGCCTTTTGTCAGGGGCGTGTAGCAGAATGCAATTTGTATATCTGGACGTACTTTGTCCAATAACAATACTGGAAAGGATTTCGCCTTTGGAGCTCAATGGATGAGGATTTCCTAGTCATATTGTGAATGGGAAAATGATGTGGAGATGTTTCAAATCACAGCTCAAGGACAGGTACTATGTGGATGGGTTCTATCAAGTCAATGGGAGCAAGAGGAAAGGAGGGCGAATGCCAGAAAATCCTCTCCACCACTTCACAATAGAGCACAATGTTTTTCAGTCTGCCCTACACTGTTTCCATATAGTGATCCAAGGTAGGCAGCAGTATCAGACAGCAGTCAAAATAGCTTGCATGGCTTAAACGACGGGATCTACCGTCATATACCAAAGGGGGGGAATACCAAGACCAGGTCAGAAATGTCCTCTGTCTAATGATCGAACACTAAAGGAGTAGAAGAATACTGATGAGGTCATTCCTTGTCCTGATTTGTCCTTTTGTCAATAATATCTATAGCCAGAGAAGTAAAATAACTCATGTGCTACACTGTGTAATAGAAAGAAAAAATGTGCCAAAGAGAAATATAGTAAAATAAGGACACTATCAAAGTGAATAATAATGACAATAATGTATATGAATAACAAAGAGAGTTTAGGCTGCCAACACCTGTAGTGTCACCGCATACACAATCAAATGTAAATAAGGAATGGAGTGGCGCTAAAACCTTAAAAAAAAAAAAAAACGATAACATGGTGTGATGCAAAAAAAGTGTTGAGATGATAATGTGAACTCTCAATAAGTGGCACAAAAACAATTAAGGGTCAGTTCACACCACATGCAGTCCAGTGTGTTTTTTCTGCAGCAAAAATGCATGGAAAGCAGGTTATATGGTTTTCAATGGCATAGTTCACACCAGTGCTTGCAGTTCCAGTGCATTCCAATTCCAGAAAAAAAAAAGTAGAACACCCTGCATTTTTTCTGCACTGAACTGTACTGGAACGCGGTAAGACGCATCAAAACACACTGGAACGCACCTAAATGCACCAAAAACACACCGGAACTCTGTGGTCTAATGAGACCAAGATTAACTTATTTGGTTCAGATGGTGTCAAGCGTGTGTGGTGGCAACCAGGTGAGGAGTACAAAGACAAGTGTGTCTTGCCTACAGACAAGCATGGTAGTGGGAGTGTCATGGTCTGGGGCTGCATAAGTGCTGCCGGCACTGGGGAGCTGCAGTTCATTGAGGGAACCATGAATGCCAACATGTACTGTGACATACTGAAGCAGAGCATGATACCCTCCTTTCGGAGACTGGGCCACAGGGGCAGTATTCCAACATGAAAACGACCCCAAACACACCTCCAAGACGACCACTGCCTTGCTAAAGAAGCTGAGGGTAAAGGTGATGGACTGGCCAAGCATGTCTCCAGATCTAAACCCTATTGGGCATCCTCAAAAGGAAGGTGGAGGAGCGCAAGGTCTCTAACATCCACCATCTCTATGATGTTGTCATGGAGGAGTGGAAGAGGACTCCAGTGGCAACCTATGAAGTTATGGTGAACTCCATCCCCAAAAGGGGTTAAGGCAGTGCTGGAAAATAATGGTGGCCACACAAAATATTGACACTTTGGGCCCAGTTTGGACATTTTCACTTAGGTGTCTTGCCAGTGGTTTAGACATTAATGGCTGTGTGTTGAGTTATTTTCAGGGGACAGCAAATTTACACTGTTATACAAGTTGTACACTCACTATCATAAAATAGCGTTGATTCAGAGGGTCAAAGGCACCTTCATCCCTGAATATATAATTAATGTAGGAACTCACAGAAAATAGGATTTTTATGGTGCCAAAGAGTGAAACAAACAAAAATTAGATAAAATAGTTAAATGTTTCATTTTTCAAAGCATATTAAAAAATTGTAGAAAGAACAACAATTAGTCCTGAATAATGGTACATACAAAGAAACTACCATAAATACATTTTTTTAAGAACCCAGGACTTTGTTAAGTTGCCTGTATGTTCGACATGGTTCGCAATTCTTAGCTTCGTCAGGAACTTTTAGATGTGCAAAGATTCTAGATAGAAATACAATCAGACATTTTCAAATAATACATAAATATCACAGGATATATACAGTGGGTACGGAAAGTATTCAGACCCCCTTAAATTTTTCACCCTTTGTTATATTGCAGCCATTTGCTAAAATCATTTAAGTTCATTTTTTTCCCTCATTAACCACCTCAAGTCCGCCCACCGTCAAATGACGGTGGGGCGGAACTGCTATTGTTCTGGGACACCGTCATATGACGTCGTCCCTTTTAGCCGGGATTGCACGCGATCGGGCGCGCGCATCCCGGCTCTGTCGGTGTCGGCGTGTCCCCAGGACACACCGCGTCACCGACAGGGGTGAACAGCCATTGGTTACGGCAGCTGATACCTTGTGATCGGCTGTGATCTACTTCACAGCCGATCACTTCCAATGTAAACAGAGCGGTAACTCACTGTTACCAGCTCTTCTCTCCTCACACAGTGTCCAGTGTGAGGAGAGATGAGCTGGGATCAGTGAGTTACTGATCTGTATAGTAAAAACACACTGTCACCTGCCCCCCCAATGCACCTGTCACCCCAACAGTCACCCCATCTGCCCCCATAAAGGGTACCTGTCATCATAAAGTGTACCTGTCATCATAAAGTGCACCTGTCACCCTTCAGTGACCATGGCATGTTACCCGTCACCCGTCAGTGACCACCGCCAGTCACCCGTCACCCATCACTGACCACCGCCAGTCACCCGACACCCATCACTGACCACCACTCGTCACCCATCAGTGACCACCGCCAGTCATCAGTCACTCATCAGTGACCACTGCCAGTCACCTATCAGTGATCACCGCCAGTCACCCGTCACCCATCAGTGACCACCGCCAGTCACCCATCAGTGACCACCGCCAGTCACTTGTCACCCGTCACCCATCAGTGGCCACCGCCAGTCACCTGTCACCCGTCACACATCTGTGACCACCGCCAGTCACCTGTCACGCATCTGTGACCACCGCCAGTCACCCGTCATGCATTAATGATCACCACCAGACACCGGTCACCCATTAGTGACCACCGCCAGACACGCGGCACCCATCAGTGACCACCGCCAGACACGCGGCACCCATCAGTGACCACCGACAGTCACCCATCAGTGACCACCACCAGACACCCGGCACCCATCACATTTGTGGTATGGATATGCTGTGTGTGAGAAATTACCTGTTACAATGACCATTTTGTGAAAAAAAAAAGAAAAGAAAATAAAAACAAAATCTTCATTTTGCAAAGAATTTTGGGAAAAAATTACAACTTCAAAAAATTCACCATGCCTCTTACTGAATACCTTGGAATGTCTACTTTCCAAAAAGGGGTAATTTGGGGGGTATTTGTACTTTCCTGGCTTGTAAGGGCCGGTTCACACTGAGGCAATCAGATTTCGGGGCGACTTTGCTAGGCGATTTGAAAAGGCGAATCGGCGTGATTGCGGCGCAATATCAGGCGATTTTAGGCGATTTCAGGCGATTTCAACACGAGTACCTGGGACATGAGAGATGTGTCTTCTGGCAAAATTATGTTCTTCTTCCTGGAAAGTCGCTTCTTCATAGACAGGGATCCGACTTGGAAGCGAACTTCCAGCGACTTCTATGGCTCAATTCACCTAGAAGCCCCTTGAAAATAGTACAGGAACCTTTTTTGGAATCGCTTTGGACTTGAGTAGCGCATATTAAGATGGCTCCATCCATTCCAATGGGATTTCTGATGTCAGGCGATTTGGGGCGAATTGGGGCGACACAATTCGGATCGCAAATCGCCTAGGTTCACCTCAGTGTGAACCGGCCCTTAGGGTCTCAAGAAATTAGATAGGCCGTCAGTATATCAGGTGTGATCAGGTGCAATCAATTTTCAGTGATTGGCACCATAGCTTGTAGACTCTATAATTTACACAAGGACCAAATAATATACACTTATTTGGGTTATTTTTACCAAAGAAAGGTAGCAGTATAAATTTTGGCCAAAATTTACAAAGAAAAATTACTAATTTGCAAAATTTTATGACCGAAACAAAGAAAAAGGCATTTTTTCACAAAATTTTCAATCTTTTTTTATTTATAGCACAAAAAATAACCCCCCCCCCCTAGTGATTAAATACCACCAAAAGTTTTCTAACTTTTAAAACACTTTTTTACGGAAAAAGA
>BLSH010174440.1:517688-528812 GCA_018402905.1 Glandirana rugosa | reverse complement strand
CTTTAAACGCAGGAAAAAAAGTGGATTAAATACCACCAAAAGAAAGCTCTATTTGTGTGAAAAAAAGGACGCAAATTTCATATGGGTACCATGTTGCATGACTGAGTAATTGTCATTCAAAGTGTGATTGCGCTGAAAGCTGAAAAATGGCCTGGACAGGAAGGGGGTTTTCGTGCCCGGTACTGATGTAGTTAATGTACACACAGCACCCCATATTGACAGAAAAACACAGAATTGTTGACATTTTTGCAGATTTATAAAAAAAGAAAAACTGAAATATCACATGGCCCTAAGTATTCAGAACCTTTGCTCAGTATTTAGTAGAAGCACCCTTTTGATCTAATACAGCCATGAGTCTTTTTGGGAAAGATGCAACAAGTTTTTCACACCTGGATTTGGGGATCCCCTGCCATTCCTCCTTGCAGATCCTCTCCAGTCCTGTCAGGTTGGATGGTGAACGTTGGTGGACAGCCATTTTAGGTCTCTCCAGAGATGCTCGATTGGGTTTAAGTCAGGGCTCTGGCTGGGCCATTCAAGAACAGTCACGGAGTTGTTGTGAAGCCACTCCTTCGTTATTTTAACTGTGTGCTTAGGGTCATTGTCTTGTTAGAAGGTAAACCTTTGGCCCAGTCTGAGGTCCTGAGCACTCTGTAGAAGGTTTTCGTCCAGGATATCCCTGTACTTGGCAGCTGAAAAACACCCCCACAGCATGATGCTGCCACCACCATGCTTCACTGTTGGGACTGTATTGGACAGGTGATGAGCAGTGCCTGGTTTTCTCCACACATACCGCCAAAAAGTTCTATCTTGGTCTCATCAGACCTGAGAATCTTATTTCTCACCATCTTGGAGTCCTTCAGGTGTTTTTTACCAGACTCCATGCGGGCTTTCATGTGTCTTGCACTGAGGAGAGGCTTCCGTTGGGCCACTCTGCCATAAAGCCCCCACTGATGGAGGGCTGCAGTGATGGTTGACTTTCTACAACTTTCTCCCATCTCCCGACTGCATCTCTGGAGGTCAGCCACAGTGATCTTTGGGTTCTTCTTTACCTCTCTCACCAAGGCTCTTCTCCCCCGATAGCTCAGTTTGGCCAGACGGCCAGCTCTAGGAAGGGTTCTGGTCGTCCCAAACATCTTCCATTTAAGGATTATGGAGGCCACTGTGCTCTTAGGAACCTTAAGTGCAGCAGAAATTTCTTTGTAACCTTGGCCAGATCTGTGCCTTGCCACAATTCTGTCTCTGAGCTCTTCAGGCAGTTCCTTTGACCTCATGATTCTCATTTGCTCTGACATGCACTGTGAGCTGTAAGGTCTTATATAGACAGGTGTGTGGCTTTCCTAATCAAGTCCAATCAGTATAATCAAACACAGCTGGACTCAAATGAAGGTGTAGAACCATCTCAAGGATGATCAGAAGAAATGGACAGCACGTGAGTTAAATATATGAGTGTCACAGCAAAGGGTCTGAATACTTAGGACCATGTGATATTTCAGTTTTTCTTTTTTAATAAAACTGCAAAAATGTCAACAATTCTGTGTTTTTCTGTCAATATGGGGTGCTGTGTGTACATTAATGAGGAAAATAAATGAACTTAAATGATTTTATCAAATGGCTGCAATATAACAAAGAGTGAAAAATTTAAGGGGGTCTGAATACTTTCCGTACCCACTGTATATATGTCATTAGAACAGACATAGTATATATTTTATATATTTTACAAACTTGGAGGTGAAACCCTCATTCTTTGAAAGGATACATATATATATATATCAAAAAAATCTCCAAATGGATCTATATAATTTAGAAAAAATTCTTTGGCCCCAGTTCTCTCACTCGCCTTTAACTCCATAGATGCTGAACACCCACCATCACCCCTCCTGTTACGGGCCCAAATAGCAGTCATCCCCAAACCCAGCAAGGATCCGTCGATATGCAGTAGCTATAGGCCCATATCGTTGTTAAACGTAGATCTCAAACTTTATGCAAAGATTTTGGCTTTTCGCCTATCCCCCACTCTCCCCTCAATTATACATGGAGATCAGGTGGGATTTGAAGCCACCAAGACTCTGCACCTCATCTCCTATGCCCAAAAAAAACACATTCCTGTTTGCCTTCTCTCATGTGACGCAGAAAAGGCCTTCAATAGGGTCAGCTGGTCTTTTTTAGAACATTCACTATCCCAAATAGGTCTGGGACCCAAAATGTTAGCCCACATCATGTCTCTATACTCCTCACCCATGGCTACGGTCCTAGTGAACGGGATCCAATCAGAACAATTTTCCATAGAAAATGGCACTAGGCAGGGGTGTCTGCTTTCACCCCTCCTATTTGCCATTGTCATAGAACACCTAGTGCAAGCTATCAGAGCCAACCCCTCTATTAAAGGCTTGCAAATGCCCTCCACACACTGTTATCTCTATATGCGGATGACTTACTTCTCTATGTTTCTCAACCACATATAAGTATTCCCTCCATACTAGCTGAAATTGAAAGATTTTGGGTCCTTAGTAATTTTAAACTGAACTTAAACAAGACCGAAGCCCTTAACATTACATTACCCTCATCTACACTTTCATCCCTTTGGGCGAATTTCCAATTCCGCTGGCAATCAACTGTGATTACGTACCTGGGCACAGCCATTCCAGCTCACATAAATTGCATTTATAGACTGAATTATAGCCCCTTACTTACTAAAATTAGAAGATTAACCGAATCTGGCATGATATCCCATCTTCATGGTTTGGACGAATTAATATCTTGAAGATGGATATTCTTCCTAAGATGTTATACCTTTCCCAAACCTTACCCATCGCATTGCCCTCTGCTTTTTTCCCGCACACTTTGATCCCTGAGTATTCAGTTCGTGTGGAGAGGGCAACACTCTAGACTTAAACACAGACTTCTCTGTTACCCCAAATCTGAGGGTGGAGCTGGACTCCCAGATTTTGAAACTTACCATTACTCGGCAATGTTCTCCCGCCTCCTGGAGTGATTCCCAAGGCCCCTTAGCAAAATAGCTACCATGATAGAACAGGATATGTCACCAGTAGACCTTAGAGCCTTGCTTTGGGGTTACAAAAACAAATGCAACCCCCACTCGGGGTTCTCCCCTCTGACTATAAACGCCCTCCAGTCTTGGTATAGCAGGAGAGACAGATACTCTCTTTCCTCTGAACCGGGGCCAATGACATCTCTTTTTGACAATGCAGATCTTCCCAAGAGCAAAGGAGTCTTTGTCCTTGGATCCTATGATAGGTCTTCTTGGCCTACGGCCTGTTCCTATGTTCATAAGTCACAAGGCTCCTTCGTAGCGCAATCGACGGCCCCTTCCTATGTGACCGACTGGTTAAATTCTCAACATCTGACCTCCTACTGTAAATCCATTTTCACATCTCGGCGGATTCATAGATCTCTCACAGGCTTCAAAAACCTTTGTAACTCAACAGAGACCCCCGCCACAGTCTGTCGATGATATACAAACTTATTATGGCTTCAACCCATAATACTCCACCCGTATACACTAAACTTTGGTCTAGGGAGCTGGGCTTCGAGATTACCCCTGAATAATGGCAGCGGGCATTCCTTTACACACATAAGTCTTCTATTTCCGGGTATTCACAAGAGAAAAAATATAAATTAATCTCCAGATGGTACAGGGTCCCGGTTACATAACAACCAGATATTCCCCTCTGTCTAGGACCAGTGTTGGTGTTGCAGCAGGGAAAGAGGAACCTATACCCATGTGGGGTTCGATTGTGACATTATACGTCTCTTCTGGACCCAAATCTTCCAAATTTATACTGAACTTTATGATAAACCTCTGACCCCATCCCCAAATATAGCTCTCCTCTCTATCCTCCCGGGCACGATCAAGACCCAAAAGTCTAACCTTTCAAGATTTTTCCTGTCTGCAGGCAGACAAGTAATTTCCAGGTACTGCAAATCTACTGCCAACCCATCGCTGTCCTCCTAGGCGGATGAGGTGAATGATATTATGCTCATGGAATAGATTCAAGCTAAGGCAACCAACACATGGGGAAAGTTCCCTACCCTGTGGTATGTATGGATACCTTATTCCTCCTCTCAAAAATTGAGAGATAGGCTGTCGGGGTAATGGTTCACTGCCTAGACATACTTATTTCACGTGCGCTGTGGGACCGGGCTCGTTGCTCCTATTTCCTTTCCTTTTCTTCTATCCTCCACTTTATCTTCTCAGTTCTCACTAATGTATACCAATCTCATTTCTTGCCTTTTCTTTTCTCTTTTAATTTTTTTCTCCTTAGCCCCTTTTTCTTTCTTCTTCTCCTTTCCGTTCTTCTCTTCTTTCCCTATAAGTTGTCATATGTTCATGTTTGATGTGTCAAGAGACAGTTCTGAATAACAGCATATCAGGCCTTTGGAATACATACTGAACTGTAGTATTGATCTACTCTTTAATATTCGACTGAATGTTTTCTCTGAGTAAAGTTGGTCATAGGATCATCTACTGCAAGTCAGTTTTGACTGAATGTAATCTACTTGTACTTTCCAAGTCTGACGATCTGACAATTTGTCACTTTGTACCTTCTCTTTATGTACAATAAAATATATATTCAACCTTAATTTAGAAAAAATTCTGCTTTCAATATATTACCTGATGTAGATCAGGATATAAACATCACACTGAGACGACAAAATGGGGTGGATTGAAACCAACCTGCCGGGAAACCAGGCCAAAATGCAGACTGCAGAGTGAGATAACCATATAGGAGATTTAAGGTCCCTTGATTTGAAATAAATAGTTGCAGGGAATCTGTTGTGGACATAAAAGAAAAGAATAAAGCCAATTGGCTACAAACCAGGGAGCATGGGTGTAGGGGACCTCCAAAATTTGGGGCCCCACTACTATATCACATAACCCAAATCCTATGTACTGTATATCAAAATATATATCAAAGTATAAGCGATTAACAAAGCAGGGGAGAAATTAGCCAGGGATATCACTAGGGGACACCAATTGTGTCACAAGGCCGAAAGAAAATGATATAAACCATATCATACCTGTTTTTTGTTTGTCCTTAAAAAAACAAGATTGCTCCAGGAACACCAAATGGTTAATATTGATTATGGTCAGCCGACAAACGTTTCCTCAGTTCGATCATGTTTAACCCAATCCCTTCCCAAGATCAAAGGGGCCAAGAATAGTTGGACTGATTTCACTGTGGATAATAAAATCTTGTAAAGCAAAAAAATTCAATTTGTTGATATATGGGAAAGGCAAATACATTGAGTATAATCCTTCCCATATAAACCAATTAACAAACACATATGCCCAGCAAGCAGGTAGCCTTAACGTCGATTGCAAGGATATGGATATGGTTTAGACCTACCTAATGATGAAAATCTCAGGACTCACCGTTACCCCACTGTAGGAATGGCAGGTGCAGGGAGCTAATCGCTCACATACACCTTTTGTAGAGGGGAATCCCGACTCCAATCAGCCGGCGTCTGACGTCACCGGCATTGATTGCGGACGTAACATTCCCAATGCGAAAGCGCGGATGTCAAAAACGTGTGACGTCATGCGCAATATGACAGTTCTCAAACTGCCATCTTTGAAAGTCTCTGGTCAGGATAAACTACAAAGAAAGCGGACCTACAAGCCTGGGAAAATAAACAAGGCAAACTCACCATAGAGGAGAGAAACAAGGCTGATCAAAGGATACAAACCCAGTCTCCTTAGAATAAAAAGTCCAATATGGGGGCCAAGAATAGTTGGACTGATTTCACTGTGGATAATAAAATCTTGTAAAGCAAAAAAATTCAATTTGTTGATATATGGGAAAGGCAAATACATTGAGTATAATCCTTCCCATTGATTGCGGACGTAACATTCCCAATGCGAAAGCGCGGATGTCAAAAACGTGTGACGTCATGCGCAATATGACAGTTCTCAAACTGCCATCTTTGAAAGTCTCTGGTCAGGATAAACTACAAAGAAAGCGGACCTACAAGCCTGGGAAAATAAACAAGGCAAACTCACCATAGAGGAGAGAAACAAGGCTGATCAAAGGATACAAACCCAGTCTCCTTAGAATAAAAAGTCCAATAGAGGGCATTGCTCTAAGAGAAGCCCTTCAGCAACCAGGCTGGAAGCACCCTCTAGTGATGAAACAGGGCGATGGCAAGGGACAGAGCCATCACTCAAAGGAAGGGGAAAGGGCGCTGTGGGAGAAATTGGGGAAATAAACGGGACACCACTCAACCCCCCAGGCCCCACATGTGGAGATCAGGCAGAGAAACTGGAAGGGGAAGAGTAGAGCCCCCACCCATCCGTACAGTCTGACAAAAGGTCCAGACCAGCCACCCCGCAGGTGGAATCCACACCCAAAGGTCCCAGTAATGATGCATGATGTAGAAAGCCTAAAAAAACGAGAAATAGGATATATATGTATTTAAAAATAACAAAGTAACCACAAAAATAATGAATACACTGAGTCAGATATTCAAATTTATATTAAACAAACACTGCATTGATACTGTTTCCCCAAATGCAACACAGATAGCAACTGGTAAGGAGAGGCAAAAAGGGGGGAACAATTAGAAAAAGGGAAAGAGGGAGAGGGAAAGGGGGAAAAGAGGGAAACCCAAAAAGATGGAATAGAGCCAAGAACAAAGGGAAGGCCAAGTGGCGCTACAATGTAAATGATAGTAAGAGAGAGATCCATAGACAAATCAAAAATGGGAACTACTATTAACCACAAATGGCCACACATTCATCTATTCTATGATTATAAAAAAGGTTTAAAGCTCATTGCCTCATTAAGGCCCGGATATTTTGTAGATCCATTTGGCCTCCCCCTGTAATAACTGCCTGTCAAGGTCTCCTCCTCTTACATGTGGAGGGATATGATCTAAAGCAACAAAGTGAAAGAAAGTCAGATCGAAGCCATAGTGTAAACCACTGTGTCTACTTATCGGAGTCACCATTCGTTTTTTTCTGATTACAGAAACATGGTCGCGAATGCGATGGAAGAAAGGTAGTTTTGTCTTGCCAACATAGTAAGCACCACAATCACATTGCATCAGATAGATGATGCCTACCGTTTGGCAATCAGCATAGAAGGTTGGTGTCCAATTTCGACCATTCGGAAGATGAATGGTTTGAGTTTGGGCAACATAAACACAATAATTACATTTACCACAGGGTGCAGTACCCCATCTGGTAAAAGTACTCAAACTTCTTGTTGTATAGTGATTGTGTACTAAACCATCTTTTAGAGAACGTGAACATCTGAAGGTTATTTCGGGATTAGAATTGATGTACTTAGAAATAGTTTGGTCAGCTGTTAGGAGGTGCCAATATTTTTGCACAATGCACCTAATTTTATAGTGTTGTCCCGAATACTTTGTAATGGGTACACTCACTACTTTACATTTTAGCAAAGTGTAATTTCTTCAGTGTTGTCACATGAAAAGATAGAATAAAATATTTACAAAAATATGAGGGGTGTACTCACTTTTGTGAGATACTGTATATATATATATATATATATATATACAAACAAGATAGGGACTGTAGGTTTGTTCTTAAGTTGAATTTGTTTGTAAGTGGGAACAGGTACATTTTTTAAGTGGAGCTTCAGCCAAAAAAAATATTTCTGAGCTTTTTGGATAGCACAGGGAAGGGGTAACACCTCTGTAATGTTTGTTTTGCTGTCTATGTTTCTGTTCAGAAGATTTCACCTCACTTCCCGTCCCAATGATAATTGGATTTTGAAAATTTTGGGTGGTGGTAGAAACAGGGATTGGTGATAAAGCATCAGCAAAGACACCTTTTTTTTCCCATAATAACTTTTACAGGAGTGAATTTCCCTTCCTATGGGTAGATTTCCTCTCACTTCCTGTTGTCTACCTCTGTTTGTAAGTAGGAGTCGTTTGTAAGTTGGATGCTTGTAACTAGGGGACTGCCTGTATATATATATATATATATATATATATATATATATATATATATAAAACATTGAGCTATGGCTATTTTTTTTTTTTTTTTTTGGGGGGGGGGGGGATAATTGGCTAATAAAGTTTGACTTTGTCATTCAATTTTTATTTAGTTATTTTGTGTATTGTTGTATATTCTATCTGGACGTAGCACCTGCAGCTCTTTTCTTTACTTGCTTATTAAAAAACAAAAAAAAATCAGAAGAAGAAGACATTACTAACTAGTAATCAAATGTGTCCCTTGTGCTGCTGGCTTCTTCATTCCTTCAAATCTTCCTCCTATCCTACACCTCCACTGTAATCTTTCAGGGTAGATTCCACTTCCTTCCTCCTTACTTAAAAGCTGTGTATAGCTTCTAGGAATGAAACAGGATCTATGAATGAAGGACGAATGGATGATTGAAAGGTTCGCCACTCTTTATTTCATAGATCCTGTTTAATTCAAGTTAGCAATAGTACAGCTTATATTAATGGAGAGGGTGGACATAGTTGGGCATTATTGATGAAAGGCAGTCACAGCACCCTCAGCTCCATTAAAAAGGAAGTAAACCCTCCTATTGTTTTCAGCCAAGGAAGCTGCCATCTTGGGCTCTGTTTAATCTTCAACTGCCATGATACTGCACGTATGAATAGTTATGACACCATGGTTTGACAGTTTGATTGAGAGCACAACCAATGTGACAGTTACATTCCCGACAGGTGCCGGAAATGTAACTGTTTTGTGAAACTGTTAAATGGATGAGTTTACTTCCACTTTAACCCCCGCTGCACCAGAAAATTACCAGGCCAGGGGGGGAATCGGAGGAGGTAAGATTTCAAGGAATACAGAATCTAGCAACACAAGAGGCACATTGAATTAATAGTAAGTAATGTCCCTTTCGTGTGATTTTTTTTTCTCTTTTAGGCTCCTTTCACACTTGTGCGACCTATCATGCAACTTTGGACATCAAAGTTGCATGACAAGTCGTTCCCCATGTTTTCCAATGATAACCACTCATATATGCGCAACTTAAAGTTGCAGCAACTTCAACGTAGCTCATGCACTACTTTGGTCTGACTTTCATGCAACTTGAAAGCCATAGACTTCAGGCTGGATTCACACCAGTCCGGTGAGAAGGACAGGGGCTGCTGTTCAGTGTCTCCTGTCCAATCTCACAGCACATCCACTGACAGGGGAGGGAGGGAGGAGGTGCAGTGAGCATAGGGAAAGGTCCCTGTTCAGTGCGGAACACATCTGCATGTCAGATGCATTCCCATTGAACGTAATCGGCTGGGAATTCGCACTGCACTGCACTGCACAGAAAATGTGCACATTTTCTGTGCAATGCGGACTGCAAATGCACCGCACCTATGTGAACCAGACACATTGAAAACAATGTGTTTTCAAGTGCCCTGCGAATTGGATGCGGTGTAAGCCGCATACAATTCGCACAGGTGTGAACCCAGCCTTAATTTTAACCCTCAGAAGTTGCATGAAAGTCATACCTGAATGTTATACAATGCAACTTGTGTGCAACAGTTGTCCATTATCACTGGTCAAAGTCAAAGTTGTATCCATTTGCACCCATCTAAAGTTGCGTCAAAGTTGCACTCCAAAGTCGGCGCAACTTTGGAGCCGCACAAGTGTGAATGCAACCCTAACTAAACTTAGGCCTTATTGTTTTCCTGAAGTTCAGCTTTAAATGGTCTCTGCAGAACGCAATAATTGTGGACTGTTGTACTTCACAGACATCAGGATCATTGTCTGTATTTAAAAAATGATAAGAGCTGTAAGTGTTTTGATATTTCCATTTTAATTGTGATGGCTTAGCTATACAGCAGGTATAAGTCACTTGAGGAGGCAGATAAGACCGGCACTCCTTTATTTCTTGAATACAGACAGCAGTTACATATGTACTTGGAGGAGAATGTTGATATGGGTTACTTCTGGCAGAACAAGTTGATGAGAAAGTGAAGTGGGCAGCATAAAAGAAATACAAAAGGGTTTCACTTTATCTCCAAGGACACACAACCAGGTACCTCATTTCTTTATATTATTCTGTATGTTTAAAGGAGAGAATAGCTTTCTCAAGTTGTTTATATAGAGTCATTCACACAGCTCTAAGTGGAAAAGATTCATGTCACAGTCCCTTCAAAGTTATTCTATTACCATAATCCCATTCTGATCTCTACCAGTCAGGGTTCAAGGCAACAAGTCATAATATTAAATGTTCCAGCACTTCGGAGTAAGTACAACATGGTGACAACAGCACATATCACACAGCTAATTTGCCTCATTGTGAGATCCATTATGTCCAGAGATCGAAGGTGATAAAGGGAGGACCACTTGTCATGTTTCCACGCTAAGATAACTGTTAGTAATGTTTGTATTAAACCTGGATAAACCAAGATAGCATTGTCACCTCAGCAATTCTGAGGTCCTTCAGTCAGCAACATCTTAGTAAGTACAAAACAGGTGTCACCACTTCTGAACTCACATGAAAGATATCGATGAGTCTATTATCAGGTTAAACATTCAATGGTAAAGTACACAGATTAGAACATACAGCTGAACAAAGACTTTAGAGGGTTGTCACACATTAGATGAATTGAACCATCCAAAGATATGTGTGTCACTAAAAGGTCAATTAGCTATACTTAAAAGTAAAAAAAAGGATACATATATATATATATATATATATACAGTTGTGTTCAAAATTATTCAACCCCCACTGAAATTGATTGTTTTGGTCGGTTTGACATTGATTATGATCATTCAGTCATCCTGCTTACTTTTAAATCAAAGAGGCATGTGTAGGTCAGACAAATATAACATAACATTTATAATGAAATAACCACAAATGTCTTTTCTGAGCTCACATCATTATCAGTTTTATTCAACCCCCAAGTGACATTCAATCTTAGTACTTAGTACAACATCCTTTTACAGTTATAACAGCTTTTAAACGTGAAGCATAGCTTGACACAAGTGTCTTGCAGCGATCTACGGGTATCTTCGCCCATTCATCATGGACAAAAGCCTCCAGTTCAGTCACATTCTTAGGCTTGCGCACTGCAACTGCTTTCTTTAAGTCCCACCAGAGGTTCTCAATCGGATTTAAGTCTGGTGACTGCGATGGCCACTTCAAAATGTTCCAGCCTTTA
>BLSH010174440.1:473697-505139 GCA_018402905.1 Glandirana rugosa | reverse complement strand
ACGGTTTTGAGGATATGGAAAAACTCTGAAACGGTGAGGGACAGGGGGAAGGAGTTAATTTTCGTGACGTGGGTGCAGTGCTTTTAATTGAGGAAGGGGGACAGGGAGTGGCAAAGTCTCAAAAAGGTATAGGAGTTTTGGCAGTATAGACATTTTCAGTACATTTATCCTACCTAGCCATGAAATAGGGTATTTATCCCATTGTTTCAACACTGCTTGAATTTCTTTAAACAGAGGGGGAAGTTAGCATTATACAAAAGCATGATAATTGGGCATGAGATATGCTCCCAGGTACTTGAGGGTATGGGTACATCATCTATAAAGGTATGTCTGTTTCAGGGTTCCGATAAGTTCAGACGAAAGAAGAATGGGTAGGGCTTCAGTTTTAGTAGCGTTCATTTTATAACCCAATAAGGAGCTAAACTCTGCCAGTAGTTTATGTAATGAAGGGAGAGTTGTAAGTGGTTCTGTTAGAGTCAAAAGAATGTCACCCGCAAAGAGTGAGAGTTTATACTCTCTCTGCCTCATAAGCACCCCCTTTATATCCGGGTGGGCCCTTATTGCCTCAGCAAGTGGCTCTAGACATAGAAAAAACAACAGAGGCAATAGGGGCACCCCTGTCTAGTACCATTAGACATAGAAAAAAATTTTGATTGAGGAACTGATAGTTGAACCTGGAAAGTGGGGTGGGAGTATAATGCCCTCAATGCCTCCATGTAGGGGCCTAGAAACCCATAGTGGCAGAGTGGCAAACATGTACGGCCAAGACAGCCTGTCAGGCTTTTTGTGCATCTAAACTTAGTATTAGAGCTGGGCATTTGAATCTGTTTAAGAGATCTATAAGGTCAATGGTTCGCCATGTATTGTCCCCTGCTTGTCTTGCTTGTACAAATCCCACCTGGTCTTTATTGATCAATTTTTGGCTAGGATTTTCATTAAAATCTTGTAATTGGAGTTTAAAATGGCTATAGGCCTATAATTATCAGAGAGAGAGGATTCCTTTACGGGTTTAGGGATGACTGTGAGGAATGAATGGGCAAATTTGTGGTCTGGGTAGGTCCCTTTAAGGAGAGAATTATAGGTTGATAGCATAACACATTCCCACTTTAATTTCCACTCTAAGGCTTCATGCGCACAAGACGTTAAAAAAATGTCCTAAAAACGTCAGTAGCTTATCAGTGATTTTTTCAGCTTTTACCAGCGTTATATTACCTGCGTTTTTTTTTCCTCAATTGATCTAAAATGTCCGAAAACGTTGGGGATCAGCGTTTAGCCGTGTTTTTGAACGTTTTTACAGCTGAAAAACATCTCTCAGAATCCACAGGTCTTGGGTTTTTTTTACAGCTCAAAAACATTACTGCTAAAAACAGTTGGTAACAGCCTATGTGTACATGAACACATAGGATAACATGATGTTGAGTTTAATGACTGTAGAAAAAAACATCTGCAGCTAAAAACAGCAGCTGTAAAACAGTCATAAAATGTCCTGTGTGCATGAGGCCTAAATTATGGTATTAAAAAAGCAAAAGAAAACACAAAGGGGGGAGGGTAGATTTTCGGAAATAGCTTGACATGTTAAAATGTATGTAAGGGCTCATTTATTTTTATTTTTTTTTGGTTAGAGTAGGAAGAGGTTAGACCCTATGTTATGTTTATATTGATACAGAAAGAATTGACTCTTAATTCTAGTGCTGTCATCGGAGCAATAAGCCAACAAAATCTACCAACTGGGACACCTGTTCCCATGAAAATTCTTTAAGATGGGAATTGCGCTCACTTTGGAAATTTCCTCTTGCATTTTCAAGACAGGAAGTGAAGATAAATATCCCCAGTGGGTCACAGGCAGCAAAAAACAAACGAATTAATATCTAAAATACTAAAACAAACAATATATTTTTCAGAACTTAATTTTAAAATTATATTAACTTTTTTCTTGAGTGCAATAGGCCTTAATGGCTTACTCACTTTAGCCCTGAAGCTACCTGCAATTTCAGGGACATTTTTAGATGCACTTGTACACACCTTGTACTACATGTTTGTTGAAGTATTGTACTTGTCTTTTTGTTCCCTAATATTTTGCTATTGTGTTCTGTCATGTATATGTTTTGGATATAATAAAAATGCAGCTTACGTTCATGTGTGTTACCATTTATTCAAATGATCATGTTAGCACAGTCAAATGGACAAAATATTAAATTCTTTAAAAAATGCATTGTACTGGTGTATACTACCTCCAAGTTTATCTTTGGTGGAGGTATGTGAAGATGCCAAGCCTACCAATGGCCTGTCTCTCCTACTTTATGAATCCGTAGCAGATGAAAGTAAATACAGTTGCAAGAAAACGTATGTGGAACCCCCGGCATTAACTTTTTTTCTGCAATAAGACCACATTTTACGGTAAATTACTGCATTAAACCAGTTAATTCTAAGGGGTTCACATACTTTTTTGTGCCACTGTATGACAATAATTATTGTTGAAATAATAATTACATATAGGACACATCTGAGAAGATACACATTCATCAGGTTCATCTGCTGCCAGATGTTCTTTCTGATGATCCAAGGGAAGGCAAACAAACTCCCAGTGACGCACATTCCAAATTCGTCCGTCAAATTTTCCCTTTAATTTAGTTTCCCTTCACTGAACTTTTTCATGTGCCATAAAATCTTATTTTTTAAGAACTAGTGCCAAACCTGTACTAAACTTCTCTACCATAGTACAGTCTATACTCGGTGGTTTAGTCTAAGCGTGCATGCAGTCCTATACATTCAGGGATAAAAATCTCTTGTACTCAGTGTGTTTTTTCTTAATATAAAATGTACATTTGAACATTTAAACCTTTTTTTAACTTTTTAAATATATTTTTGCCTACAGGAAAGCCAGAATGCAAGGTACCTAGTAATCCCTGGGGTTGAAATGCCTGTGGTCACACCAGTTACTGTAGTAGAAGATTTTTCTAGAAGTGGCTTTTCTCGCTTTGGCAGTGATAAGAGTCAGATATACACTGCCCTTCATGGCCTGGGTATCACCAGCCATGCAATTAAAGCCAGAGAAGCAGGGTGGAGTAGGGAGCCTTGAGATAGCAGGTCTAGCTATCCTTGGAGAGGTCAGGGGTTATCTCCAAGAAGCTTGAGTATGTCTATGTACCAGGTTCTCCTGGACCAGTTTGGTGCAAAAGACATAGATTAACCTGAATGGAGGTCAGGGAATTACCATAACATCCAATGCCAATGCTAGAGGATCCTTGGTTCTGGCTGGAAACAGGGGTAATTTGTTAATGTACCTGAAGGTCAGGGTGTCTAAATTTTAAGTTCCCCATTTTTAACATAGCAAATTGAAGATGTTGGGATGAGGAGATCATTCCCCTCAGTTTAGGAGATAATAACGGAGGAAATTCAACTTACAATTGTTCACTCAGAGGATGTAAACAGCAGATAATTCTGGACTTTATTTTTCACCCAGAAAATGATTAGACTTACTTCCTTCAAGTCTGCTTGATGATTGATAAAGGTCTCTGCTATGAATTTTTTGATTGGGTGCCCCTGAAGAAGTGGGATCCAGTGGCGCAGAGCCCATTTTACTGCTATAATCTCCAAGATGTGGCCAAAGAGCTCTGCTTCCCTAAGCGACCAGGTTCCCGGATCTGTAAGAAATTGGAACACTCCTCCCGAGCCTGTGAGTTTGGTATCACCTACCATGAATGTGAGTTAAACGACTTTCACATTTCCTAGGCTAGACTGGAAATCCACCAAGCTAGAGGGTTCCTTGCAAACAAGCTATACAAAAAGGATGGCAACCACTCCAATGTACAACTAGCCTTTGCAGTAAGGTGTACATGGAAGGAAAGGGCACAACACAAACAAACCAAGATTTCCCAGCACACTTTACAGCTAGCCTGCAAAAAAAGAAAACAAAAAAAAAAACAAAACAAGAAAACAAATTGAACCTGTTTAACAATTCACATCAAACATGGAGGATTTATTTGCACACACTTGCAAATATAGATTAGGCAGGGTCCATGTTTTTTTTGTTGTTTTTTTTTTCAGGTGAACTGGGAAATGTTTGTTGAGAGACAAGTATGTTTGCTCCAGACCAACAAAATATTGTATCGCGACAGGCCTTGAGTGGTAGTGAGTGATTGGAACAGCCTCAAATAAGGCAACCATAAGGCCCAGGATGCTTATGGAGAATCTGACTGAGGTATATCTTTTGGATCTTAGGACCCATTCACGATTGTGAAGGGGTAATTTGCAAATTGATGCAGAAGACACAGTGGGGGTTCCGACATTAGCTGAGGGCCGGAAGCTCCATTATAAACAATGGGAGGCTGACAGCTCCTGCCCATATTTGTGGCAGGTCACATGTAATTGCTAATTAACCACTTCACGCGAAACAACGTACCTGTACGTCATTTTGAGGAAGTGGCTGTACCGGGGTGATGCAGCTCAGCAGGAGCTCGGCAGTTATCACAAGGAGCAGAAGGGGACTTCCTCCCCCCCCCCCATCCCACCGGGAGACCCGAGCGACCAGCATCCATGTCTGCCGTCTGCCTGGAGTCCCGAACAAATCAGCTTCGATCGGGTCTCTGATGTAGTAACCCGGAAGCGACGTCACTTCTGGTTTACTCAGCAGTAAATGGTGCCGATTTGAAAAAATACCTAGTATTCAAAAACACAGATTTTGGCGTTTTGAATAATTTTAAGTGCAATGGAGGGATATGGGGTCCCCGTCACCGCGCACCAAGGAAAACGCATACGTAAGTTGCTCCCGCAAATGTTAAAGGTGTTCAAATCACACATGTGAGGTATTGCCACGATCGTCAGAGCGAGAGCAATAATTCTAGCAAACCACTTCCTCTGTAACTCTAAACAGGTAACCGTTAACATTTTTTAAAGTGTCGCCTATGGAGATTTTTGAGTACCGTAGTTTGTCGCCATTCCATAAGTGTGCCCAATATTCACACCAAAACATGTTAGGTATCTACTCGGCATAACATCATCTTTCACAATATACAAAAGTTTTTAAGAGGACGAATTGGGGTGCAAGCACATTTGTAAATTCTCTGGGTGCAAAAAAATAAATCAAATGGCATTTTGACAAATTGGAACTGCTTGTCTCCTACTGCAAAATGAAATGTGCATACTCAAAGGTACTGACATACACAAAGGTGTAGGTCCAGTATAGTACCATGAACAGGTTTGAATAAAATGCTTTGAACCTGTCCTCCAGCAGGACCAAAGATGATCCAAGGTCCTCTCTAAATCAAACTGAAAAAAACTATGAGAGGTGTAGAATTTGAAACTATTTTGTACCCCTTTGAAACTACTGATTGAGCCTATATATCCAGAACATTGGAGACCCAGAGGAATGCAAACAGACATTCTCCCACTCTTAAGACTGTGCCTCTTCATTGTGAAGGAGGCTTTGGGGAAGACCTGGTGGGCTTTGTGTTCCAAGTCTTGCACAAGAATGGAAGGGAATTTTGTCTTTGAAGATGAAGTATATTGACAGCGATGGGGCACTCTACATTTTGAGTAGGTAGAAGCCCCTGAAGAGGGGAGGGTTTAGAGCCTTTCTCTGTGGAAGACGGACCTCTCCTCCAAAATGAGGTCTATCTTCATGGGGGCATACAAAGGAGGTGTCTTTTACAGGCAGTTTCAGCTGACCAGTCTTTCACCCATAAGATTCTTTGCATATGAACAGAAACACAAGCCATTCTGGAAATGTGTGTCATGACTTGATCTAGGGCTTATACACAGAGAAGTAAGGCAGAACCTCACTATATCGCCTTGAGGAAAGGACCGAGTGTGGCCCCAAAACGTTGGCTTATTTGACTGTGACATTGTACTAATAAAAGAGTGTATATGTTTGCAACAGATTTCTGGTGACAACTAGTCATTTTACTGTGATTTACACAGTGCCATCCATTACAGTCACTCCGAGCCCCCATCTATTATCAAGGTCAAACACTGAATGGAGTGTGGTCCCCATCCTTCGATTTCACTTTTTTGTGAATTCTTTTTCCACTGGATATAGACCAGCAATTACTCTTGGAGGGGGGAAAACCTTTGCAGGAGAAACTCTGTTATCACAAATTGCCCCGTTTATTTGTTCATAATTGGGAAAGGTCTTTTTAGACTTTGAATGTTTCTTAGTACCCAGAAGAGCATGAAGAGATGCAAGAGAATCAAGTGCATCTATACCAAAGCACAGCACAAGTAATATATATATATATATATATCTACATTAGCAAGCATATAGTGTGAAGCCATAGTGTCAGGGGTATATTCAAGCCTGGGGGTGAGAAATATTCTGCAGCCTCCTCTAACAGCCTCTGGATCTTCTTCAAGAAGCCCCGCGCTTTTGGGCTCTGGCCAGGGATGGCTGTATTACAGCCATTAGTTGTCTGAGAAATTCTGGCAGTGCTACAGAATAATCTGCCTCAATCCACTTGCGGCATGCCTGAGATTGAGCTAAAATTGGATGGAGAGATCAGTGTTAAAAGAGGTTCCTACTATAGTGCAATGGAAGCAACATCGTTGAGCGATTTGAGCATGTTAGAATCCAGGGAGAGTGAATGTTTGCCTGAGCTTTTTGTGCATTATTGGCATCAGTGAGGGTATTCCCCTATAGCAGGGATATGCAATTAGCACACCTCCAGCTGTTGCAGAACTACCATGAGGCATAGCAAGACTCTGACAGTCACAAGCATGACACCCAAAGGCAGAGGCATGATGGGATTTGTAGTTTTTCAATAGCTGGAGGTCTGCTAATTGCATATTGCTGCCCTATAGGGTACTCAAGGAGCAAGATGCAGAAATGGTGTAAGTATGCTTCAAGAATACACAGAAAAATGGCAACTGTCCTGTAGTGAATTCTGAGTGGCAAAAGGGTGAGAGAAAGTGCTTGAGTACCTTGTAAGGGCTTTGGACAGAAGTGGTGGTAACAGTGCTACCTGTGGTGTGATGTAACACCTAATCGTACACTTGAAACTAAGCTCTGAATGGTGGAAAGTTTTTAACAAGACGTTTAAAAACTCCACAAATGCGTTCCCAGTTTCACAATAGTTTTTACATAAAAACAAATACTGTTCAGGAAACACTAATAAGTGTAATACAAGTAGTGGATATACTAAGTCTCATATCTGCTATAAGGCTACAGCCAAGATTCAATAACAAGATGAACTTTTTTGCATTGCTGGCCCCTGTATGGGTCCAGGCTTTGTCCATCACAGTGGGCATAACAGGGTCTGGAAACCATAAGAATGGACCACCGTCCTGCAAACATATAGCAGCCTGTGGCTAACTAGACTCATTGCACTTAGTTAGTGCCAAGGTGAGCACCCAAGCAAAATCCAGTGCCTGAAGCAACATTACAGGCCTCCCCACACCATGGGATCCATGTACAGTTACCAAGGTGTTACTGGGGTTATACCGATAAAACGCACTACTTCTGTTGTGATAGAAGTTCTTTGATACATCCAATTGTTGACAACAGTTATCTGCCACTTCCTTGCAGCATATATGGACTATTTTCACCTGACTGTAAGCTTGATGTTCATTTGATCCTGCCATGGTTTGCAGCTCTTCAGTCTGCTTCTAATTGCCATACACTGTCTTTTGAGACTGAAAGAGCTATCTAGCCAACCATATAAAGCTCCACCTTGCCCCTCCATTTCATAGTGATTATACATGATTTGATATATGACATGATGTGTGGGAGTATGCATGCATGAATGAATGATGTCTAGACATTTTTAGATATTGACAACGTTGTCATTTTAGATGGTGGAAGGTGGAGAAAATATTTTTCTATTTCTTTTGGCATGTATTTTTCATCAATAAAAATATATATATTTTGATGCTTTTGTTCTTTGAATGTTTTGATTACTATTTCCCAGTGGCTCGATTATATGGCTCTTTTGGCTGTCCCCCTCTCTGGCATAGTCTACCTAAGGAAACTAGAAAAATCTCAGTTCCTATGTTTCTCTGTATTACTGGATAAAAAAAACTGAAGCGTGGGATAGGGTTAGAGGGGTATGCCCAAGGATGTGTGTCCAAAAGCTTTGCCAATGTCCAAGCAACTGAAGGTAGCAACCCAGGGTCTATGAATATCCAGCCTGTGTCCTGTACTGTACAATTAAGATATGTATACTTTTAAAAATGAATATCTTTTGTACTAAAAATATTAGATAGACAATAATTCAAAGCTTCCCCTGATTGGCTGAGGAGACTGTGAAAGCATTTGCCTGCCTCAGCCACTCACAGCCTTGATATCATTCAGAAAATGCAAAGCTTCCTGTGAAGCCCAACTTGACTCAATTTTGCTCCAGAAGCAAGACAGGAAGTCCCCATCCCACTGATGGAACACAGGGCTGTACTGTATGTATTGGAAGCTACAAGCAGTTCCCACAGTGCTCACAGCCACTGCCTGTGCTAATGAAGGAAAGCGTTCATTTGGACTAGCTTGGCTCATGTGAGCTATTTAAAGTTCACAAAAACATGGAGTTAGGCTTTAAGCTGTGTCTATGTACTGTAGTCATCTGTTGTCCATTAGCTGTTCCTTTTTAGTTAAAAACAGCGCTGTAGACATGTGTGAAGAAAGCATTTCAACTGATGACTTGTTAATCACTTCCAGACATACCTATATATACGTCCACGGGAAGGGCCGGTTCACACTTGAGCGGCGCGACTTCGCGGCCCGTTCACATCTAGGCGAATTGTCCGCCTTAGAAAAATGGTTCCTGCACTATTTTCAGGGCGATCTCAGCGCGGCTTACATTGACTTCTATGATAGAAGTCTCCTCACAAGCCGGGTTGATCGCCTCGAGCGGGGCGACTTGCTTCGCCCTGGCAAGTCGCGCCGCTCAAGTGTGAACCGGCCCGAAGTGGTGATAATATCTGGATCATGGATCACAGTGGCTCTGTATCGCGGCCGCCGTCGTATGACGGCGATTCGCGTTACAGAGCCACATTGTCGCCATCAATTGCCGATCAGCCGGCGGCAAGCGGTTAAATAGCCACTTCCCAGCTGAACCTGGGTGTGGCTGACTCCCACAGCCTGCTGGCTCTTGGGAGACCCCTGCTATTGGACAACTGCTCAGCCTCTGAATGCTAAGGGACACCTGCTGGTGGACACCGGAACTGCAGCCCATAGGTCTGGGAGCTACAGTGCCACCAACAGGTGAAACCGTTCCTGACACCACCCATATACTCTAGGGGCAGCCTGGTGACTGAATTAGTACTAGTAGAGAACAAGTATATGTTGATATAAGTTCAGATAATTGAATACAACATACTGTGGGCCTCCAGATAAGCCCCCTCAGCCTTCTATTCTTAAAAAGGTATTATGATCGATCATAAGAAGATTGTTACCAAAACCTCATAACAGCCCAGACATCTAGATATATATTGGCACCAATGTATGTAAAAAGCCCCAAAGGGGCTGACCCACCTCACCTCTTTATCAGATAATAGATATTTAATAACAGGATTTCTTTTAAGGCTATAATAATAATAAGGGGGACATACAAGGGTGTACATTGCCCTTAGAGTATGCATCCACCATGGATGTTTGTTAGGGAGTCAAATAACATCAATAAGAGTAAAGAGATGACACCAGTATGGTACCGTTTTACTGCCGATCCAAACAGGGAGCATATTGGAATATTAACAGTCTCAACTGTTAATCATGTATGTACTATGTATGTATTATTATGTATGAATCTGTATTGATCTTATGCTGCTGTTAGCCTTTCCTTCTTGACTTTTTTGATGTCTTCTGATTACTTTGCACACACATTTACAAATTATGATTTTCCTGTGCCCCATTTTTGCCTTTCCTGCCCCCACCCGGTGCGCAAAACCCCCCGATCCTTCGGGATTTCGGGGGGCAGCCTCACGGTGATGGTGGGAGTGGATGTGGGGATTGGACCATATCCTAGTCTATGCCCTTGTCCCCTCCGCAGTGTTGCCGCTTTGTGCGTCGGTGGACGGGGCGTGCATGACCATCTTGCATGTTTACATGCGGTGTGGCCGTGCATGCCTACTTCGGGATCCTCCAGTGGCTGGCCCTATCGTCAGGCCTCTTGCTCCGCCTTTCTGGCCGGGATTGCAACGGCAGGCGTCATGACGCATGGAGCGTAAAATGACGCCAACGATCTCAATGCGCATGTGCTGGCGTCCTTTATAATGGCGGCGGCTGCATTCACACCTACACGCCGCCTTTGGACACATGCAACCGTCGGGTCTGCTCTGCCTCCTTAATAAAGGTAAAACGCTGTTTGGTCTTGAGTTTATAATGTCCCTCGATCTTTCTGACTGTTACTTGATTCTTAGATAGCTGTCACCTTTCTAGTACATAGATGAACTTGATAATATGATGCTCTAATATTCCAATATGCTCCCTGTTTGGATCGGCAGTAAAACTGTACCATACTGCTGTCATCTCTTTACTCTTATTGATATTATTTGACTCCCTAACAAACATCCATGGTGGATGCACACTCTAAGGGCAATGTACACCCTTGTATGTTCCCCTTATTATTATAGCCTTAAAATAAATCCTGTAATTAAATATCTGTTAAAGACCATATAGGTGAAGTGGGTAAGCCCCTTTGGGGCTTTTTACATACATTGGTGCCTATATATATCTAGACGCCTGGGTTGTTATGAGGTTTTGGTAACAATCTTCTTATGATCGATCATAATACCTTTTTAAGAATAGAAGTCTGAGGGGGCTTATCTGGAGGCCCACAGTATGTTATATTCGATCATCTGAACTTATATCAACATATACTTGTTCTCTACTAGTACTAATTCAGTCACCAGGCTGCCCCTAGAGTATATGGGTGGCCTGTGTTCTAATCCTTCTCTATATACATATTTGTTATTATGCTTTTCTTCCTCTTCTAGATATCTCAGCCTTTCCAACATTCAACCAACTAGGGGATTAGTGTTAAGCTACTTCCCTTCTTTTCCGCTATTCAGGAGTTGGGGTTGTGGACGCTTGGTTCGGCTAAAGTTTGGAGGCTCAGTGGAGACTGGTGAGGCAAGGTGGCAGTGGTGGCCCTTTTGAACCACTACTTCACAGGCTGTTACAACAAATCACGCTGTGTAATGCATGTGAATCATCCATTGTGCTTCCCACTTGAAGGTACCTGTGTGACATGCTCTGATGGTTCTTTCATGCTTATTATGCTTTTCAAAAATGTCTAAATTATTAATGTATATAATATTGTATTGTAGAATATACTTCTCTTTGCTACTGCCCCTGAAGAAAGGACAAGATCCTGAAACACGTCGGGCTTTGAGAAGTCTACACATCTGTCAATATTCTCATGTAAAATTTGTTCTTACGTACAATTTGGGTGTCACGGTCACACCTACCACTTTGTTTTTAATGTATAAATAAAATTTATTCAAATTTTAATATGGCCTAATATAGTCAGTCTGCCTGTAAAAGTCCAATTTTCCTTGGGGGTAATTGTCTTCATATACAGTCAGGTCCATAAATATTGGGATATCGACACCATTTTAATCTTTTTGGCTCTATATACCACCAGAATGGATTTGAAATGAAACAAACAAGATGTGCTTTAACTGCAGACTTTCAGCTTTAATTTGAGGGTATTTAAATCCAAATCAGGTGAACGGTGTAGGAATTACAACAGTTTGTATATGTGCCTCCCACTTTTTAAGGGACCAAAAGTAATGGGACAGATTAACAATCATAAATCAAACTTTCACTTTTTAATACTTGGTTGCATCGGATTCAGGTCAGGTGATTGACTTGGCCATTGCATAACATTCCACTTCTTTCCCTTAAAAAACTCTTTGGTTGCTTTCGCAGTATGCTTCGGGTCATTGTCCCTCTGCACTATGAAGCGCCTTCCAATGAGTTCTGAAGCATTTGGCTGAATATGAGCAGATAATATTGCCTGAAACTCTTCAGAATGCATCCTACTGCTTTTGTCAGCAGTCACATCAATAAATACAAGAGAACCAGTTCCATTAGCAGCCATACATGCCTACGCCATGACACTACCACCACCATGCTTCACTGATGAGGTATGCTTTGGATCATGAGCAGTTCCTTTCCTTCTCCATACTCTTCTCGTCCCATCACTCTGGTACAAGTTGATCTTGGTCTCATCTGTCTATAGGATGTTGTTCCAGAACTGTGAAGGCTTTTTTAGATGTTGTTTGGCAAACTCTAATCTGGCCTTCCTGTTTTTGAGGCTTATCAATGGTTTACATCAGGGATATTCAATTAGTGGACCTCCAGCTGTTGCAAAACTACAAGTCCCATCATGCCTCTGCCTGTCATGCTTGTGGCTGTCAGTCTTGCTATGCCTCATGTGACTTGTAGTTCTGCAACATCTGGAGGTCCGCTAATTGCATATTGCTGGTTTACATCTTGTGGTGAACCCTCTGTATTCACTCTGGTGAAGTGTTCTCTTGATTGTTGACACCTACACTCTGGAGAGTGTTCTTGATCTGGCTAACTGTTGTGAAGGGTGTTTTCTTCACCAGGGAAAGAGAAAGAATTCCTCTGTCATCCACCAGAGTTGTTTTCCATGGTCTTCCGGTGTTGCTGAGCTCACCAGTGTGTTCTTTCTTTTTAAGGATGTTCCAAACAGTTGATTTGGCCACACCTAATGTTTTTGCTATCTCTCTGATGGGTTTGATTTTTCAGCCTAACGATGGCTTGCTTCACTGATAGTGACAGCTCTTTGGATCTCATATTGAGAGTTGACAGCAACAGATTCCAAATGCAAATAGCACACTTGAAATGAACTCTGGACCTTTTATCTGCTCCTTGTAAATGGGATAATGAGGGAATAACACACACCTGGCCATGGAACGGCTGAGCAGCCAACTGTCCCATTACTTTTGGGACCTTAAAAAGTGGGAGGCACATATACAAACTTGTAACTCCTACACCATGCACCTGATTTGGCTGTAAATACCCTCAAAGTAAAGCTTAACGTCTGCAGTTAAAGCACATCTTGTTCGTTTCATTTCAAATACATTTTGGTGGTGTACAGAGCCAAAAGGATTAGAATTGTGTCAATGTCCCAATATTTACAGACCTGACTGTACTTACACTTGTTTCAACAGTTAAGCATGACTTCTTCATGCACAAGCCTGTCCCCAGCTGGTGGTTGTGTAATGATGGAGAAGCAGCACATCCATGTGGTCACCCCTGTGCTATATCCTCCAGTAAGCATGTTCAAGCTCTTGCATGACAGCATTATGCAAGTAATTAGACCTCTGACAGACTCAGAGTTATGGCCCTTCAGCTGCCAGAAAACAGGGCTCTGCTAGGTTTATAGGGGAGGGAGTGTGCAATGTTTGCAGATATTCAGGTATTTATGCTAGTTCTATGCAAAAAATAGAATTTTATTAAGAACTTACCGTAAAATCATTTTCTCTGAGTTCACTGACAAACGCAGCCCTTCATTGACAAGTGGGGTTTATGCACATCCTACTAGGAGTAGACTAGGCAAATAGAAAAAAGCAAGCTGACCCCTCCCAGGGGACCATCCTCACTCCAGCATAAAACCCCTCAACTCTGCATAGCATATCAGTTCGTAACAAGCTGTACAAACGCAACACAGAGGGGTGGGTGCTGCATCTGTCAGTGAACTCAGAGAAAAGGATTTTATGGTAAGTTCTTAATAAAATCCTATTTTCTCCTACATTCACTGACAGACACAGCCCTTCATTGACAAGTGGGGATGTCCCAAAGCAGTGTCATGCAAGAGGGGTGGGTAAACAATAACTGTACCCAACAGAAATCCTCTCAGGAGGCGCCTACACCGCTGCCTGTAAAACTTTACAGCCAAAAGCAGCATCCGCAGATGCTGACACATCAACTTTGTAAAACTTAACAAAAAAGTGTGCACCAAGGCCCAAGTAGCCACCTTGCACACCTGAGACACCGAAGCCTGGTGTCTGAAAGCCCAGGAAGTGCTAACTGCCCTGGTGGAATGAGCCGTGAATGGAAAAGGGGGAACTTTGCCCTGAACAGTATACGCATGGGTCACGATCTGTCTGATCCAATGGGAGACAGTAGCCGACGAGGCCGCCAACCCTTTGCACGGGCCTTATGTCAGTACACACAACGCATCAGACTTCCGAAAAGAAGCTGTAGCCGCCAAAAACACCAGCAAAGCCCTCACTACATCCAGAGAATGCAACTCAAGCTCCTTGGGATGCGACGGGTGCAGACATAAGGAAGGAAGAACAATATCCTCATTAATGTGAAAAGAGGAAACCACCTTCTGTAAGAAGGAAGATGAAGGTCTCAGGGGCACCTTATCCTTATGAAGAACCAAGTAGGGAGACTTACATGACAACGCCGCCAACTCAGACACCCGCCCAACGGATGTAATGGCCACCAAGAAAGCCACCTTTTGCGACAGCAATTGTAAGGGAATATCCCTGATTTTCTCATATGGCGTACCTGAGGAGCCACATGGTGTACACCCTGTACAAATGTACGTATCAACAAATGTGACACTAAAGGGCGTTGAAAAAGAATCGCCAGAGCCGAAATCTGACCCTTGAGTGTACTCAATGCCAACTTGTTATCCAGGACTTGCTGCAAGAATGCCAGCACCCGGGACACAACGTAAGAGCGGAGGTTCCATCCCCCCCCACCTCACACCAGGCAATATAGGCCTTCCACGTGCAATGATAAATCTTGCGCAAAGTACACTTGCGCGCCTTAAGCATGGTAGGGATCACACAGTCAGACACCCCTATCCCTCAACACCTGGGACTCAATAGCCAAGCCGTCAAAGCCAGCGAGGGTAAAGCAGGGTGCAGGATGGGTCCTTGTGACAGCAGCGTAGCGGAAGATGGCCGCCAACGGATCCCTTGTTCTGCACACGAAGGTCTGCACCTTGTGATTGAACCTGGACGCCATGAGGTCCACGTCTGGCGTGCCCCACCTTAGACAAATCTGACAGAACACCTCTGGATGTAGGGACCATTCCCCCTGATCCAGCGTCTGGCGACTGAGAAAGTCCGCCTGCCAATTTTCTACGCCCGGAATGTAAATGGTGGAGATTGCCGGCACCTGAATTTCTGCCCATCTCAGAATGCGAGTCGATTCCGCAGCCGCTGCCGAGCTCCTCGTTCCGCCCTGATGGTTCACGTATGCCACAGCCGTGGCATTGTCCGCCTGAACCCGAACCGGGAGGCCGCACAGCCTTGCCGTCCAGTAGGAGAGGCAGAGCCTGATTGCCTTCAGCTCCAGCACATTTATCGGAAGGAGAGATTCCTCTGCCGACCAACGGCCCTGAGCAGGCAGCTGCCCCAGAACCCCCCCCCCCAGCCCGAAAGGCTGGCATCCGTCTTGACTATCGACCAGTTCAGGGGAAGAAACTACTTCCCCAACGTTACAGCCGGGGCCCGAAGCCACCAGGTCAACGATCCTCTGGTCTGATGATCCAATCTGATCAGCTGGTCCGATGATGCAATCTGATCAGCTGGTCCAGGGACAACGGAGACTTGTCCCACCATGACAGAAATCGGTCGCTGTAGGAGCCGAGCGTGACTCTGGGCATAAGGTATCGCCTCGAAGGCTAAGACCATGAGCCCCAAAACCCGCGTACAGAACCGTAAGGAGGACCACTGGCGTGACAGCAGGGTTCGCACCGCTGCTTGCAGCGTCAGCAACTTGGCCGGAGGTAAGAACACCTTCCTGCTCTGTGTCCAGAATCAGACCCAGATATTCCAGTCGACAGGACGGGGCCAACGTCAACTTCTGCAGGTTGATCAGCCAGCCGAAATCTCTCAACGAGGCCATGGTGATGGCCACATTCTCCTCCAGGGCCGAAGCCGACACCGCTCGCAAGAGCAAGTCGTCGAGGTATGCTACCACTGCAATGCCTCTCTGCCTCAAGAGCGCCAGCACCGGAGCCACCAACTTGGTGAATACCAGAGGAGCCAAGGCCAGACCGAAGGGAAGTGCCACAAATTGGTAATGCAGCTCCCCTACCGCAAAACGCAGGAAGCGCTGGTGCCGGAGACAAATGGGAACATGGAGATACACGTCCCTGATATCCAGAGACGCCATGAAGTCCCCTTGGTGCAGGGCGGCCACGACCGATCGGACAGATTCCATCCTGAATTTTCGCGCCCTCACAAAGTGGTTTAGCGATTTTAGGTCCAGAACTGGCCTGACCCCACCCTTTTTGGGCACCACAAAGGTTTGAATAGAAGCCGCAGAACCTTTCCAGCGGAGGTACCGGCACAATCACCCCTTATTCGGAGTGTCTGAAGAGCCCCTAGGAGAGCCTCTCAACGCCCCTGAGGGAGTCTCAAGTTCGATGGGAAGAACCTGTCGGGGGGTAGAGTGCCGAACTCTATCCTGTATCCGGAGGACACCACTTCCTGCACCCACCAGTCGGAAATGCGGGCAGTCCACCTGTCTGCAAACCCCAGAAGTCAGCCCTCCACCCGAGAATCATGTGGGAGCAACCCATCATACGGAAGAGGACTTTTCCTCCGTCTTTTCGCTCTTGCGCTGCCAAGGCCACTTACCGGACCCCGAGGCAGACTTGCCAGGCCTTGAGCCCTTGCCCGCTGCACCGGGCGCATGAAAAAAACGCTTCTGACCTGAAGCAGCAGGCCCCTGCTTACGGCAAAATTCCCGCCGCCTGGGTTCCGGGAGAAAGGTACTCTTTCCCCCAGTGAAATCCTTAATGATTTCATCCAATTGTGCCCCAAAGAGCCGACCACCCTGAAAGGGAAGATCCGTGAGGCCCTTTTTAGACGCATGGTCACCCGACCAACAGCGTAACCACAGCACCCGTCTAAGATGTCTGTTCTTGCAGTCATTATCAGACAGCATGGGAAGCAGGTCCAAAGCTGCGTCACACAGATACCGGAGACCCTGTATTAGATGGTCCGTCCGCTGTGAAGCCTCAGCCGAACACCCGCAGCTCAAGTCATTGTGCAACTCAGTCGCACACTCCGTAAGAGCCTGCGCCACCATGGCCGAAGCCAGAGCTGGTCTCATGGCCGACCCTGCCACCAAGAAAAGTGCCTTGGACACCGCCTCCGTCCGCCTATCGGCCGGATCCTTAAAAGAGGGAGACCCCTCCAAGGAGACGGTCGTTGCCTTATTCAGGCGAGCCACCGGAGGGTCCACTGCAGGGATTCTGCACAAAACTGTCCTCAAAAGAATGGCGCACAGCGAAACGTTTGGGCAATGAAAAGGAATTCTGCGGATGCTGCTATTCCTTATAGACCAGCTGGTCAAAAAACTGGTCATAGGGATATGCCCTAGGGAACTGAGACAACTTAAAAGACCCACATCTCCTGCGTCTCCTCGGCCTGGTCCAGTCGCAAAGATGCACGGATATCGGTGATCAGGGAGGTCACCAGCACCCCCTCGCACGCTACCGAGGCCCCCTGGTCTTCCTCACCATCCAAGGGCTCCAGTTCACCATCTGAGAGCTCCACGGGGGTCCCTGCGACCACTGAGGCCCCTTCCGGTTCAGAATCCTCCCCTGAAGAAGGAAGGGGGGTGGGCGCTTTTTAGCCACCCCCTTAGCACCGCTCAGCACCTCCCGGGGGAAAAACTCCCCCAATATGGACTTTAACTGATCCAGGGGAACCAGAGGGCCCAGCGCAGGTTGCGCTTCCACAGGCTCCTCTGGAGGAGAACCCGCAGGTTCAGCCGCCATTGCGCCACCGGAACACTGACAGACCAACAGGTCCAGACACCCCCACAATGCAGCCCCACAGAGCCACCGGGAAATACCCAGAAGGAGTGCACACACCGCTACCAACACCCCAGGGAGAGCCAGCTATACTTGTTGTGTGACAATTGCCCGTCAAGCGCTGCGTCCCAGTAGGAGTGCTGCCCGCCTGTCAGCAGCCTTCACGCTGCCCCAGAGGGAAAGAGAAAGAAACGGCCCCAGCCGCACGTTTTCTTCACAGGCACATCAAACATGGCCGCCGAGCGGTCACAAGAGGCCAAAGCCTGTCCACACAGGCCGTGACTATGGCAAAATGGCCGCCGCTCCATCACTAGAGGCCAAAATAGCCCACAAAATGGCCACGGCTACGGCAAAATGGCAGCGATCCGCCGCAAAATGGCGGCGGATCGCCGCATGGGGGGTTTTTTGCGCGGGGGTTGTGAGCCTACATCCCTGAACCCTCCACCGGCCGGCCCAGTGTGCGATCGCCCAGCCCCCCCTCCGCACCCCTAGGGGGTAGAGAGGGGAGTCACTCACCAATCCGACGGGCATAGCGGGTAGCCACCCGGTAGCAGACCTTCCTCCCATCAGGCGGGGAGGGATGCTGCAGGCCAAACACCCCTGGACGTGAGCACAGCCCGGTCACTGGACGCGAGTGGGGGTCACCCACTAGCCTCCCGCACGGAACGGGTACGATGCGGCGGACCCCGCCAAGGCTAAGGGTAGCTCGCATTGGTCGGCCGTGCTGGGGAAATTCCAGGATTTGAGATATCCTCTATGCCCCAGCCGGCTACTTGATAGCAGTCTTCATCAAATAGCTTGAGAAGCCAAAAGAAAAAAAAATTGGGGAACCGAAGGTCCCAGGTCTAACTCCTTGCACTAGGCATAATAAAAACTGATATGCTATGCAGAGCTGAGTGGTTATATGCTGGAGTGAGGACTGCCCCCTGGGAGGGGTCAGCTTGCTTTTTTTCTATTTGTCTAGTCTATTCCTAGTAGGATGTGCATAAACCCCACTTGTCAATGAAGGGCTGCGTCTGTCAGTGAACGTAGGAGAAATCAGAGTTTTGACCACTACATGTTTTATCATAATAGTACAGGACTGGCAATAAAGGCCATGGCTATATGCTTCAGGCAACTGGATACTGGCAAAAACTTTTGCTACAGCTAGCCCAGAGCTGTACCCATATAACCCCACCCACTAAGGCACCAGTTTTTTATTTTTTTTGGAGGCACTAAGGAGTGATTGTGACCACCTTTGGAAATAAAAAAAAAATGCGGTTTTGAGACTCAACCCTTCCCTATCCTTGTGCGAAACTAGGAAAGGCTCCTCTGGAGAGAGCTGCTAACTCAGAAACAGGCCTAAAAGACATGATGGCAACCTTAAACTTCCCCATATGGTTCAAAAGGAGGGACTCTCTGAAGAACAGAGAGCACCAGGTTGGGATTTCAAGGTAACCTAGGCGGTAAAATCGGGGGAATGATATGAGCAACTCCTTGTAGAAAATTCCTGATGAAGGCAAATGGTTTCTGGAAGAAAATGGATAAGGCAGAAACCTGTCCCTTAAAAGTACTCTAGGTCAGATGCTGGTCAAGACTGAAGAAAAGAGTCGGAAATACAAGTGATCTTGCATTCTCTAGAATTAAGCCTTCTGTCCTTGCACCCTGCAAAAAAAAACTTTCCATGTGCGATAGTAAATTTTGCAGAAGTTGGATTTCCTTGCTCTGAGTAAGGAGGAAATAACCAATTCAGAGATACCTTTAGGCCTTCGGTTTCAACAGCCATGCCGTTAAAGCCAGCAACTGAGAAGCAGGATGGAGCAAGGGGCTTTGGGCCAGCAAGTCTGGTCTGTTAGGAAGAGGCTAAAGCTCATTCGCCGGAAGCCTGGACTTTAGAAAGCTGATTATTGAGCCAAAGGATTGCAGGAACTTTGGACTCTGGCAGGCAAGTTCCTGGCTGAGCAGTCCTTCAGCAAGAGGTTGCCCAGGTAACCTGTGACATAAATCCCCTTGGATTTGTAGAAGACCCAGAAGTGGGGAAAGCTCTTTTGTGAACACAGGGTACAGAGGAGAGCCTAAATGCCAAAATCAGGAAGTGCTGGTCTCCCAAAGCAAAACACAGGAAGCACTGGTGTGATGTGAAAATGGAGATGGGTATCTTGTCTTACTGGTGCAAGAAATTTCCCTCATCAGAGGGAAGCAATGACAGATTCCATCTGAAAAATCTTAACATGAAGAAATTGGTTTACTGATTTCAAGCCCAGTATTGAGCAGATGCCTGGATTTGGTTTTGGGACTGTGAACAGGTTTAAACAGAAGCCTTGAAACAATTTTTCTGAAGTAACTGGCACAACCACTCCTCGTGCCTGAAGTTCGTGCAAGGTGTTCATCAAATCTGCTTTCCTTTCATCTGAAGCTGGCAGAGTTAAAGATAAAAAGCCAGGAGGGGGCAGTTATTTGTACTTCTTTGAAATGACAGATTAAAGCCAAAGGCCCAGAACATCTCAGAACCAGACTGATGCAAATGCTAACAGATGTTCCACTGCACCAAGGAGTGGGGAGGCCCCTTCATTGTAAAGAGGGCTTCCAGGAAGACTTGGTGGGCCATGGCTTGCAATTAAATAATTGTTAAGTCTTGATTTGAGGTTGCTATGTGGGATCCCTTTTTGAGTAGAGGTAGAAGCCATAGGAGTAGAATATTTGGCCATGGAAATGCAACACACCGTGCATTCTCAGTAGATGGAACAGTTACCCCTTTGTTCTGAGATAAAGCCCAGATAGGATGGAAAACACAAGTTTAAAAAAGGTTTGCTGAAGCGTTAGAGACCAAATAGACGGCGCCACAATAAATTGAACATCCAATTCTCTGCCCACTAAATTGATTAAAATGTGTAATGACACAGATAGTATTTATAAAAAGCCAAGAGCCCAAGGTCATGTTCAGGAAAATCCCTGTCTTATCTTAAGCACGATGCTGGGTCTTAGACGGCCCAGGCTTCATCTGGCACAGGAGGCATGCCTCAAAAGGGATCTTCAGTTTCTGGGAACCATAGAAATACACCATGGCCCTGTAAAGCTCCCTGCAGCCAACATCACGTTGCACTCCTTGCCAAAATGAGCACCTAATGCAAGACTCCGTGCAAGAACCAAATATGGTCCCCGTGGTACACACTGAGGGTAACCTATCCAGTAAAATGTAGGTAGTGCAAGGCAATAAGCAGTCAGTCAAATGTTGACAGAGTCATATAAACTGTCAGTGGAATAAAAAGAAACAGGTCCACCACCCTAAGGACCCTAGAAAAAAAATACACTTGATGGCGTGGGCAGGGTTATATGGGTACGCCCTAGAGGCAGCCCTAGCAAAAGTTCTTGCCAATATCCAATCACCTGAAGGTAGTCATATGGAGCCCATGGTCAATGAATAACAGGCTTGTGTCCTGCACTTTAAGATTAAGATAAAACATTTAATGGTCTATTTATGAATGTTTTCACCCTAGAATGACGCAACTTATTGATCAAGGTTTATAAATAAAATTTATACAATTTTCACACATTTCCAATTAAAAATGTAAATCCTGGGGAAAGGCAGTTGAGTATTGGATGAAATCATTGCAAATAGTCCCCCATAGGGCCCATTTGCTCTATTGTAGTGCATAATTTGCATTGTATTAGGAAAGCCCATTTCTTTGAATGTGCCACCTAAGGCATAAAAACGGTTCATGTACCATTTCTGGCAGCGCACTGCAACACACATTAGTCAGCAAGGTGCATTGAGGTGCCATTCAGAATGGGTCACTAAAGTGTGTATAAAAATCAAGACTTTGTTTTGAACAGTGTTGGGACTTTCAATTTTTTATTTTTATTTCTGTCCATCTCCACTAGCCAGACTCCAAAGTCGCATGACTTTGGGTGCAACTTTGGAGTCCGATCCCATGTCGCATCAGTGAATCGAGCCTTAATGAGTTAACAGTATAAGTGGATTATTTTATTATCCATCTGCTGTATATCTATAAACATTTTATAAACAAATGCTTACATTTTCATACTTGAACCAAAAGTTCTTTATACTATATTCATCTAAATGAAAATAAAGACGCACGCCAAATAGACATTCAATTGTAGCATAATTTATATACATTTATGGCTTCATACAACAGATTGTTCTTGTGTCTGTAAATACATCAGGCACTTGTCTGCAGATATTGAATCATGAATTGTTAATAGAAAGGAACATGAAAATGCTGCAACAGAAAGCATTTTTACATGCCACCACAAGAGATATTGCTGATTTATTGAATTCACGTTGCATGAATGCTGGTTAAAGAGACAAAATCTTGCTTGCAAGAAGCGTTTCGTAGCCTCTAAGTAATATACAACCTAAAATTAATAAAATCAGTCATAAATTAAGGGAATATAACAAAATTTATAACGAAAAGATGAAGAGGAAATCAGCAAAAGCACTGATATCATCCAGTGGTTTAACAAGTGCAAATGTTATATATATTTTAACGTTGGTCCAATCTAGGAGTCCTACATTTTTAAAGGGCTTTCCAGGAAATAAAAATTGGAACCTTACTTTTGACCCATCTGTTGAATGACAGGACAGAGCTAGTCCACCCATAGAATGTGTCTCATATGTAGCCATGCAGCTTAGACATAATGGCACCCATACAGCACCATTAGCCTTAAATAGCTACAAGCAGCCATAGTATGTGCCACCTCTTGATGGTGTTGCAGAACTCATTGCAGTCCCCAGTCCCAATGTGAGGGTGCCAACACAACAGTGGGTCACACTACATATGAGAACCAGCTCAAAATATTGTAATTGATATTAAATATTTTAAAGACCAATTTAGATTCTATAAACTGTATTTAGTTTATGTCTATTGAAATGTACAATCCAGTCAATGTTCAATGATGGGTATACAGTACATACACAGAGGCAGATATATGTAGCTTACAGCCACATACCGCTCAGGAACTGATGGTTGGAGAACACTGGTGAAAAGCAGTCATCCCTTTTTTTTAAATCCCGATAAGCCTCTTTAATTAAGGATGCACTATGCTTTTGCAGCTTATAAAGCATATAAATTATCAATGCAAAACTTTAGCATTGACCCAGCTTAGACATCATACAGCTATTTAACAAATCACTGCTGAAGCCCAACTGAGCTGGTGCAAAAAAATGACATCAACAGCTTGCTGATATTGCACATAACATAATTGTGTCCAGTTACAAACTACTAGCAATTTTGCCACAAATTAAGGGCACAAGCAGGAGAAATTTCAAGGCATAGTCACTAAATGGTCTTGTCATTTAATGTTCACATAGGCAGCAGGCTTGCACTGCACAAGAACTTCAGCTTACCAAAACAGAAAACTTGAATAACTGCATATATATACACCTTAACATTTCTAGATTACTAAAAAAAACAATACACCGCTGTTGAAAAAACAGTCTACAAACACTGAAACACAAAAGGAGAAAGAAATTGTGCATAGCTGTAACCATCCACACATTTACTGGATTTGATATACAAACATTCGGACTTGAAATACAAATATTGGTCACTTTTCTATTGCTGGAGATCATAATGGTCATAGGACAATGTATAGATCTAATGAATGAAAATGAAAGGGAGGCTGTGCTTCATGAGCATTATCTTACTGTATATTGAGTCTCATAAGGTACAAATCCATTGTGGGAAGGCATTTCATATTTAAAAGATGTCCTTTCACAGTTGCCTTACAAACGGTATAGAAAAGTGTGTGATTTTATGTAGGATTATACACTATACCAGGGCTCAACAAACCCCAGGTCACCATGGCGACCAGAAAACGCATCCTGGCAAGCGGCAGCTATACTTCTCTCCCCTATCTTAAAAACAGAATCTCTGATTCAGTGAAGAGCCATTCTGCGCCTAAATTGAGAGCTGTTAAAGATAAACAAAATCCGGCAGCCTGCCAAATATCTCACAATATCGCTTATGAGTGTAAACAAAGTATCTTTTTTTGGGTCTTTTATCAAAGGGATGAACTCCAATCTGTAAATGAGGTCAGTTTAACCACTTGACAAAAAAAACAAAAAAAAAAAACCTAAAAAACAGCAAACTTAGCCCATTTTTTTTTTTTTGTATAGTGTGAAAGATGTTACGCCACAAGAATCGTGATCTTTATGCTAAGCAACAAAATCGTGATTCTCGTTTTAGCCAGAATTGTGCAGCTCTGTGTGCTGTAAGTTGGCGGAGGGGAGATGAGGCAGCTGGATATGCTTTAGAAGAGTTCATGTCCTCTGATAAAGTCCAGTTATAAAGAGTGACACTAAAAACCTGTTCTAGGGGGAAACTCCTTATTATGCCATCCAAATGGATGAGATGCCTGACAAAATGTCTCCTGCCCTTATATAAACCTATATCAGTACAATTTCTCTTCCTGTATTCATTACTATAATCTGAACTTATTTATATATATATATATATATATATATATTTCATTATTTTGTAGCTACCCCAACCTGATCACAGCAGGTTTTCTCTGGTTTGCAGGAGAGTAAATATCTGTATAGAGCAGGGTTTGACAAATTTGCTTTGAATCTAGGAGCCAGCTAAAAAAGTTAGGAGCCAGTTTTTTTTTTTAGCGTAGTATGGGTTGTCAGCACCCAGGATAAGGCAATTGTGCCCCCTAACTCTAACTTACTCACAGCAGAGCAACCAGTCAATGACTCCAATGTAACACCATTATATCAAGGTTCTTCTGTAGTAGGCGATAGCGGGTCACTGGCAGATTCTGCCCGACCTAGGGCCCCACTCACTGAGGGCACGAGAGCACACCGGTGTCGGCACACGCCCGCAACTGCGCGGATCGCCGTTTATATATGGCAATCTGTGCAGTGGAGTCACTTTACCGCCATATAGCCACGCGATACGGTCAGCAGGTGGTTAAGGAAGGATGCCTGAGTTACAAAGGTATATAGAAAGATGGGATTTTTATGGTGCTTAATAGATTTTTAAACTGAAAAATTATTAAAATCATCAAAATTTTATTCTAAAATATTAAAAACATTTGGTCATCAACATATAAAATCCAAAAGAGGACCGTAATAAAGCAGTGATTCCAATTTTGTGACGTTTATATGCAGTTTTTCCATCAAAAGAGTCTCCCAATGAAGACATCGTTTGGCAAAACATGTAAAGAAATTGGAGTCACTGCATTATTACGGTCCTTGCTTGGATTTTATACGTTGAGGCTCAAATGTTAATATTTTGGAATAAAATTTTGATGATTTTAATGATTTTTCAGTTTAAAAATCTATTATTCAGCACCATAAAAATCCCATCTTTCTATATACCTTTGTAACTCTATCAATGGGATGAGGTGCCAATGACTCTCAGACATCCAGCAACTGCTTTGATATATGAAGGATATCTCTTGCCTCCACAGCATCCTTGTTTGACCCTCCTGTGCCGCTCTCCCTGAGCACTGGGGTCACATTAGCTGACCAATTGAGAGGAGAAACATTGGAATACTATTCAGTACCAATGTGCAAAAGTGTATTTGCCTTGTAAAAAAAAATAAAAAAATAAATCACCTCTAAACGTGGTCCTACGCGTGGATGTCCTGCATTCTGTAAAGTTATTAGAATAGTTTTTTTTACATTTAGAAGGGGGTGTCTCTAGACTGTTCATAACTTTAAAGGGTGCCTTGATATTGTCTATAATTAAAAGGGTATCCTGACTGAAAAAAGGTTATGAAACACTGCTTTAAGATGAACTGTAAACCCTGGTGGTGGCTGAGATGAAGTTGTCACATATCTACATCTGGCAAGCAGTTATATCCTAAACCATCATGTCCAGCTTTTGAGATGAACCGTTATAAGAAATTATATTTTAAACCTAAAATACAAGTTACCGTAAAGTAAACCGTTACAAGTTTAAACGCAATTACTCATTGCAATAGTATATTTCAAACTGACACAGTCTGAGGATTATTCTATGATAAAAGCATGATACTTAAAAACAATCAGATATTTTTAAACTAGGTCTGAAGATCCCTGCACCATTGCTCAGTGCTGATCTTGCCTGCAAATGACTAATTCTAATTAACCCCTAAGCCAGCCACACCATATTAAAACTGCAATTGATTCAGCGCCTACAGCTGGAATTTTAACTGCTGCTGGCTCTGCTGGTTTGCCAGAAGTCTAATGGACTTGTTGAAGAAGCTAGGCTGAAAGTTGCCAGCCAAATATTGGCTGCAGCTAACCAGGGCTGCCAGCTTTCAAAATACAATAGCCCGGGATGGGGATTTGTCCATCTATGCCATTTGTGTGGATGGAGGAATCTGTTGGATTTCTTTTGTTGAGCCTGCTCAGATCCTGTTCATCAATCGTGAGAGAAATTTTGTATGGGAGGTTAGTCTAAACTGGCTGTGAATAGAAAATCAGTACAAAGCCCATTGGCCCTAAAGCACCAAGCTGCAACAGAACTAAAACAGCCTCTTAAACAACACGTCACAATACTGCTTTAGAGGCTACTTAAGCTAATGAATAAAGCCCAATGTCATTTATCTCAAAAATGTTATGGTTAAAAAAAAACCCTTCTAAATAAGGAGCTAATCTTAAAAAAGGATAAAGTTCACTTTTAATTAAAAATAAAATAAATGCACATTTTTTTGCAGGTAAAAAAAAAGTGTTTTTTTTTTTTTTAGCAGCAAGCCTGGAAAGCATTGCGCCAATGAACAGCAGATTGTGGGTGCCATGCAGGAATCCTACAGACTGTTAGTGTAAGCAATCTGCCCATACATCCTACAGGCAGGCAGTTACTGACAGGAAGAATCAATGAACTTCCACAGCGCCTGATAGTTTATGGAGAACTACAGACAGCCACGAAGGCTATTGGCACTTGCAGTTTTCATATTCACAGAACTCTGAATAAACACAGCCAGGGCGCGTGGAGGTCTGCATGGCTGCATAAATTTTGAAAGTGAACGGGGGTGGGGGTGGGTGGAGACGATCCCCCCACTCACTGTCACAACAGGGATAGGCGATTATGGGGGCCAGTGCTACAGTAACATGCTAAACCCTGAATATGGGTGTAATATGTAACATGTTACGATAAGTTAAACTTCTCCTATAACTACTTTAAAGTTGGATTGCAGGATATATCTCACCAGTCTTAAACCTGCTCCATTCCCCTCCTAAGGCTTATACTAACTAACCTATGCAAGAAAGGTGTATACTTAACTATTTTCAGGCACCTCCGGACACATGAATTCCCATGTCAGCCAACGCTGGCTGCAGGGGAGATGAGTGAGCACTCAGTGGCTGGAATGTCTATGTGGTGACATCACCTGTAGAGTCTTACTATGGCCCAGTTGTCGCTACCTCATCTCCCCTGAAAGAACTGGTAGCTGAAACAGGGGAACCAATCAGGTGACTGGATTGGAGCAGCCTGAAAATAGGAAAGTATACAGATTTTACTTCCATGGGTTAGCCAGTATAGGTGTTAGGCTTGATTCACATCTATGCATGTTACTTTTGAGCGTTTCTACAGTGCTTTTTGCTGTGCTTTCCGGGGGTTTTTTTAATCGCGATTTGCGTTTTTGTGTGTTGGGCAGATTTAAATCAATTAAGATAAAAATGTAATTACATTAAGTTCAAAACTGGACCAAAAACGCGCTAAAACGCACTACATGCTTTTCTGCAGCTTCTCCACTGAAGTCTATTGAACCAAAAAAAGCATCATTTTGCGTTTAAAAAAGTCCCTGACCCTTTCCAAAAACGCAGATGCACAAAAATGCATTGATGTGAACGTGTTCCATAGGAATCTATGTTAAAAAAATGTCCTGCATTTCTGCAAAAGGCAAAAAGCATGAAAAAATGGAGCATTAGAATGAGGGAGCAAGCAGTTTGAGGATTAAGTTAGCTTTATCCCAGAATACTATTTTGATAAAAGTCAACTTTCAACTGGATGTGTAATGGTGCTCAAGGACCAAGGAGGGTTGTAAAGTAAATTTAAAGTGTTGGGACACCTGATAGGTAACTCCTGCTTACAATTTAAGAATGTATTCTATAGATACATTACTTGTCAAACCTACACAGCGGGCAGGTTTCTTCTGCTCCAGTCTTTTGGGGAATGGAGGTTATAAACAAGCCTTTAACAGGGACTCTACATGCATGGTTACTAACTTCTGTGCCAGCATGTAAGTTATGTATTTATACAGTAAAACCGTGTGCCATAAAGATGAACAGAGGAACTCCTGCACCAGCTGTGTATGGTAACAGCCCTTGTACAATAAAACTTATGTTGCAGATGGACGTTTATTTTTTAATTAAGAAATTTGGTGTGTGAATTTTATTACTTTTTTGACATAAGGCAATGCACTTCAGATTTACCTATAGAAAGTAGGAACTCAACATTAACATAGGACTAAAAATATACTGTGAAAGAAAACAGCTTGTGTAAATATGTCAAGATGTACAAATACACTTGAAATCCAATAGACAGCAGTATTCTAAGGCAGCACATTATGCTTGGCTGGCATCTTAGGTAACGGAAATGCAAAATGAGACAATGGTATGTGATAAATAAACTTAAAGGCAGCTACATACAAATAAAATATTCATAATTCACTGCGGGACCTCACGAAATATAAACAAAGCAACATTTAATCATTTAGTGCCAGAAAACAGTTGCAAGATATGCCTGTCTGACACTAATGTATCGTTCACATGACAGATCCATAGAATTCACTATACAGTAGGAGATGGCAAGCACTAGCTCAGCCATGCTATGCCTTACATGTCAATCATTCTTTGGTTAAGATGACACTCAGACATAACATGCCAAGGCCATACCATGCCAATTCCTTTTAGAAGGGTGGTTAATTAGTATTATGGAAAGCCTAATGAAAATATATAAGCAAAAACTCATGACTCTCCCAAGCAAGCATTACAAATATTTATACACATCTTATTAAGGCAAAATGAAGAAATATTTACTTCTTATTTACAGGATTTCCTCCATTTTCCTAGCATTAAAATATCAACATGGTAAAAAGCACCCAAATTCTATAAGTACAAAAAGCTTGTAGTACAAAGCACACAGAGGAATACTGAACAATTCTGTGCTATTTGGGGTTACTAGGATACTGGAACAGGCCAAAATAGACATGGGTAATGACAATGATATACTAAACAGCATAAACAGATAATTCTACACAGATCTTAAAAACATTTCTATACAAGATCCAACAATCTGTCTCTGAAGTTGACTGCTTGTAGGTTGTATCCCTTCATCTTGAGAGGTGCTTCTCCAGAAAATAGAACATGTGGTTAGGTAGATATGAGTATTCACTCAGTTTGGGATGGACAAAGGGATCAGTCAGTTCAATATAATAGCCAAGCAAATATAAGGAGCAGGGGAGTTGGAAATGGCAAAAAAAAAAAAAAAAAAAAGCTCAACTAGTTAGCCAGCTGTAATTTAAAATGCATTGGCTAGGCTATTGTGTTCCAAAGCCATGGTTTGCAGAATACAAAACACAATTGATAAAAGTGGGTTTCCAGTTAACTGAAAGTATTCCATAAGCTTCAGTAACTAAATAAATTTTATTTTTAATTAGAACAAAGCCTGCTTAACTACCACAAGGCACAGATTCTTAAATGGCTCAAATGCCATTTTTAAATATTAAAATTACGCTTATGTTGCCTATAATGCAATAAGGTCAATAGAAAGGGTTTTACCACCGAGATGCAGATTATGGCTTGCACTTAAAGCTGAACTCCAGTCAATAAAGAAACTAACAAATGCAGCCATGAATCAGCACCTCAATTGAATAACAAAGTGCAGAAAACACCATGATAAATTCTCCATCTGCAAGCATGTTCATAGTGTCTCCCTTCCTAATGTGAATTGCTCCTCTATAGGGGGATTACAAGAAACCAATATTAACCCCTAGGTGTCGACAATATGCGGCCTCTCGACGGCTGGGCCTTGGCGCCGAGCAACCAAATAGTTGCATACCAATTAGCCGACACAGCTGTGCCGAGAGTGCACAGCCCTGGCACAGTTACTGGCAGCTAATTGAAAGCTCCCGACCCTTCTTTCTGTGACAGCCACACAGTGGTCACATGATCATAAACCCCACCCCGCCTCCCAGCATCTGAAACCTCTTAAAAGGCCAGGAGGCCATTGTGCAAAGGGGTTAAAATATAGTCAGATACTATTTGTATTTAAAGGAGAAGTTCCTTTCTAAAATAAATGCACATATTTTTGTAGGTAATAAATGCAATTTTATTTTTTTTGGAGCGTGTAAATCTTGGATGCTCAACCTGTCATACTTGTAATGCCTCATGGGACTTTTAGTTCTGCAACAGCTAGAGGGCCCAGGTTGAGCATCCATGCTGTAAACCATTGCACCTATGATCAGCAGATCGCGGGGGCAATCGCAGGCTCTGTGTAGCTGTCTGCCTGTACCTCATATGGGCAGTTACTGAATGACAGGAAGGATCAATGAACTACTTGGAGCGCTCATCAGCGCCCTGGTGGTACATTAAGAACTACAAGCCATCAGCCAAAAGGGATGTCGGTATTTGCAGTACATTCATTCACAGGCCTGAATGACAAGGCCTTGTGGGCAGAGCCCCGCATGGGTGCATTCTTTTCAAATTGTGACAGAGGGTGCAGGGAGAAGATCCCCGGCCTGCTGTCACAGTTAAAAGGGGGATCGGGGAGTGGCTGCAGGAGCAGGAACATGTTACACCCTAAAAATGGATGCAACATGTAACATGTTCCCAAAGGCGATCCTTTTATGAATGCAAAACTGGACTAAATTGTATTTATTTGCCTGGAGATCAGCTTTAAGTTGACTCTGGATGCCTATATAAATCACCATTTGACAGCTGCTAAAACCCTTTTTTTGCTTTAAGGCCCTCCTAACACAAGAAATAAAAATAAAAAAATTAGCATGAACAGAAGAATTACAGTAACTGCCTCAAAGTGTTTGCAGGATGGATTTCCGAAGGCAACTTAGTTGGAACCAACAGAAACCAGCAGCTAGATTTGGTTTAATAAAGGTTTCTGCACACCATATTCTTACAGAACGAATCCTTCTTACTCTTCTATAAAAAAAAAATGCTTGGTTTTAAACATGTGAGGACAGAGATCAAACAACTCAGAATACAAACTCTAGCTGTCTTGATTTTAATCTCCAATTTGGTTGGGTGCTATGTTCACCAGAAATGACAGAAGCAGAACAATTGCAATACAAAGAAAAAAGAAAAAAAAAGGAATTTCACTATGTTTGGCCACTGAGGGAAGTTTGGCATGGATGCTTCTGGGCTGTGGAAGGGTAATAAAAATCATGTAATTTCAGATCTTCTACAACCATAAAACTTGTAGAAGATAAGCTTTTCTGCACACAGAGTGATCAAATTCAAACAAAAGACAAAAATGAAACAATCTTCTAAAATTAAAGTTGCCCCTTTTAGAGCATAAAAATTAGAACTCAGAATTATATAATTAGCACCAACCCTGGATCATTTTAATGTTGGTCCAAAAACAGGGAGAATCCCTGCTGGTTTGGAATGTAATTAAATTAGACTGCTGCTGTTAAACGCAGATTTGGCAGTTACCAAAGAGACAGGTAGCATTATAAAAAGTTGCTGGCAAAAGCTCTTTAAACTTCATAATAATCTGTTTAGTGCAGCTGGGGGGGGGGGGGGGGGGA
>BLSH010174440.1:454787-472506 GCA_018402905.1 Glandirana rugosa | reverse complement strand
ACCCCCCCCCCCCCCCCCCTTCCTCTCCTAGCTTCTCCTCTCTGCTCTCATAATTAACTCTAAAAGCTCCTATTTCCTCTGTATTAGAAGTTGTTCACCCAAGTCAGTGTTATATCTTAAATATTCTTATCTATATAGATAACACAGCAGGCTCTGTCTCTCCAGCTGACATCAGCAGCAGTGCTCAGCCCCTCCCTCAGGAATTCTGAGTTGAGAGATTAAAGCACAAAAACAACTGATCCTAGTAAGAAGGTGTGTTATCTATACAGAGAAATATATATATATATTTAAACCCGGTCCCTGGCCAGGCCAATTTTCAGCTCTCTCACTCTTTGAATGACAAATTGTGTCATGCTACACTGTACCCAAATTAAATTTTTAACATTTTTTCCACACAAATAGAGCTTTCATTTGGTGGTATTTAATCACTACTGGGGTTATTCTTTTACTAAACAACCAAAAAAAGACCAAAAAAAAACCCACAATAAAGTTTTCATAGTTTGCAATCAGGTATTTTTTTTTCTTCCTCGTTGATGTGCGCTGATGAGACTGCACTAAATAGGTGGCACTGATAGGCAGCACTGATGGTGAGGCACGGATTGGCAGCAGTGGTGGGTACTGCTTAGCAGCAGTGGGGGTGGAGTGTGTGGGATACATACTAGCACATTATGTGAAACTTACCTTAAAACGCAGCTGTGTCAGCGCTGCTGGGGTTCCCATCTTCAGCCGTCTTGCGTCTGGGTTTGCAGACTCCAGCTCTAACTGGCCGGAGCCACGATGACATCACTCCTGTGCATGGGTGTGGGAGCTGCTGTTCAGGGCACAGGGGCTCTGAGTAAACGGCACGGATGGCCGTTCCTTCAGAGCGCATGCACCATTGATGTGACTGCATGTAATGTAAAAGTCTCCTAAACGGTGCACGTTTAAGAGACATTTATACTACCTATAGGCAAGGCTTTTTTAATAGCTTACCTATAGGTAAATGTCAGTAAAGGAAGTTTACTTGCTCTTTAACCCTTTTACTACTAGGTCCATACATTTGACCAGAGAGCGGGGTTTTTTTTACACACATGTAAATCTGACAAGCAGACTCCTGCCTCTCTTTTGAAACCAGAAAGATCTGGACATTTGATAAGTACAGTAGCTAGTCGCTTTCCCTGCTTATTATATTTGATCCCCGCTGCATACTGTATAATCAATACATTTTGGATGGGTACAGTTTGAAATTCACTTTTGAACATTGTGGTTTGTGATGCATCTTTTACTTGAGGGTTATGCGTATATAAGCAGACACAGGCTGTTTGTGTGTTCTATGCAAGTAGTTCATAGCATCGTATTTATGTGAAGGGGTGTTCCCCAGTGTGTGGCTACGTACATTTGTAGTCAGCAGCCAACATATTTACAGCAATTGACAGTTGAGAGAGACAATTATGCCAGGTCCCGTATTGCTGGAGCAGTGTATGATTTGCCAGTGCCCATTTAAGATGGCATATTACAATTAGACAGAGCCTTGTTGTGTTTTTTTTCTTAAAGGCACAGATACATTTGGGGTACAATATAAGGTTGACAGCATTGGACCTGGGATGATCTTTTTTCCTCGGTTTCTGTCGTGTTCCAGTTTCAGCCCTTTTATATGGGACACATTTTAACAGGTATCCCTTTCAATACATCTGCTATGTCCTCAGTTGTGTGGAAAACCACAGTGTGAGTTGCCAGATACCATAGGTTATATGTCTGCCGTGTCCACATAGCCATCAATTTCATGCAGAATTGCTGGACACTATATTGATAGATACCTTCCAATGAGCTGTCTCTCTAGTCTAGTGTCGAATGTGCTTTTATAACAGCCTTACTACTTATTTTTGAATATATTGATGTATGCGCCCATTACTGGAGGGAAGCTCCTATAGATTCCTAAATTAAAATGTGTTAAAAACAAGTTAGTTGAATTGGCCACTGGACATAAAAATACCTTGTATAACCACTTCCCGACCGCCTGCCGTGTTTTCACGGCGGCAGTCGGGTTGCTGTGCGTGAATCGGCGTAAAAAGACGGCGATCTGAGAACGGCCGCTAGGGGGCGGTCGCCCGCCGCGCTCCTGAGGAGTGTGCCCGCGGCTCGGGCGGACCCGATGTTCCCCAGCGAGCCACGATGAGCGGCCACAGGCAAAGAACAGGGAACCCGCGGCGGTTCCCCATTCTGACAGTCAGGCATGAGAGATCTACTGATCCCCGTCACTAGGATCAGTTAGATCTCTCATGCACATGGTAGCCCAACCCCCCCACAGTAAGAACACACCCAGGGAACACAGTTAACCCCTAGCTCCCCCCCCCCCGTTAACCCCTTCACTGCCAATTACATTTATACAGTAATCAGTGGACATTTAAATTTGTACAGTGAATTTTTGATTGTCACTTCAGTATTGTACCATTTTTTTAATATGTATTAATAAAACAAATGTTTTTATAATTCTCTTGTGACTTAAATCATATGCACCGTGATGATCCCAACAAATTCCCCATTTTCTCCTATTAAAAGGAACGGCTATTTAGTGAATCCCCACCTTCATCATGTAAAACCGCAAAGAAAAATGAAAAAGGGTAAAAGACTACACTACAGTTAATCAGCCTCACCATAAAAATCAGGGAAAGCCAAGAATTTTGCAAGCAGACCAGAAGGTGGGGGGGGGTCCAAGAAAAGTGTCTTACTTTTTTCCTTCTAATGATTTATTTTTACCCTTTCTTTTTCTTTTTTAACTTGGGAAGGGGGGCACTCTATTAAAGTGTTAATAAACCCAGTAATATTAAAATAGTTCATTTGCCCCCTCACAGTGCCCACAGCTTATAAAAGTTCCTTTTTACATTAAAATACTGCCACTATATACCTTTTGGGATGGTGTATACCACGGTTTCCTGATAACCTACACTGTATAGCCATAACTGTGTGTTCAAGTAGGAGGAGATTTACTACAGTCTCTATACACGCCCACAAGTGTGATGTCAATATCACGTGACCTGAACAGTTCAACTGAAACCGGAAATGTTCTATCCAGCATAAGAGACCAAACTGAGCATGTGCAGCTTTACCACCCTGCTGTGTATTATATGAACTTGCCCAGATAGACAGTGCAGGAGGGAAGAATCTATGCATACAGGATAAAACAGCCTTTTTTACACAATGCTGACGATTAACCCCTTAAGCTCCACAGTGAGTATAACAAGCATGCTATGCTGCATATAAAGACTGATTTTACTGTTATGGTTTTAGTAACACTAAGTAGTGACATCTTGTATCTTGTGTAAAAGGTTTGCTGCAGAGCTTGCCTCCTTCACGCACCAAATTATGGGACTACTTCCCCAGATTTGTGTCTTATTCCAAGCAGCGAGATCTGTAAACACACCATCTAGTTTAACATCTTGTACTGTTGACAGTTAGGCAAAGTACTATATATAAAATTTCCACGCCACAGCAAAATAAACTAATCTGCAGCTGCTGTTATAGTCTCACCTAGGTGAGGGATTGAATAAAGGTGCAATGGGTAACAGCGCTTGCTAATACAAGGACTATCCAACTAATGAGTGCAAAACCTCCCACTATATTCTCCTAAGTGTTATTAACAAATATAATGTTATAATAAATAAGACAAACCAATGTATAAAGTGCAAAAAATAGTGCAAATGGCCTATGTATATATGCAAAATATCAGAAATTCATAATCATAAATGCTGTAGCATCATACTTGTCCATATCCAATAATATTAAAGTGCAATAAAGTCCAATATAAGGTGCATTCCAGTGCTCAAGTGACTTGGTGCTAGTACATATTCATCCTGATTAATATTTCTTTCACATGTGTTTTCAAAGTGCTTGTGCTCACGCCGTATCCAGATCACCTTGTGCAGATATAAAGTAGGGGTGCCCTACTTACCAGATCCTATTGACTCTCACAGTCATACGACTGACACGCTTGCGGTCTCTCACCCGACCATGGGTATACGTCCTTTCACCTGTTCACTTTATGGCTTCACTGCTCTCTTTCTCCGGTAATGGTAGGGAAAAAAGGAAAAGAAAAAACTCTCATCGCGTGCCTCCAAATGCTTAGTCGCGGCGACCACGGGAGAACACTGCATTCGGATGTGCATTTGTTTAGGATACTGGCCAATAAAACTTTTAAGAAGAGGCGCGCAATGAGAGTTTTCTTTTTTTTTCCCCTACCAATACCGGAGAAAGAGCAGTGAAGCCATAAAGTGAACAGGTGAAAGGACGTATACCCACGGTCGGGTGAGAGACCGCAAGCGTGTATTGACTCCTCCAAGTCGTATGACTTTGAAAACTCATGTGAAAGAAATATTAATCAGCATGTTATGTACTAGCACCAAGTCACTTGAGCACTGGAATGCACCTTATATTGGACTTTATTGCACTTTAATATTATTGGATATGGACAAGTATGATGCTACAGCATTTATGATTATGAATTTCTGATATTTTGCATATATACATAGGCCATTTGCACTATTTTTTGCAATTTATACATTGGTTTGTCTTATTTATTAGAACACTATATTTGTTAATAACACTTAGGAGAATATAGTGGGAGGTTTTGCACTCATTAGTTGGATTCCTTGTATTAGCAAGCGCTGTTACCCATTGCACCTTTAGTTAGGCAAAGTAGTCGGTATTAGCTTACAAAGGCATGATTTCTGCTAGAGGTCAGTCACTGTTGTGGGTGTTACCGCAGTAATGTGCTGCCTTCACCTAACAACTCCCACCAGTCAGTGCAAAGCAAGATGAAGAAAGACCATGAATAAGCATGTGACCCATTTTCTTCTCCAGTTTTGAGGTCAGGTTATAAAATTATTATAAAAGTTATTATTTAGCTGCTGCACTGACCACGAGACAAGCATGCACCAAATTAAAGTCAGCATTCTTGATCATCACTAATGTTCACTGTCAGTGACTTAAATCACTGAAGACCAATGCATCAGCATGGCAGCCTATCAAATTGCATTTTCATAAGGAGGAATGTTCCATTCAACATTTACTTACTATATTTTGTTTAACCAGATACCCAGCTGTGTGTGGTGGTTGTGACACTGTGAGGAAAGCTTTGGTTAGGCAATACACTATCAAAGTTAAAATCTGCTCCTCCATCCTCCATGAGGTCATTCCGGATAATAGATTCCATAGACTCCAAATCACATTCCAAGCTTTCAATCAACATGTCATCCAAGTCACTAGGCAGCATCTCCTGGTGGAGAGACACAATGCCAACTCTTCCAAAGCCATTGCAGCTATTTGAAGGGTAAGGATTCATGGTTGTCATTGGATGGGGTTGAGTCATAGGCACTTGTAATGAACTTTTCACTGTTGATAAGCGATTCATGCCAGCACTGTGCGTCATGGTACTCCCAGTCTGGGGCAAGGCACGACCATTGATAGAAGTCTGCTGATGTGGTTGATGTGTGTGAGCAATGCTGTTTATTTTGTTATGAGGAGCCTGAGTGCCATAGGCTGGCATTCCAGAATTAGATCCCATCAGGACATTCTGACTCAAAACTCTACTGCTGGCCTGCGAGACAGCAGATTCTGAGGGGGCGAGTAAATCATTATGTGGTGGAGAATCTGCTGTAAGCAGTTCCTTCAAAAGTCCGGCTGGAACATTATATGGGCCAACAGGCCTATAACCTGGTTTACTGTCCGGAACACTTTGCATAGGCATCTGTGACAGGGAGTTCATGCTAGCTTGAGCATAACTATATTTCCTGTACTCAGGGTCAGGGGATCCCATACTGTTGTTGGGAGATGTAAATAAATAACCAGACTGCTGCATCATTGAGGCCGGTGAGGACTGTGTTGAAACAGTCATTGAGGTGTTAGGAGACAAGAGGTTTAAGTTATCTAAAAGATTCTCCATGTTTTCAGAGTTTCCAATCTCTGACAGGCTTGGCAAAGTAGATGCCAACTTTGTGGCAGAAGGAGGATACACGAGGTTATGTACATCAGGATCTCCAAGGTCATCCTCTTCAGGCATAATTGAGCTTGCATTGGAACTGGTCCTTGGCCGAAAGGTGCTCCATGCGTCAAAGTCATCATTGCTGTGGGAACTAGGGCTACCAGGCCACTTGGGGAATTGTGACCCTGGGCTATCACCACTCCCATCTTGACTTTGTTGAAGAGAAGCCTTTTTCTTGGCAGCTCTTCCTCTACTCTTTGCAAATTTACTGTTGTTATCCATAGAAGCGGCTCGTCGTCTAGGAGACTTTCCATTCTTTCCACCTTCTGGGTTCAAGATCCACCAAGAACTTTTTCCTGTGCCCTCATTCTGTACTCGTACAAACTTGCTGTGAAGGGATAGGTTATGCCGTATAGAATTCTGAAAAGATAAAAACATTTTTTAAATTACATTAGAGTTAAATGTGTTAACACCATCAGATGTTAGAAACAAACTTTTTTATTATTAATTCTTGTTAAAAGGGGAACTTTACCAATAAAAACTTGATAAAAAAATAAAAATAAATAATGTTCTTAAGAACATACATTCCACATTATTAATTATGCTACCAAAATAGTGTGCTGTAAATTGCCTCCAGCATCGTTCCGGTTTCTTCTTGCTGGAGTCTGCCATTTTGCTGAAGTCCAAAGCCCCAGCTCTAAATTAAAGCGGAACTAAACCCATTGATTTACCAATTTCAAAAAAAAATAAATAAATAAATAAATAAAAAAAAAGTTTGATTTGCTTGTGTCCTCAACCATTGTCAAAGCATCAAATGGTTGGCTGTCATAACTGATCACATGTGCAGCACCATGGCAGTTGCAGTTCAAACAGAAGCAGCTTCCTTGGCTGTAGGATAGACGGGATTAATTCTGTTTTAAGGTTGTAAATTCTGTTTTAAGGCTGTCAGCAGATCGGCCTCTACAAACTCAGCAGTGCCTAAAAATAGAAAGCAACTGAGCATGTGCAGGACAGGGTGAGACAATGGATTACAGGATTTTAAACAGTATAGACACTTATTTTTAACGTTTTACATAGCTATGCCTGCTAAAGGGGCCAGCCTGAAGTGATCTAGCAATACTTAATTTCCTGACTAAAGTTACACTTTAAGTAAAAAGAGATTTCACACCCTTTCAGAGACAAGGATTCTGCTCTATACCCACTACACATCAAGGCCCATGTGACATGATCCGTACATTGCTTAATAACAAATGGCTAGATTTCAAAAAGCTGTCCTGTTAAACAATAAGACAATTCCTTGTCCAAACAAAAATTAAATTCAAGTAAAACTAATTAAATTTTCTTATTTTCAAATATTCATATTCCTTGGTCTCAAGTATAAATGAAATACTGAAGATTATATACTAAACATTTAAATGGTATATATTAGTGCAACCCTTTTAAAATTGTTCAAAACTCCATTGAAAAAGGTTTCATTGTTTTACTTGCCAAAGAAATTGCAATTCTGTATTAAAAACAAAAAAAAAAAAAAAAAAAAAAAAAACACTTTTACAAATATCACTTAAATCACTTCCCAACCGTGTCGTGTGCATTTATTGCTGCAAAGTGGTTCTGCGAATTGCCGCCAATAAAACAGCGGGGCGCTCTCGTGCCCGCTGCACTCTGCAGGAGTGTGACCATGGCTTGGGCAGACTCTCTGCCGGCGAGCCGCGATTTCCTAGCAGGGAACAAAAATGGGAACAAAAATGGGGAGCTGCCGAAACAGCGGTTCCCCGCTCTGTCAGGCAGCATGCGAGAGGTCTACTGATCCCTGTCACTGGGATCAGTTAGATCTCTTATGTCCCTGGCAGTCCCCCCCCCACAGTTAGAACAGCCAAGGGAACACACTTAACTCCTAGATCTCCCCCTGCAGGTTAACCAGTGATGGCTACCATTTTTTTTTTTTTTTTTTAAACGGCGGACGGCTCGCTTTCAGATAAAAGTAGTCTCTGCGGTGGATTCACCTCAAGATCACTTTTATCGGGGGCGGGAGAGGTGCCCACCCCTCTCGCGCCACTTTCCCATTGCCTCCGCCACTCACCGGACCCGCTAGTAGCAGCGGAGACGATCGGATCCCTTCTCCTCTGAGCCTGGATGCAGAGTGAGCGGAAGATGCCGCCCACTAGGCTCCATGACATTGAATGGCAGAAGCGACATCACTTCCACCCATAGCTCTTAAAAGGAGAAAAATTATTATTTCTTTCAAATTATTTTTTATTGCATTTAAGTGTAAATATGAGATCTGAGGTCTTTTTGACCCCAGATCTCATCTTTAAGAGGCCCTGGCATGCTTTTTATATTACAAGGAAAAAAGGTGCCTGTGGCAAAGTATTGTAACAACCACCATTTAATTCTCTAGGGCAGCCTTTCTCAACCTTTTCAACACTACGGAACCCTTGAAATAATTCTCTGGTCTCGGGGAACCCCTGATAAAAATTAAAAATCTACAACTCATGATATATTAGTGTGATGGTCAAAGGGAAGAATGCTCCTTACACTTGTGGTCATTGGGAAGAATTACCCCCTTACAGATAGCTAAAAAGATCAATGGTATCATTGGGAATTTATGTGAGAGGTAGAAATAGGCCATTGATCAAGGAACCCCTAGCAACATCTGGAGGAACCCTAGGGTTCCACGGAACCCTAGGGTTCCACGGAACCCTGGTTGAGAAACCCTGCTCTAGGGTGTTACAAAAAATGTATATAATGTTTGGGGGTTTTAAGTAATTTTCTAGAAAAAAAAAACAGATTTTTAACTTGTAAACACCGAATCTCAAAAAGAGGCTCAGTCCTTAAGTGGTTAAAGTGAATGTAAAGACACAGAATAAGGCCCCATTCACACATGCATTCCTTTCATCAGTTCAGTCACATCAAAACGGATTAATTTTTTCATCAGTGCTCATCAGTTTTTCAGCAACTTTTTTTTTACATCCACTACAAATGCAAAAACAGATGAAAAACTGACCATTTGTGTTTACATCCGTTTTTTGTCCAGTCCTTTTTTTAACGGAAGAAAAATAGAGCAACTGCTTTGTAAAACTTTATTTACCCACTTCTAGTATCTAAATCTTTTATCCAGACTTGAGCCACTTTAAGAAATGGAAACAACCCTGTAAGGGCCAGTTCACATATAGGCGATCCAACTTCAGGGGTGACTTTACTAGGTGATTTGAGCGCTACTTCAAGGTGACTTCAACGCGACCTCCATGCCAGGCGACTTTGCCTGTAGCCAATCAGGGAGAGGGTTGCCTGGGTAATTCGTGGGGGAGTACCTGTGTAAACTCTTTTCTTTTTCCTGTAAAGTCGCTTCAATATAGATGGAGATCTGACTTGGAGGCAACTTCCATTCACTTCTATGGGCACAAGTCGCATAGAAGTCACCTTGAAGTAGTACAGGAAGTCGTCTTGAAGTCGGAGCGACTTCAGTAGTGTACATTAAGACGGCTCCCATTCACTTCAATGGTATGTCCGATGTCAAGCGACTTGGGGTGACACAAGTCGGATCGCAAGTCAGCTATGTGTGAACCGGCCCTTATAACAATGAACGTTTCCAACACGCATAACTGGAAAAGAAGTAAATCTTTTCCTTTCCCATTGCCCGGACCAACAAGACACCACTGCTAATCCCCAGCTGAAGTCCACTGGGAAACTGACACTACCAAAGAGTGTCAGTTTCCTTGGTACTCCTCAGTTCCTTCAGTCAACCATTATGCCACTATTATTTCCTATAGTGCTGTAGGAGTCCGAGGGAGGAACCAGCAAGACTCAGGGGTTGATTTACTAAAACTGGAGAGTGCAGAATCTGGTACAGCTGTGCATGGTAGCCAATCAGCTTCTAACTTCAGCTTGGTCAATTAAGCTTTCATAATAAAACCTGGAAGCCAATTGGATTCTATGCAGAGCTGCACCAGATTTTGCACTCTCCAGTTTTAGTAAATCAACCCCTCAGTGTCCCCCTTAAAAAAATATATAGATAAATAAATCAGCAATAGTCTTAGCATCATATTTGTGCTGGTGACGTGAGAAAATATTATTTAGGAGAGGTATCCTATTAATGAGCACTACAGGTCTCGAAGCCCAGGGTTAGGCTAGCTGTTTCTAAGGATAAATAATCGTAAAACATTCCTGTGATAATTTAAATATATTCTAAAAATTGTTAAATTTGCAGCAGACTGCCAGGTGCAAACAAAAAAGGAAGAGTGAAGAGTGAAATCAACTTTAATAAAAAAAACAAAAAAAAAAAAAACAGACAGATCATATAATAGTTTGGACTGCACAGTCAAATTCACAACTCCCAGCGTCCTGAAGATACAGCAAAGATTCTGCACCAAATAATGCCTGAATAGATGTAATGTTAACGCAGCATTTGAAGTGCATTCAGACAGTATCTTGTCAATTTCAGATCTGCATATGCTTGGTACCACGATGAAAAAAAAGGTAGCCACGGAGGGTTCAGTGTTGCGCTGGGCAAGGCAGAATTATGCTCAGGAATGTGTGAAAGAACTAGAAAAAATGTCTGCAATGAATAGAGCGCCTTCAGCCTGGGAAGCTAAATCCAGCAGCCAAGGCATTAACCGTTTGTCTCACTCCACAGTCACCATTCCAGAATGGACTGGTGCTATGTAATAGTGTACTCATCTGGCTCACTCAAATGTTTTCCAGGCTCTTCATTATCGATTGCTAAAATATAGATTAAAAAAAAACCCTGAATATGCACATAATTATCCCAGGATAAGGAGAAAAAAAAAAACCACACACATGTCCTGCGCCAAATGGTTTAACTATAGAACTAAATGCAGTTTGAATGAACACATTTTTATTTCCTTCATTCACACGCCGAGTACCGAGATGTAAGTGCTGGGAAATGTTCCAGGGTTTTAGTTATTTCATAAAGGTCTCTTAGGATTTCCAAGAGCACAGGTGTCTCCAAAGATTGTTAGTGATCTATGCAGATCTATAGTTTATCTCGGTTAGTCGCTTAAATCCGTTGTAAACTGCTGAAGGAAAAAAAAAACCCTGCAAGACAAATTGCATAATGTGCTAGTATGCAACTGCATACTAACATTATGAAATGCCTTAGAACTAGACCTTTCCTGCACGCACGCGGGAGCCACCGTTTCCAGCACCGGCTCTGAAGGTCCGGCACTGTAAGCCAAGGTCATCAGCAGCATGCACTCTGAATATCTCCTAAATGGTGCAAGTTTAGGAGATGTTCACAGTACCAGCAGGTAAGCCTTATTATAGTTAGTGGTTAAGTGGTGTAACGGAGTTTACAGCCACTTAAATTACACACACAGAACAGCTGGTTTTAAATTTGCCACCAACACTTACTAAAGCTACCTATACTCAAGCACCTTAGTGCCTAGAGCTGATATTTCTTAGATCAAATTTGTGGGTAATTCACCTGTGTATGGTAAATTGTCAATTCCTCTATTATACAGAACAGTCAGGATGGAAAATATGGTCCTATAATAACCATGTGTGCACAACTGTTTCTATTGTCCCTGCACAATTCAGAAGCTCAGTGCAAGTGCCAAACAACGATCTGTCAGAATTAGCCAAGCATTCTGAATTTCTGGCTTGTCACTCCTCACCATAACTTATGCAGTCAGATCACTAGGTAGATGACCATGCTTATCCAAAATCAAAGAATGCAAGAAAGAATAGGATTTCATTAAACACAGGACCTAAAGACAATTGGGTTACACAGCCTGCTATGACCCCTCCAATTTCCGGCATGTCTTAGTTTGTACAGAAGTGATACTCCAGCAGCTGCCCGTCCCTGACTGTGGTAGGAGGCGGTGTAGTACGCGATTCAGCACAGCACATAGCTCCCTTTTTTGTTTTCCTAACAAACCTTTTTTTTTTTTTTTTTTTTTTGAGGTGTACAAAACGAACACTTCATTCGTGTTGCTGTGCAGCAGAAAATGTGCTGCACTGCTGTACAGTGCCAAGCAATTCCACACAGTGTGGTGCAATAAAATGCAACATGTCTGCATTTTAGCGCAGCTCAGAGCAGTTTTATGCGTGTCCTTGTGGCAAAAGGTATTTTTTACAATGCAGTGAAATGCCTGTTGCTGCACTACATGTGAATTTACCCCAAACGTGGAAAGGGGCGATCCTCAAGTTAGAAAAATTGTCTGAAATTCTGACAGTCACAGGTGGTTACACAGAAGTATCCACAGAAACACCCTATACTGTACTACAGTATTACCCAAAGAATGGAAGGCTAATGTCTATTTTGGAATAAGAGTACAAGCGTCACGATTTAACACGATAGTCAAAAATAAATGTTGATCCAGAAAAGGTCAGCATTTTTTCCAGCAAATATTTCCTGGGGTGAAATTTTCTTTTCTCACAATAATATGTCTTCCATGAGCAATGGCAGACATCCTAGCTTTTAAAGCACAGGAAATTACAATTTATAAGGCTGCATTTACATCTCAGCGTATTGAATTACGAGCAGATTTGCTCAGAATCTGCCCACAATTTGACAGCGCTGATATGTGGATGGCAAAGCGCGGGATGCATATTTGAGATGCCATTCATTTGAAAGACAGCTCAAAATGCAGTTCGGATCTACCGCGATTGTCAGGCAAAAAAGCGTGCTGCAACACACATCACGAGACGCATGTTGCCCCAAAGTAGCTCCTGAACGATTTTTGTGCAGCATGCTTTAATCACCTGACAAGCGCAGCAGACCCACACCACGTTTTGAGCGGTCATTCAAATGAATGGCATCTCAAATATGTGCCTCGCTTTTTGCCATTCACATATCAGCGCTGGGAAATCTGCCCGTGATTCAATACACTGAGATGGGAATGCAGCCTAAGAGACCCCTGCCTCTCTGAACTCAGCCATGTGAGTGAAACAAGGTGGTAAACTGGTCCGTGGGATAGGTTAATTTTGAAGTGCCCAATGGGAGTCTGCCAGCAGTCTTGTCAGGCTTGGTGTACCATATCCAGTTTGTAGCGGAAAACGAATTGCCTCCATTTTGATGACGTAGAGTAGAAACGGAAGGCATGTCAGAGGAGAGAAGCCATATATCACGTTTTACTGATACAACTGAGCCACTAGGGCAGTCCCAAAATGCCTCTGGGAGTAATTGTACCCATCAGCCTTGCAATGCCTCATGGGAAATTTAGTTCTACAACAGCTGGAGGGCTGCAGGTTGCCTACCCCTGCACTAGGGCATTCACTGCTGCCACCAGAGTGATCTCTGCACCTGGAGATAAATCTGCAGTCTGTTGCCAAGTCTGGAGGCCAGGAGGTACAAATCCTGGGCCCGAACTTCCTTTCCCCTTTCTGAAATACTGCCAGGTGTAGGAACAAGTTTCCTGGGTCTGGGCACTTCTGGATGAGGTAGTCTGCCTACCAATTATCCACACCTCGAACCTGAAGAGCAGACAAGGCTGGAAGTTCTGAAGTTGTGCCCAGGATAGAATCCTTTCTACTTCTTGTGTCACAGAAAAAGTTCTGGTTCCTCACCGATTGTTGGATGCTTGTTGCCTGACTAAATCCCAATTAAATGACCTTGCGTCTCATGGACACAGAGCAGTGGCTCAGGAGCGAGCACACAGAGGTGCCCTACTCAAGGAGGAGAAGCCAGGAGCGCCAATGGGGGACCCAAAATTAAAAGGATCAGAGCTGGTCTGAGCAAAATCACTGCACAGAGAAGTTAAGTATGACGTGTTTGTTACAGTTAGTCTGGTTGAAGAAAAAGACACAAGTCCATCTAGTTCACCCAATAAAAAAAAAAAAAAAAAAAAAAAAAAAAAAAAAAAAAACAGCAAAGCATGATCCAATTTGTTCCAAGCGGTGATAAAAAAAAAAATTCCTTCCTGATCCCCCAAAAAGCAATCAGATATTCCTTGGATCAACTTTACATATACATATTAGTATCAAGTTCAAAATGTTAGTATCCAGTTATTTATTAAAAAAAAACAAAACAAAAACCAAAAAACACAAAGCTTTAATATCACTTTAAGCAGCACACAGACTATTTGTTCAACAAAAAAAATCTGACTTGATTCCCCCATTCATACGTTCAAGGTGGCCGAGGGCATCACTCCCACTGAGCTACTGTATTCTGACAGCAGGGAGATTTCCCAGCTGTCAGAAAGGCTACAGCAGGCACCACTGATCGAGCAGTATTCATTTGACAAGCTGGTTGTACCGAAGTTAATTTGTAGATGGACTTCTGTACAACTACTGGCTCAATACATGGACTGAAATTCAGGTGGTCCAGGCTGCACTGGCTGAATTTCACTCCATGTATGGCTGACTTTAGGCTTCTTTATTTAGGGCAAATGAATAAGTTTACCCTCAGTGAACTCTTAAGAGTGTCCAAAGAAGCCCCAAACAAGGCGTAAAAAAAGGAATGATTAGCAAACACTTTTTACATAGCTGGTCTGCAGCTCTACATTTCAACCAAAAGAATTACAAATTTACTGATAGAAGACTCATTTGAGAAATAAGACAAGTGATATCAACTAACACATCTACACAATGGTGTAGGGCTGTCAGCATGAGCTCTAAACACTCTACAAATAAAGGTCAGTATGACTAGAACCTGAATCCTGTTCGTCCATTCCTCCAAGGCCTGACAGACTAAGATCACTGCCATAGCATGTTAAACAAGCACATGGAAGAAGTTTCCAAAACATTTCTCAATGGGATCCTTAAACACAGTTGCATCCTCAACATGAACAGTTACCACTAGAACAGCCCCTTCTTGCTAAAGGCCTCCTCAAATAGATTTTGCACTGTAGAACGCTTAGGAGGTCTGAATAATTAATTTGTAGTTTCTAGTCTTTAGACAGAATGCCTTTGAGTAAGGTGTGTACCAGAAAGGTTTTGACAGTTTTGGGGACTATCCCGGATGCTAGATTAGTAACAAGGCTACTAGAAGCTACAGTCTGCTCTTATTTTCAACATGGATACACACCGTGTCAATAAGAACTGTAACCGTTCCTTGCTTCAACTCCTCAGGGAAAGTATCCTCCAGCAAAGAATGGTGAGACTCTTCATCTTCATGCCTGCATTATCACAGTTTATCTTTTCTCCAGGTCACGGCAATCTCACCACTGCTAGAGAAAAGTTTAAAACACATTTCCACTTCTGCAGTCAAACTGGAGAAAACCCCCACTTATATGTTATGCATTCCTAATCACACAGCATACCTATAAAAAAAAAAATAAGTAAAACATTATACATATTTATCTATTCTTACCCTTTAGAGGTTTGTAAGGAGAAGGTGTCATTACTGATTCTAAGGCTGGCCATACACTGTTCAGGCCAGCCTGTACAGCTGATGGATCAATCAACTTGGGTACAACCAGCCTGTTGGATTCTCTTGCAATAATCACTGTCTTCTCCCAGCAGGGACGGCTTCCCCGCCTGGAGAAGACAATTGCTCGGCAGGAGGAATACCCGTCAACGTGGTCTGTGTTGATGGGGTAATCGTGCAAATTATTTGCACTGTCTATGGGCGGTGGAGTTTTTTCCCTACACTATCCCTTATTCACATACAATGCAGAACAGCTTCTATTTTTTTTTTTTTTAACTCTTCATTAGGACAGATAGTGTTGAAAACTAGTTTACATCCGATACACTGAAAACACAGCGCAGATAAGGTCACTTATAGTAAATATTACTCCACAAGATGATGCAACTCTGGCGCATGCTCCCAAGAGTTAACCTATCCTGGCACCCAGCAGATGCCGGAATTGTACACCCAGCTGTGCATGTGCATTGCAGTGAGTACAGTGTAAAGACTGCAAGGAGGAAGGTTAAAAAAGTATTCACTATGTAAGACATGGTTTCCCTTTTCTGCATTTTTTTTTAAGCCACAGTTCTGCTGTAAAAACAAACGTGTACAGCCTGATTTATGTTGAATGTGATATCTGTTACCACACCCTTAATATAAAAGTCAGATTTGTTTCACAGCACGGTTTCACTTTCCCATTGAGAATAATGCCTAAGTCACATTTTTTTTTGCCAATGGGGGAATTCTTCCTCTTCCTGGTTCTTTCCCATTTACATCACATGTCCAGCATGATGATTGGTGGTAATTGGCTTTCCCCTGTGAAGCACCACAAACCCAATAAGAGGAACTTATTAAACTGAACAGACAGAATTTACAGCAATTGTGCACAGCAACCAGTCAGCTTCTCAGGGAATGCAAAGTGCTCTCCGACTTGACAAGATAGAGAGGTGGGGTGGAGACTTCACACTCTGCACCTCATCTTGGAGCTAGCTTTCTGCAGACCGTTCATATTCCCTACACCAGGTTCAAACTGGTAAAGGGATCTACGGCAGTTTGGAAAACTGCCACAATCCCTGTGTTAATCAGGCGCAAATCCTGCACATGATTAAAAAGGGATTGTGGCAGTTATGAACTGTCTGCAGAAAACTCCTCTCTCTTTGCGCTTAACCACTTTGCATCCGAGCCATTTCTGGCACTCCTCTCCTACATGTATAAATCATCATTTTTTTGCTAGAAAATTACTCAGAACCCCCAAACATTATATATGGTTTTTTAGCAAAGATTCTAGGGAATAAAATGGAGGTTGTTGCAACTTTTTATGTCATGCGGTATTTGCGCAGCGATTTTTCTGGAAAAAAAACTGTTTCATGAATTAAAAAAAAACAAAAAACAGTAAAGTTAGCCCATTTTTTTTTCATAATGTGAAAGATGATGTTATGCCGAGTAAATAGATACCCAACATGTCACATTTTAAAATTGCGCAAACTCGTGGAATGGCGCCGAACTTTGGTACTTAAAAATCTCCATAGGCGCTGCTTTAAAAATTTTTACAGGTTAGGTTTTTTGAGTTACAGAGGAGGTCTTGGGCTAGAATTATTGCTCTCACTCTAACGCACGCGGCGATACCTCACATGTGTGGTTTGGACGCCGTTTACATATGTGGGCGCGACTTGCGTATGCGTTCGCTTTTGTGCGCGAGCTCGCGGGGACGGGACGCTTTAAATTTTTTTTTTTTTTTTTATTTCTTATTTTACTTTTATTTTTTTTATTTTGACACTTTCACTTTATTTTTATTTTTTTGATCACTTTTATTCCTATTACAAGGAATGTAAACATCCCTTGTAATAGGAAAAGTGAGTGACAGGTCCTCTTTATGGACAGATGCAGGGTCTATAAGACCCTACATCTATCCTACAGGCTGGAAAGGCTGAGATCAGAAAAAAAAAACTGACGATTTCAGCCTTTCCTTCCCCTTTAACGGCTCTTGTTTACTTCGGAGACCCGGAAGCGACGTCACGACGTGCGCCCGGGCCTCCGAGAGCCATAGAGATGACCGAGGGACATCTGTCCCTCGGAAATCTCTGGCACCAGCATCCGGCGGCAGGCGATTCCTTCTCCCGGTCACCGATCGCTCAGGTGAGTCGGGAGAAGCACCGGAGGGCGGCGGGAGGGAGGGGACGTCCCCTCCCGCCGCCTGTAAGAACGATCAAGCGGCTGACCTGCCGCTATGATCGTTCTTACGGTGATGGGAATCGCCTGCTCTAAAAAATGATACCTCAATGATGCCTGCAGGTGCCGGCAGCCTCCGGGCCCGCGTGCAGCACTGCAGCGAAGGCCCAGAGGCTTCATTTGTTCTCGGCAATTTCCCCTTCCTTTCCGACTTTAGCAGTCAAAAAAAAAAGACTAGAGTCGGAAAGGTCGGACATCCTATCTACATCCCAGAATATCTGGGACGT
>BLSH010174440.1:441785-454777 GCA_018402905.1 Glandirana rugosa | reverse complement strand
CGGCCGTGGACGTCCGTAGTAACTCCATAGTAAAAAATCTCGTCCGCTAAGGGTGAGATCAGAAAAAAAAAACAGACGATCTCAGCCTTTCCTTCCCCTTTAACGGCTGTTGTTTACTTCGGAGACCCGGAAGTGACGTCACGACGTGCGCCCGGGCCTCCGAGGGCCATAGAGATGACCGAGGGCCATCTGTCCCTCGGAAATCTCTGGCACCAGCATCCGGCGGCAGGCGATTCCTTCTCCCGGTCACCGATCGCTCAGGTGAGTCGGGAGAAGCACCGGAGGGCGGCGGGAGGGAGGGGACGTCCCCTCCCGCCGCCTGTAAGAACGATCAAGCGGCTGACCTGCCGCTATGATCGTTCTTACGGTGATGGGAATCGCCTGCTCTAAAAAATGATACCTCAATGATGCCTGCAGGTGCCGGCATCATTGAGATATCACCACTGAAACCCCAGGACGTCAATAGACGTCCTGCGGGCGGCAAGTGGTTAAAACGACTACACCACACAAAAAAACTTAGTAAATAGCCTCTCTTCCCTCCTGCTCTCAGCTGAACTGCTCTGCTCCACATTGATCACAGACACGGCATAGAACACAGAGCAGATCACGCAAATTAACAAGGGGGCTCGCAGCCCTTTTGTTAATTAGGAGCAAAATCAGCTTCATTTTCCCAGCTTATGTTCCATAACTAATACACACTGAAGAGCATGGACCTTATGCTGTACGAGTAGTTAGTCTTGTGGACGGATGTTTAAAAGCATTATGGGAAGGACCTCCCACCTGCATAATTTACTGGTATGGCTATGATCACATACTGTAAATATTTTGTTGCTAACTTTGTTAGCTATGGAAAACCAAGTAACTGCTAGTAGGGAGTCAAAAGGTAAACTTCTATGCTGGTTTTCATATTCTCCAAACTCCACTCCTGCATATATTTCCCCATATACCCACCACGCTCCTTTCCTGCACATACTGGGGTGGGATTTACTAAACTGGGACAGAATTTGGAGCATCTGTGCATAATACCTAATCAGCCTTTAGCTTTGCTTACTCAGTTAATAAGGAATTCCATGCACCACCTAAAAAAATGCTACTTCCCCTCTCCTAACATCTATTTTCAATAACCCGTGTAAGAAAGAGCAGTAAAAAATGGTGTGGGGTCCCCCCAAAATCCATACCAGACCCTTATCCTAGCACGCAGCCCAGCAGGTCAGGAAAGGAGGAGACTGCACTAGTCTGGGATATCGCCTCGTGTCAACATGGGAAGAACCACAGAGGGAGAAGACAGCGGTAAAGAGCAGAAGAAAGAAGATGCTGGAAAGGGAGAAGAGCCAGAGAGGGAGAAGAGCCAGAGAGGGAGAAGAGCCAGAGAGGGAGAAGAGCCAGAGAGGGAGAAGACGCTGGAGCAGATTTGATAAAATATTTTTTAAAGCCGTGTATTGTTTTTTACACCTTTTTTTAGGTGAATGGGTAGGGGTACAATTGTACCCCATACTCATTCACATAGGGTGGGGGGGCCAGGATCTGGGGGCCCCCTTTTTAAAGGGGGCTTCCAGATTCCGATAAGCCCCCGCCAACCAATGGACAGGGTTGTCAGGAAGAAGCCCTTGTCCTCATCAACATGGGGACAAGGTTCTTTGGGGTGGGGGGGCGCTCACTTGCGCCCCCCCTTTCCTAACCTGCCAGGCTGTGTGCTCGGATAAAGGTTTGGTATGGATTTTGGGGGGACCCCACGCCATTTTTTTTTTTGGCGTGTGGGTTCCACTTAAAATCCATACCAGACCGAAGGCTCTGGTATCGTCTTGGGGGGAGCTCCACGCACATTTTAATTTTTTTCTTCATTTTTGCGGGACTTCTCCTACAAAATCCTCTGCACACAAGTAGCACTGCAAGTCAGATAATCATGATCCGACTTCTAGTGCGACTTCTATTCAAATCAATGGGCTTCCACAGGGAACCATTGGTTTTGAATAGAGGCAGAGAAACGCCGCTGAAAGCTAGCGCTGAAAAACACGCATTGACGGCAATGCAAAACGCTGATAAAATCGCGTTTAACCACTTGCTGACCACCGTCTGACGGCGACAAAATGGCTCGATATTGCAAACCGCGAGATCCCACACTGAGTGCAATCCAGGGAGCAGGTAGGGCGGACTCAATTTCCGCGATGCCCCCCCCCCCCCCCCCCCGGAAAGAACGGAGGTCCGTGTATGTAAACACGGATCTCCATTCTCAGAGGGGGGGGGGGTGAGATCACAGGCTTCCTGTATATGGAAGCCGTGATCACTCCCCTCCCCCTGCCAGCCCAGCCCACATAGTTAGAACACACCCAGGGAACACAGTTAACCATTAGAGCGCCCCGCCCAGGTTAACCCCTTCACTGCCAATGACATTTATACAGTAATCAGAGGATATTTAAAATTTCTGATCGCTGTATAAGGCCTCATACACACGGACTTTTTTTGACGCCGGCGTTCTCTGGCATTTTTTGCAGCTCTCCATGTTAGTCAATGGCCCCATAAAAATGTTGCCGTTTTTGAGCTGTAAATGACGTCTGCGTTAGTGAGCTGAAACTAGAACCCACAGCCATCGCGTTCTGAGGCTGTAACGTTTTGGCATTTTTTTGATGCCAACGCCACAATATGCCAACAAACGCCACCTATTATACCGGCGTTTTCTGACGCCAACGTTTTTAGGTTGAAAAATAGCGGAGGGATGATTTTTTAAAAAAAAAAACGCCTATTGACGCCGACGCTCACTAACGCTCAAAAACGCCGATGCATAACGCCGACTTTTTTTCCTTGACGTTGGGCCCGATGTTTTGTTTATTTTTTGAGAAACGTCCGTGTGTATGAGGCCTAAATGTCATGGTTCCCAAAAAAGTGTCAATAATGTCCGCCCCAATATCAAAGTCCCGATAAAAATAAATAAATAAATAAATTAAAAAAAAAAAGAAAAAAAACGCAGATCACTCTGCCATTACCAGTAAAAAAAAAAAAAAAAATTATATAATAAATTTGTAAAATACCCCAGAAATGCATTCCCATGGTTTGTAAATGCGGCAACTTTTGCACAAACCAATCAATAAACGCAGATTGCGATTTTTTTCCCAAAAATATGAGGAAGAATATAAATTGGCCAAAACCGATGAATAAATTTGTTTTTTCTGGATTTGTATTTTAGCAAAAAAAGTTTTTTTTGCAAAATTGTCACTTTTTTTGTTTATAGCGGCGATCAGAAATGACGCAGAGGTGATCAAATACCACCAAAAGAAAGCTCTATTTTTGGGAGAAAAGGACAAATTTTGCTTGGGTACAACATTTGCACGACCGTGCAATTGTCAGTTAAAGCGACGCAGTGCCGAATCGCAAAAAGTGCTCTGGTCCTAAAGGGACATCCTTCCAGGGCTTAAGTGGTTAAAGAGCAACCATCATCTCTGTCCCGTGGTGGCTCCTCCTCTGACCCGCTGTTCACTCACCGATAGCGCCATTCACTTTAATGGAACGGCTAGTGATGTGGCTGTGACAATAAGGTGAGGAACATGGTGGCAGCAGGTGAGTGGATGCCGACTTACAGGTGCTGCCGTGTTGGATCTGAAATGACAGGTGCTATTTAAATGTAAGGACTCATTCTTGCTGGTAGTTAGAATCTTTACTATTTGCAAACAAAATGAAGGTTTCCTATTTAGAATAATAAGCTGTCAGGTTAGTAAACCAGCGATATCAGAACCGATTCAATCATACAGTTTGTAGTGTACATAGATTTGCAAAACAATGGGATAAAGGAATATTCCTGAACTTTGTTTTATCTCATGGTTACTGTGAAATTGTGTGAATGCATCTATGCAGTGCATGTTATCTCAGCTTGGATTCATTAAATGAGATTAACAAAAATGTAAATATTGCAAAATATACAGCCTCATGCTACATAACCAAGCTCCATTTCATGCTGAACTAAAATAATGTATCTTAAATAGAAAACTATATTTAGATATATTTTTACTCCAAAAGCATTAAAATACATTTAATACAAGAAAAAAAAAAAAACATTCCAATAAAAAAAAAAAAAAAATCTGATTTCACTAATATAAAAATAGTTCATCTGCCTGGCAGGAATTAAAAAAAAAAAAAAATTGTGGATTTTTATCCACCCTGGTTCTCTGAGAGGCACGTGTCGAGAAAGTGACCCCATGTTCACCAAGCAATAGGGCAACCACTCATGACACGGCACCCAAAAGTTAGTGGCAATGGCTGTAATAGTGCGGTCTGCTACAGCGATTTCATGCTTCCATGGGGATCGGCATGGTGTGGTGCATGCATTCATTAGTTTAAGTTGGATTAATGTAACCATGTAAAAAATATCAATACCTAAAACATCAGCTTTAAAGTGTTACTAAACCTAGTACTGTAATATGAAAATAGTTCATCTGCCTGGCAGGAGAGGGAATCCGATATGACTTTTCGGAGCTTTGCTTTTGAGGGACTGCATTATGGTACTAACACATTTGCATCTGTAAAACACGTTAATTATGTGGTGGAGCTGTTGCAGGTTTTTTTTTTATACCTGCCAGAAGTTCAGCTTTAAAAAGGACAAGTTTACTTTTGGTGCATGTTACACCTGTATTTATTTTGGTGTACAATATGCTCGAAGCCCTGAGCGCCTCCCTACCCGTTAACAGTGGGCGGTGGTTCACTGCAGCAATCTGTAAATGCGGCTTGTAGTTCTCACTGAGCTGCAAGGGCACTGATGAGCATTCTTCATAGTTCATTCACAAGCCCAGCGGCTTTCAAACCGGCAGCCTGCCACAGGTATGGGCAGAAAGCTGTAGGACTTGTTTGCAGGAGCCTGGCTTTAAAAATGGAAGTTCCGCTTTAAAAATGGAAGTTCTGCTTTAAAACACTCCTCCCCCCTCCCCCCAAATATGCCACATTTGGCCACATCGGTGGCTAGACCGGAAGTTCTCCTCTCCCCCTCCCTGCAATCTCAACCGAGGGTTCGGGCGGTCGCATCGCTGGGCCGTGGGACAGGTGAGTGTGTGTTTGTTAAAGGTCAGCAGCTACAGCCATTGGCTGAGAGCACTGACTGGGAGACGGTTGGTTGCTGGTTTTCCAGCATGCTCAGCCGGCTTCTGTTGGACCGTCTGCCATACACAGGCCGACATTGCCCCGACATTCGGCCTGTGTATATTAGGCTTAAGCATACCCTCTCATTTTAGCTAAAATGATAAAATTAGGGTTCACAGTCACTTTTAGGCTAGGTTCACATATGAACCGCATGCGGCTCACAGCAGGGGTCCAGTGCGTCCTGGTGCACCGTCTCAGGTCCGATTTCAGCCCAAATTTTTGGCTGAATTTGGACCTGAAACAGACCAAGTGTCGCACAGCGTTTTTGTGAAAACCGCACCGGACCTGCTGCGGAGATATGTGAACCGGCTCCATAGAGAGCCAGTCAAAATCTCCTGCTATTGCGAATTGGATGCAAGGAACCCGCAACAAATTCGCAATGGTTTGAACCCAGCCTGAGTGTATGTAACACATATAACCTATGCTCACAGAATAAGCAGACCTAGATCAATACTTAACTAAGATATGCACACTAAGTATACAGAGCCTGTGGAACAGGGGTTTCCAAAGTTTTAATACAAGGCACCCATTGTTTATGTTACATATATTTGCAGGCAAAGAAAAAAATAATCTAAACATTTCTAAGAATGAATAAAATAAAATTTAAATGAATGCGTTTTACTTGGATGTTTTTTGCAATCCGCTTAGGATTCAGAACAAACAAAAGTTGAAAATAAATATGAGCCATTAATAAAGTTTTAACAAAAAAGTCTACACCTTTCTACACAATTCTTGCAAACATAACCTAACATGAAGCACAATAATAAAGATAACATGCTAACAAAATTTCACATGTAGATACAAATACAAAAAACAAACAGTGAAATTAAAACCGCAAATTAAAAGAAAAAAAAAAGGCTACCAACTAGCAGGATTCACGCCGGGCCACCATCTTGTTGGTGGGCTAGGGCAGTGACACGGAGTTAGAGATTACACTGCTGAATCCTGCTAGTGCCCGCTGGGCACAATGAAATGAAGATCGTCCGTGATGAGGCTCCTATGATGAGCGAAACGCGTTGACGTCACTTCCGGGTCTGTCGCGGTCACTGACGTCACTTCCGATAGCGTGGTAGCAAGTTGGAACGCACGCCACACAACCCACGGAATGAGTACGCTTTGATCTGATGCTTGTTTTAAAGACCGATTTTGTAAGTAGTTTTTAATTTGCGCAATAAAATTGCTGGTCAGCAGTCTGCACTATGGAATCTTTATTTCTTTTGAGTGCCTTGGAGCTTTGGATTTCCTAATTTGTGGTCCCGGTTGGATTGGAGTTTACCCCCTTCAGCCTATTTGATCCACTGACTGAAAAGCAGTGGGTCCATAGCATCTGGCGAGTGCGGGCAATATAGGGGGTCACCAGTCACGCCTCACCATTTCACCTGGATGTTTATTTGAGCACTGAAGAAGCACTTTATTTGGAGCACTTTATTTGCAGCACTTCTTGCACTATATGAACTGTTTGCACTTTATGAACTTTTTTTGGACTTTTCAGTTGTTTGGACTCTGTGTTTGGGAGTTGGCGCTGATAATTTTATGTCTAGTGTTAAGCAGGTCTATGACCTGCGTTACAGCAGCCCCCCTTCTGATTATTAACCAGCACAGAGATATATATATATATATATATATATATATATATATATATATATATATATATATATATATATATATATATATACTATTCGTTTATGCACGGTTATTTACAAGTATGTTTATTTTGCACATAGGTAGGCGCCGATATATATTGTATAACCTGTATGAATGATGCGGCCATGTGGATGGAGCAACGCTGTTTTCAAAAAGTGGGTACAGCATTTAACCGGTTTCTGAATGTGAACTTATCCTTTAACCACTTGCTTACTAGGCACTCAAACCCCCTTCCTTCCCAGGCCAATTTTCAGCTTTCAGCACTGTCACTCTGAATGACAATTGCACGATCATGCTACACTGTACTCACATGAAAGTTTTATAATTTTGTCACACAAATAGAGCTTTCTTTTGCTGGTGTTTAATTGCTACTGGGGTTTTATTTTTTCCTAAACAAAAAAAGACCAAAAATTTTGAAGGAAAAAAAAAAAGTTTTAATAGTTTGTTATAAAATCTTGCAAACAGGTAATTTTTCTCCTTCATTGATGTGCGCTGAGGAGGCTGCACTGATGGGCACTGATGAGGCGACACTGGTGGGCATTGATTGGTGGCACTGGTGGGCACAGATGAGGCGGTGACGGTTCTCCGTGTTCGGGGGCAATGTCCCTCTGACAGAAGCCAGTGATGTGGGTTTTTTCTCCTCACGCTGTCAGAGTGAGGGAAAAAAATAGATTACTGGCTCTGTTTACATCACATGATCAGCTATCATTGGCTGACATCTGATCACGTGGTAAGGGGGTCGGGATCAGCCCCTTACTCCGATCTAACATCAGCCAAGTCGCAGCTCATGCACGGAGGGACACACATGGACGTCCTCCCAGCAATTAAGGCCCATGCTGTAGCCATCTTTCAGCTATGGCGCGGGCTTGAAGGGGTTAATTTGTGTAGTGTGTGTGAGCACACACACACACACACACACACACACACACACACACACACACACACCGAAGATACATCAATGCCCTAGTCTGGGCCGGATAAATTCTTGTAGCTTGCTAGATGTGGCCCATGGGCCATAGTTTGTAAACCCCTGCTGTAGACTAACAGGATAATTCCCTACATTTCTGTAGAGCACTAAAGGCAAATGCAACAAATTTGTTTTATACTAGAGCTGCACGATTCTGGCCAAAATGAGAATCACGATTTTTTTGCTTAGAATAAAGATCACGATTCTCTCGGCGTAACATATTAAATATACAAAAAAATTGGGCTAACAGCACTGTTTAGTTTTTTGAAAGGGTAATTTTTCCAAAAAAATTGTGTTTAAAAGTCCGCTGCGCAAACAGCGTGTGACATAAAATATTGCAACAACCGCCATCTTATACTCTAGGGTCTCTGCTAAAAAAAAAATATATATAATGTTTGGGGGTTCTAAGTCATTTTCTAGCACAAAATAATGGATTTTTATTTGTAAACAGCAAGTGTCAGGAAAGATTTAGTCTTTAAATGGTTAAACCAAACATCTATACAAGGGGAGTTCATTCAGAGTGCATTCCTTTGAAGTAAATTACTTTGTATCTCTTTTAGCGGTTTTTATCAATGGTGAATTCAGAACTTGACTCTCTGCCTAGACTTGGAAGTCTCCAATGAGACTCAAGTCGCTCCGACATAGTAAAGACTTCAGGCGACTTGCATTGACTTTTATTACTGTCAAGTCGCGCTGAGTCGCCCCGCAAGTCGGACCCCATTAACTGCACTGAGAATCGCGGTAATGCCCAATGGAGATCGCAAGGGGAGGTAGATCGAGATCGTGATTTTAATACGATTAATCGTGCAGCTCTATTTTATACCATCAATATCAAGTATGCTCAACTCTCTCTGCTTTTCTCCTCACTATCCACATACCTTCATCATTTTGCCGCAGTAATATCCTCTTTCCTGTGAACAGTACAGAAGGGTTTTGTACACTATCCACTTTACAGCCTCATGGCTAAAGAATCGCCTTCCTTACTCCCACGAAACTGTTCTCCCCAGTGAGGAAATCTTCCACGAACCAATTAGCAATGCTGCACTCTCCTCTACCTCTTCTGTCTGCGTCTTTCTCCCATTGTCATCTCATGCCCTCGGAGTATACAGATTCTGGGGTGTTCGCATCCCCAAATAAAATACAACAAATGGAATGGCCACACAGAAACAATACACAGGCTGACTACACAGACACAGCACACAGGATACACACATTTACTGCCTTCAAAGACACCCTGTAGACAAAGAACTGTACGGAGCTACTAAACAGGATGCACAGCTTATAGTGGTGATAAGAATATAGGACTGCCCCAAGGAACTTATTACAACTTCAAGTAACAAATTATTACTACGCGAGTACAAGTAAAGTAACTGTATATTTTATACTTTGTTTCAAAGCTAAAGCAATATCTCAAAGCCCAAAAGACAAAATTACTAAAATCTGACTGATGTGTCCATCAAAATAAAGTACTGTTGTTCCATAATCAGCAAAGCGTACGGTTACTGAATTGTATATCATAGGTTCTCGGACAGCGCAACCACAGACTACTGTTTGTATATTTTGATGCAAGAGGAAACTTTTTTAATATATATATATATATATTTTAAAGTGGTTGTAAACCCGAGACATGAAGGTCATAACATATCACTCTATAGTGTGTACTTGTCTCAATCCAGAGCACGAAATATAATTTCCGTCTGCTGCCCAGTTCCTTTGCTATGAGCATGAATCACTTCTCACCAGTTTTCCTGACACCGAGAAAAAAGGGACCAGGGAGGGAGCTGCTTGAAGGGGTGGTGGGTCACTTGCCTCCAATCAGTTCTCAGAGCTCCCCAGAGTGTAATTTTAGCTCTCTGTTCCCTGTTTTCTGGCAGCTTAGACAAGCTTAATAAATTCTGGACTTTGAACCGATGTAAAGAAGAGAAGATTGAAGATAAACAGGTACAACATGTGTAGGAGGATAGATTTCATCTCTATCACTTGAGGCCAGCCACTTCACTGGGTATATGGAAGGGTTTGCAACCACTTTATATCCATCAACTGCTTTAAAATCATTACCATAAATAAATGGAGCTACTAGATAAGGATACTTAACCACTTCCTTACTGGGCACTTAAACTCCCCTCCTGCCCAGACCAATTTTCAGCTTTCAGCGCTGTCACATTTTGAATGACAATTGCGCGGTCGTGCGACGTTGTACCCAAACAACATTTTTAGCATTTTTTTCCCCCACAAATAGAGCTTTCTTTTGGTGGTATTTGATCACCTCTGCGGTTTTTATTTTTTGCGCTATAAACAGAGCGATGATTTTGAAAAAAAAAAAAAAAACTTTTTACTTTTTTGCTATAATAAATATCCAAAAAAAAAATATTCATCAGTTTTGGCCGATATATATATTCTTCTACATATTTTTGTTATATAAAAAAAAAAAAAAAAAAAACGCAAATCGGCAACTGTGGGAATTGATCTATGGCTTTATTAATTTTTTTTTTTTTTTTACTAGTAATGGCGGCGATCTGCAATTTTTATCAGGACTGCGATATTGGGACGGGCATGTTGGACATTTTTGGGACAAATGACATTTATACAGCAATCAGAAATTTAAATATCCACTGATTACTGTATAAATGTCATTGGCAGTGAAGGGGTTAACCGTGTTCCCTGGGTGTGTTCTAACTGAGGGGGCTGGGCTGGTCGGGACATAACAGATCTAACTGATCCCAGTGACAGGGATCAGTAGATCTGGTATGTCCCATTCACAGAACAGAGAACCGCCGTGTTTACATCGGCGGTTCCCCGTTCTGCAGCTGCTAATGGTGATCGGCGGGTCTCGGGCGGACTCGATGTCTGCAGGCTGCGAGTGCGCGTGGGGAGCGTGCTCAAAGGAGGACGTCCATAGACGTCCTCCGGGCATTTCAGAGCTGCGCTGTAGCCCTCTTTTGGCTATAGCGCGGATCTGAACTGGTTAAACTGAACTTGAAACCATTCATATTTCTCTAAGCCAATGCAGTGCACACAGAATCTAAGGGTGCCTGAACATCTGGTCATGTCTTGCAGTAAGCACTCCTATGCATGGATGCTGTAAATTTCATCAAATTCCTTGAGGTGTCACATTTTGCACCTTTCGGGGGGAGGGGGAGAGGATACCTGTCTTTGAGGTCAGGTGACCTTTTTTCCCAGCATCCGGGAGCCCGAGCCACGGCCGCTGACATCAGCAGCCCGGCTCTCTCCTCACTCTGCTACTGGCTGCCAGGCCAATAGAGCGAAGCGGAGCCTCGTGCATGCGCAGTAGGGCTCCCAGTGTGAAGCTGTAATGCTACACTGTCGGGTTCCCTTACCTGCAATGGCGGTGGCAGCACCTGACAGCTGATGGAAACATCAGCTGTGGTGCCGACATCGCTGGACTCCAGGACAGGCAAGTGTCCTAATATTAAATGTCAGCAGGTACAGTATGTGTAGCTGCTGGCTTAATTTTTTGCAGAGATAGGCGAACCTCCTCTTTAAAGTAGAACTATAGGCAAAAAGGTTTTTTTTTTTTCCCATTTTGGATAGAGCAAATAAGGGTTATAACCTGCCAGATTTTTTTTCGCCAACTAAGTCCCATTACAGAGATTTCCTTTCACTTCCTGTCCCACAGCCAAAAAGGAAGTGAGAGGAAATCCCTGTAAATTAACAGAGGTAAAAGAGGTTTTGCCTTCAGTTATACTTTAAGCCTGGTACACACCAGATTTTCTCTTTTTTGTTAAAGCCAGCAGGCAGTTTATGTTGAACCAGCTGATACCCGGCCCATGTGTACCAGGCTTTAGTAATACATAGTATTGGAAGAGGTGTAAAGTCAGAGTTACATTAACCAAAGTTTATTACCAAAAAAAATAAATAAAATATATAAACACATAAAATAAATAACATCATCATCAATAAGAACAACATGGGAGTAGTTTACCACATCTCCGTTTCATAAATCAGACCCTCAGGTTGTTAAATGTATTTAATATCCTCAGAACTTAAAAAATGCCCTTATAGTTTTTGTTGGAATTGCAGCAGGATGAAAGATTTTTACAATCAGTGACATGCACTGCTAATGTTGATTGATAAGCCAGGCTACATTCATCAAGGAAAAATATGAAACATGTTTGCAAATTGCCTACAGTTTTTTTTAAAAGGGATGTCTGACAAACATTTCTGTTAGAAATGATCACAAGAAAGTAGGAAGCACATATTTACCTCTACAGTAGTTCTTAAAGTATTTTAAAAAGCCAATGTCATATGCTGCAAAAACAAACACACATGGATATTAAAAATTGCTTAGTGAACAAAACACGAAAACAGAGTGTACCCGTGGTCCTTTATCCCTGATAAGTTACTTTTACCCTACCTTGACCCAGCCAGGCAGGACCCATATCTCCTGGCCAGCACCACCTGGCTTAACAAAAATAGATTTAAAAAGTAAATCAAGCTGGGAATGTATTGGCTGAACAGCATTTACATCCTGTATATCGCTTGAATACAATAGCTGGCAGTGGAGATTCTTAATCAGTTTATTATTCGCTCAGTCAGCTGAGCCATGTCCAGCAGCCCTAAGACTGCATTCAGACCTGAGCATGTCATTTTCAGGCAGAAAGTCGAGCGATTTTAACCACTTTCCAACCAGGCCAATTCTGACATTTCTCTCCTACATGTAATAATCATTGTTTTTTTTCTAGAAAATTACTCAGAACCCCCAAACATTATATATATATTTTTAGCAGAGATCTTAGGGAATAAAATGGTGGTCATTGCAACTTTTTATGTCACGCGGTATTTGCACAGCAATTTTCAAATGCGTTTTTTTTGGAAAAAAAAGTTTTATGAATTAAAAAAAAAAAAAACAGAACAGTAAAGTTAGCCCAATTTTTTTGTATATTGTGAAAGATAATGTTACGCCGAGTAAATAGATACCCAACATGTCACGCTTTAAAATTGCGCCCACTCAGGAAATGGCGCCAAACTTTGGTACTTAAAAATCTCCATAGGTGATGCGTTAAAATTTTTTACTGGTTACATGTTTAGAGTTACATTGGAGGTCTTGGGCTATAATTATTGCTCTTGCTCTAACGCACGCGGCGATACCTCACATGTGTGATTTGAACAACGTTTACATATGCGGGCGCAACTAACGCGTGCGTTCGCTTCTGTGCGCGAGCTCGCGGGGACGGGGCGCTTTAAATTTTTTTTTTTTTTTTTTAATTATTTATTTTACCTTTTTTTTTTCGCACTGTAC
>BLSH010174440.1:412005-441509 GCA_018402905.1 Glandirana rugosa | reverse complement strand
ACGACGTGAAGTTTATAAAAAGTGGAATTACGTATCTTACGTAATTCCACTTTTTTTGTCCTCTGAAATGTTGGTGAAATCGGCGGAAAAAAATGATACCTGAATGATGCTGGTAGGTGCCGGCATCATTCAGATATCACCACTCAAAGACAAGGACGTCTTTAGACATCCGGCGGTCGGGAAGTGGTTAACCGTGATTTTGTACAGGTCAAAAGGTTACCAATGTAAAAGAGCAGAAAAACGCCCAAATCTGCCTGAAAAAAATTCCTCCAAAACTTGTTTGAGCTTCAGGCGTTTGGCTTCAGGTGTTTTGGAGTAGAGCTGTGAACCACCTCCATATAGACAATTGATTTTTTTTTTCCCCTCCAGCGTTTTGTAGCTTCAGGCTTCAAGCTACAAAACGCTCGGGTGTAAATGCAGCCTAAGCCTACACACACCACCGGACTATTCCTTCTGATGGGAGACAAGGTAGGGTAGGAAGAAACCCGATACCCTGTGGAGAGGAGCGCTTACAGCCCTTAAAGTGGTTGTAAAGTCTCCTGTTTTTTTCACCTTAATGCATTCTATGCATTAAGGTGAAAAATATTTGAAGTGCAGCAGCCCCCCTTTACTTACCTGAGCCAATCCCGTGCCGACTCTGGTCCCCATTGGATGGATTGATAGTAGGGGAGCCATTAGCTCCCTCTGCTGTCAATCAACTCCAGTGACATGGGAGCCGGGGGGGGGGGGGGGGTGGCCAAGTCCCGCTGTATGTGTGAATAAACGCAATAGCGGGCTCGGGAGGATGCCGGCACGGGTGACCACAAGGGAAAGTGCTTCCCTGACGGGTCATCCGATGAGGAGGAAGAGCAAAGATTGCCACCGAGGGACACCAGAAGGATGAGGAACAGGGCGACTCTGTGCAAAACTGCTGCACAGAGGAGGTGAGTATAACATGTTTGTTATTTAAAAAGAAGAAAAAAAACGGGAACCTTTACAATCACTTTAAGCCAGTCAGTCTGAGAGACTTTGGTTACAGGAAAGAAAAATCGCATGATTCCATCAACAGAGTTAGTGTGGATGTGGGAATCCCTCCAGTGGAGCTATTGTGTTCTCCTGGTGGGGAAGCTACCTCTGGTGGGAGAACACAGTGATTAAACCTAGTGGCTATAATAGCCACTACCAATTGCATGTAAAATCTGACAGGTTGGTTGCACCCAAGTTGATCAACTAGTAGGGTACATTCAGCCTGCCCATACATGGTTCGGATCTCGGCCGGTTCAGCAGGTAGCAGATTTGAACAGTCTATGGCCGGCTTTAGTGACTTTTTTTTTTTTTTTTATCAAGTTGAGAAAATAAATAGGTGTCAAAATAGGGACATACGTGTGGGCCTTTTAGAGAGCTGAAAAAAATAAATCGAGTCTTCACCAATTCGGTCATCAACCCAACTCTCCCCCAATCAATAATTGTGTTACATTCAATGTAAACAAACAGACAGGATTTTTTTCAATGGATGAGAGTGGAGGAGATGGCGGCAGTTCTCCATTATACCATCTTGAATGCAGTTTAGCATGAAGACCAAAAGCTGCTAACCCCCACCATGCCAGAACTTCAGTGCCAAGAAGAATACTGGGCACCCTACAGAGATGATTTCTCATGAAAAGGTAAAAAAAAAAAAAAAAAAAAAAAAAAAAAAAAAAGACTTTTCAGACAACAGTCGCTTATGACTACTGCAACTCTCTCCTCATTGGCTTACCTCTAAACAGACTATCCTCCCTTCAGTCCACCATGAATACCGCTGCCAGACATCAATCTTATAAATCGCTCAGCATCTGCCACCCTTCTCTGCCAATCCCTCCACTGGCTGCCGCTCGCCCAAATTAAATTCAGAATACGAATAAGTTACAAAGCCATCCACAACTCTGCTCCCAGCTACATCACTAACCTAGTCTCAAAATACCAACCTAATCGTTCTCTTCGTTCCTCCCAAGACCTCCTGCTCTCTGGTTCTCTCATCACCTCCTCCCATATTCGCCTTCAGGACTTCTCCAGAGCCTCTCCCATCCTCTGGAATTATCTACCCCAATCTGTCAGACTGTCCCAAAATCTATCCATGTTTAGGCAATCCCTGAAAACTATTTTCAGAGAAGCCTATCCTGCCTCCACCCAACAACTGCACTTTATTTTCTCCATCAGCTCATCCCCCACAGTTACTACCCTTTCGTATCACTTGTTCCTCCCTCTTAGATTGTAAGTGCTAACAAGCAGGGCCCTTTGATTTCTCCTGTATTGAATTGAACTGTATTGTAATTGTACTGTCTGCCCTAATGTTGTAAAGCGCTTGGCAAACTGTTGGCGTTCTATAAATCCTGTATTATAATATTATATGAAATTATCTTTCTAGAAACTGGCAATAATTATTCTTTGTAATTTAAATCTTTAATTGCAACATTTTTCAAAATCTACATGAAAATGGTCTTGGGTCTGCAATTTAAAAGGTTTTATTTTTTTGACAACCTTAATTCCCAGGATTAATTCAGTATGATGTTTACTTGCAGCCTCCAGAAAGCAGACACCTGTCACTCTGTTACAAGTTCAGTTAACTTATTTTCCAGAAGTTCATTCAGCCTTGGACAGCTGTTCGACACGAAATAAATAAAACCTAGCTGTTACCAGTGGTCACTCATGTATGACTGGCCAGGGAGAGAAAAAATATAAGTAGTAAAAATACATGTGCAGGTGTGTAGAAACCGTTGTAAACAGGAACAAAAACTCCTAAATGGCAAGGGAAGTAACATCTCAAGAATCTGGATTAATGCATACATGTATCTGAAGTTCAGTATTCTGTTGATCAGCAATACAGGCTTGCTTTCACTTTTTGTTAAAAGTAGATAATGAATGTTTTCCAGTACAAAAGCATGGCAGAAACTGTTCCAGGATAAAGTTCAATGAAACTGATCAATAACCTGCACACCGATAAACAAAGACATGAATGACGTTCAATCACAAACATGTTGTAAGATGCATTTCGTTGACTGTTCATAGTTCATACTCTGCAAAACAACCCATGAGGTGAGGCAAAACAAGTCAGTCAGATGGGACTTATTTACATGAGCAAACCGTGACAAATAATAGTTCTTATGGGCGCTCACATAAATTACCGTTACCCTTCCTGCCTAGCTCCCCCTTACGAAAGCAACTAACAAGTAGTGAGATCACACAATTTATATTAAAATTTGGGAACTTGAGCATCCATGTTCTAAAACACACGCAATGTGTGTAAATGACACAATTTACCAGCATAATACAGCCGCAGCTACCTGGCTCCAGGGATTTATACAGCCCTGGTTTAACCCCTTCCTTACCGGGCACTTAAACCCCCCTCCTGCCCAGACCAATTTTTGGCTTTCAGCGATGTCGCATTTTGAATGACAATTGCGCGGTCGTGCGACATTGTACCCAAATAAATTTTGCGTCCTTTTTTTCCCACAAATAGAGGTTTCTTTTGGTGGTATTTGATCACCTCTGCGTCATTTCTGATCGCCGCTATAAACAAAAAATGAGCGTCAATTTTGCAAAAAAGAACAATCTTTTTTACTTTTTGCTAAAGTACAAATCCATTAAAAAAAATTATTCATCAGTTTTGGCCGATATATATTCTTCTACATATTTTTGGTAAAAAAAAAAAAAAAAATCGCAATCGGCGTATATTGATTGGTTTGCGCAAAAGTTATCGCATCTACAAACTGGGAATTGATTTATGGCGTTTTTATTATTATTTTTTTTTTACTAGTAATGGCGGTGATCTGCGATTTTTAGCGGGACTGCGATATTGCCGCAGAAATGACGGACACTTTTTTACACATTTTTGGGACCAATGACATTTATACAGCGATCAGAAATTTAAATGTCCACTGATTACTGTGTAAATGTCATTGGCAGTGAAGGGGTTAACCTGCAGGGGGCAGTGAAGGGGTTAAATATGTTCCCTGGGTGTGTTCTAACTGTGGGGGGGTGGGGTTGACAGGGACATGACAGATCTAACTGATCCCAGTGACAGGGATCAGTAGATCTGGCATGCCCCCCCTCACAGAACGGGGAACCGCCGTGTTTACAACGGCGGTTCCCCTTTCTGAGGCTCCTGAAGGAGATCGGCGGGTCCGGGCGGACATCGAGTCCGCCCGAGCCACGGGCGCGCGCGTGCGCGCGCTGCTGCTGCCACTAGGGGGCACGCGAGGAGCGTGCACAGGGGACGACGTCCATGGACGTCGTCCCGGCATTCCAGATCCGCGCTGGAGCCGTACTATGGCAATAGCGCGGATCTGGAGTGGTTAATATGATCAAGGACATCTGTAGTGCCCATTAAACCCCTAACTCTAAATTAGTATTTTAGGTTTTATAAAATTACAATATACATTTATTAATACACTACAGTTAAAGATATTGTTAAGTCCTGATTGTTGACATATTTGTTGACTAATCTATTTATTAGTCATCCTTTGGCAGGGGGGGGGGGGGGGCAACGTAATAACCTTTCCTGTTTCAATCATTAAGAATTTGGCAATTTGGCTTTGCAGCATCAAAACATGGAGGATGAGTCATGGAAAGAATCACAGTTCTATAAATAGGTCAAGTCATCCTTTCATGTAACTAATAGTACTGTCTACCTATCAGCCATCCTTCCCCCTACTGCCCCCTGTAATGAGCTAGCTCTAGGCTACTAAGATACTTTTATCTTGAAATCTGTTCCAAGGTTGGGCAAGAATTGCCAGGAACACACGCACAACAAATTTTAAAAGACTTACTACGGCTGGAGGGGGATCATTTTTACACACAGATTATTGACATCAATACAAACTGAACCTACATACAGGATATAGGCAGGCATTCCAGAATCTAGTAATGGCAGTTTAAGCACGATGCATATTCAAAGGAATGCCCGGTTTTCTTCCATTTGCTTCCTGTTAGTATGAACAACGGACAAGCACTTTGAAGATTCTCTAAGAATGACCTTTACTCTATTACTCTAGTGGAACAAAGATTAAGACCTTCAAACACCTCTGAGTGAGAGGGGGAAATAAAAAAGGCACATATTTGATGAGAAGACCTTATCAAGTTCTACAAGACTTAGAAATCTGGTGCTTAAAAAGAGAAAAAAAAAAAGCAGCTGCATCACACTCTTGCAATTTAGAATAGTTGGAGTCTGTTGTAACTTTCGTTGTGGAAAATGCATGTGATCAAACGTTTAGGCCCGTTCACACTGGCGGAGCCCACCAGTGGATCCGCCTGCTTACGGGGGATCGCTCTGTGGATCCCGGCTGAGCAGGCAGGTGACAGGTCTGTGTTCTCTCTACTGATGCAGCCCACTGCACTCTCTGGCAGTGGTTCTCAACCCTGTCCTCAAGTACCCCCGACAGGCCATGTTTTGGGAATTTCTCTCAGGCTGGGTTCACACTATCCGACATTTAAATGGTCTGACTTTGAGCCTACTTTGCTGTGCGATTTACAGTCCTACATCGGGTCAAAGTCGGTCCAATTTTCTGTGAACGGGGATCAGACTTTGATCCCGACAATACCAGGCTCCTTGTGCTCTGGGGATCTTGAAGGGGGAAAACCTGCCAAAAAAAAAAAAAAAAGGCGTACAGTCCCCCCTAAAATCCATACCAGACCCTTATCCAAGCACGCAGACAACCCCCTCCCTCTCTTCTCTGATTGGCCACAGGCAAAGTCGCCTGGCAAAGTCACCCCTGAAGTCAGATCCCCCACGTGTGAACCGGCCCTCAGATGAAAGGAATGAACTCCAGTCTGTAAATGAGGTCAGTTTAACACCTCAAAGACCATCTTTTCTGACATTTGTTGCTTGCATGGAAAAAAAAAATCAGTATTTTCTGCTAGAAAATTACTTAGAACCGCCAAACATACACGGAGCAAAATTATAAAAACGCAACACTTGTGTTGCCCCTCTTCATCATGAGCTGAACGCAAAGATCTACGACTTTTTCTATGTACACAAAAGACCTATTTCTCTCAAATATTGTTCACAAATCTGTCTAAATCTGTGTTAGTGAGCACTTCTCCTTTGCCGAGATAATCCATCCACCTCACAGGTGGGACATATCAAGATGATGATTAGACAGCATGATTATTGCACAGATGTGCCTTAGGCTGGCCACAATAAAAGGCCGCTCTAAAATGTGCAAGTTTTACAGTATTGGGGTGGGGGGGTGCCCAAAAACCAGTCAGTATCTGGTCTGACCACCATTTGCCTCACGCAGTGCAGCACATCTCCTTTGCATAGAGTTGATCAGGTTGTTGATTGTGGCTTGTGGAATGTTGGTCCATTCCTCTTCAATGGCTGTGCGAAGTTGCTGGATATTGGCAGGCACTGGAACACGCTGTTGTATACGCCGATCCAGAGCATCCCAAACATGCTCAATGGGTGACATGGAATTGTGTACAGATCCTTGCAACATGGGGCCGTGCATTATCATGCTGCAACATGAGGTATCTCTATGCATTCAAAATGCCATCAATAAAATGCACCTGTGCAATAATCATGCTGTCTCATCAGCATCTTGATATGCCACATCTGTGGGGTGGATGGATTATCTCGGCAAAGAAAAAAGTGCTCACTAACACACATTCAGCCCTGGTTCACATTGGTGCGTTTTGGCATTCGATTTGACATGTCAAATCAGTGGTAATGGCACCTTCCAAATAGGTGCAACGCTGCATTTTCAGCGTGGCAGATTCCCAAAAGTAGTTTCCGTACTATTTATGGCGATTTCAGGTGTGATTTCCTTAGACATCTGAGCAGCAAACCGCACAGATGTCACTGAAATCGCACCTGAAGTCGGGACTGACACGCGGGAATGAAATGGTGCGAGTTTAGCTGAACTCGCACCATTTCATTCCCACACCAATGTGAACCTGGGCTTAGACAGATTTGTGAATATTTGAGAGAAATAGGCCTACATAAGGCCTAAAGTTAGCCCATTTTTTTGTATAATGTGAAAGATGTTACGCCGCGAGAATCGTCAGAATTATGATCTTTATTCTAAGCAAAAAAATTGTGATTCTCGTTTTAGCCAAAATTGTGCAGCCCTACTGTGTGCTGTGAGATGGAGAAGGGGAGATGAGGCAGCTGGATCTAGAAGAGTATGTACTCTGATAAAGCCCTGTGTACCATCAACAATTACCACTCTTTATGTGCAGCTGGGCTACAGTATTTCATGGTAACCGGAAACCCACCAGAGCAATGAATAGTCACCGTGGGGGACACACATGTAGGCAGGAAGTGGCTGCAAAGAGGCAGCAGATTAGCAGCACTAGAATACTTTTTTGTATTTTATTTAAAGTGTCACTAAGGCTTCATTTATATGTGCAGTGGACACATGTTTTTGCCACCCACCAATGGCCACCCTTAAGGTGCATTAGGCAGCAGATGAGGGTGTTTTACATACTGAAGTCACGATGCATTAGGCATAATAAGGAGATTTCCCCTATAACAGGTTTTTAGTGTCACTTATTTAGGTCTAATCTGAAGTGTGTGAATTGGGGCTGATCCCAGACCTGAAGGTGCAGAAATTGGGAATGATCTGATTATTATTATTATTTTATGTGATACTATAGGGATGATTTATAGCAGAAAATTCAGAAGGGTATGTACAGCTAACATTCTAGAGGCCAGACACCACCACTAAGCCATGAAAAACAGGACCAGGGATCTCAGATCACACATCTCCAGTGTACATTTCTGTACATGTAAATATGAGCATGTTTTTTAAACCAGTTCATCAATTATTTTGCACTCATAGTTGTGCTGCTGACGGCAAGTTAAACGCTATTCTGTAATAATCTAGGAGTTTAACTTGACCTTAGCAGTGCAGCTATGAGCACTAAAATTGAAAACCAAGAGTACAGTACTGTGTGCTATTTTTTTACTGGCATGCTGGTTGTCTGATGCTTGTAAAAATGACATTTGATGTGTAAAAAGGTAGCTGACCTATGTTGTAGGTTTTCTGTGTCTGCAAAACAGTGGCAACGTGCAGCAATTTTTAGCCACAGCTAAAATGTGGGCTCCAGAGTATATATGCATACATACACATCTCAACCTCTCTCTCACACGCACACACACACTAGTCAATACAGTTGTATAGCAAAAAACTTATTTCACAATCACCACCAGGGGCTAATAGATGAAAAAAAAAAAAAAAAACACACATCTGACATTACGGCATTTAACTCTTGCTCCAGCAGCCAGGAAAGTGAGTTCATATAAACACAGCAGAGCCCAGAGCTTCAAAACCTTGTTTATTTAATGGGACTGAAGGAATCAAGCTCAGCACATTATATATATATACACACACACACACACACACACACACACACACACACACACATACATTATATATACATACATACATACATATACACACACACACATACACAATGCAGTGAAAATATTACAGATACTACCCACCCAAGATGTACAGCTTAAAGCTAAAAAGGAAGGAAACCAATGATATGATTGGCCACTACCTTTAGCAAGACCCTCAAAAGCAGGATATTATCCTGATAACAAAAAGAGAGGGTCAGCATAGTTTACTACTGTTTTCTTACTGTGCTGCCAACCTTCTACAAAGAAAAATATATGGAAAATGCCTTTGCATTGTTTTCAAGGTGGATTGCTGTGTACAGGATTTAACTTATATCATCTGGGGGGGTAATAAAATGTTCTACAAAACATTCAGCCAAAAGACCTTTAAGGCCTCATGCACACTGGATGTTTTTAATGCTGCTGTTAGGGCTTTTCTGCCTGTAAACGCCCCTGCATGTTAGCCTGTGTCCATGCAGGAGTTTAGAGGTAGAAAGAAAAACCCCACTGCCAGTGCATCCAGAAGAAGCAGCCTTTTTGCAGAGAAAACATTTGATGTGTGTAAATGTGTCTAAGTACACGTTAACACTAGGCGTATTTTTCGCTTGAGTATTAATTCATTTAGATGACCAGGATAAATTATTATACTGGCCGGGTAAATGAATTAAAGCCCAAGTACTTGGCGCGCTAAAATGCGTTAGACGTGTTTACAAGCACCAAGCATTTTTTTCTCCCTGCCAAAACACTGCTGCCAGGAGGAAAGGCACCTTAGCAGAGATGACCAAACATCCAGTGCGCATGAGGCCTAAACAACGTGATAAGTTCACCATGAGTGACGGTTCACACAAGGGCGGCTTCAAAGTTGCACGATTCTCATCAGACTTTGAAGCCACCCCATACAGCGCGGCTTGCAAATGACTTCTGCATAGAAGTCAATGCAAGTCGCTCTGAAGTCCTTCCCAAAGTAGTATAGGAACCATTTTCTAAGTCGGAGTGACTTGAGTCGCTCCTATTAGAACAGTTCCATTGTACTGCATGGAGCGCGACTTGTCAGGCGACTAGGCCAGCACTTAGCGAAAAAAAACGCCTATGCAGGTAAAAAACTGTGCAAGCTTTGACCAGTTGAATAATGCCCATACTATAAAATGTAAACCATTAACATACCCTCTGCAGCCTGACTGAAAACCTACTCCCAGGGATTGCATCATCCCATCCCAACATGCTGATAGGAGGTTGTTAAAAGACTCCTAGTTATTACTGTTCGCCTCCACGTTAACGCCACAAAAGAACATCAGGGATGATCACATTCACATGCATATTGGCTGAGAGAATGTTTGGTGGTCAGAGCAATGTTAAGTACGTGCGTAGAATTGAAATCCTAAGGTTATTTCAAGGTTCAGGAAGCTGTCCTCCCAGATCACTAGATAATAACACAACTGAATTTAAACAGTGATGTGGCCTGATGCGTTCTAGACAAACCTGGTTCAGAAACTGAAGTGCTGATTAGACGGGATGTATTCCTTGAGTGCAATATAAGGAGTTCCCACTTTAAGAATTGTACGGATATGTAAAGTTGTACTGTACAGTGGACAGAAAGTTGTGATTCTATACAGAAAGGGCACTGGTACCAGTTAAAACCCTATTTACAAAAGTACAAAAATGAGTAATGCCGAGTACTGTACCTTCAATAAGTTTCAGCTTGCTCACACAAGAAGGAAGCCATTTTCTGCCAATACAAAGGGAAGTCCTGTCCTGAATTAGCCTTCTGTACTGTACTTTGATCACGCTTAAATGAGATTATTACCTAGTAAAACTGAAAGTAATTAATTGTCACCGCTGTCTGAGGATTTCAACTTGACAAAACAGCTAGGCAACACTTGCCACACCTTATTTTAATGGTACTTAGCATATCCAGTTAATGTGTCACAGCCTCAGCAATTCATAGCAGCCATAAAAGCCCATTATTCATGGCTAAACACATTCTTATGCTAACACGCAAAGCAGTGACTCCTAATGGACAGATTCTTTACACTCGCTACAATTGCCACACTTGAGAACATCTTGGTTTTTTTTTTGCTGGCCATATATGGATCTAAATTTGGCCAATTCAGCAGGGACCAGACAAATGTCAATGCATGTATGGGCAGGCTGGTTGTACACAAGCCAATCTATTGAGCGACATGTGTACAACCATCCAGTTGAGTTTTACTGGGTGATCAGTGCCGCTGGCTATAGCTGCCAACACTGATCACGGGGAAGGCTCCCTGCTGTCAGACTAATACCACAGCTGGGAGGGATTCCCCCATCCACATGGAATGTGTGGATGAGGTAAAACTTGGCCTTTGTTTCATTTCTTGGTTGAATGCATTAAAAAGAATGCATAATGTATGGGCTGCCTTAGGCTTAAAATGATTGTAAAGTTTAGTTTTTTAAATTAAAAATAGCAAAAAACATGTTATACTTGCCAACTCCGTGCAATAGTATTGCACAAAGTGGCCCCTGATCCTCCTCTTCTGTGATCCCCCTCCACCTCAGAGTGCCCCATAACAAGCTGGGGGCACTCGTGTAAGCTTCTGCCTTTAGAACTGAGTTAAGAAAATGAAATAAAATTAATACAATTACCCTTTTGATCCAAAGAATGAAAGAGTAAAAAAAAAGTGTGTTTTACACATGGTCAGAGGTTAGGAATTTGATGTCAGGTTTCAGTAAACAAGTTACTGCAGTAAGTGTTACGTAGGTCAGTGCAGAGCTTCAGTTCAAGTATGTCACAAAACCTACCAGCCAATGACCCTATATACAGCAGCAATGGGCAGCTTGCCTTTTTCAAGGCCATCTCAAATTACAAAGGCAGCAAAACAGTGCTTCTATAACTATGTCGCTAAACAAAAGGTTATTACTACAAAACACTTTGGCCACAGCAACCTGTAAATTCATGCCTAAAACAACTTCCAAAAGCAGAGTATTTAGGTTGACACACAAGTTATTGTATTCTAACAGAATACATAGATGAGCTCGGCAGTCATTGGCTGCAAGCGCTGATCAAATGTTGGGTTTCCAGCCTGACTGGTCGACACAAGTCGGTCAACTTCCAGTACGTGTAATATATACCCTGCATTATTGTCCAAAGCACCATTCCCAAGATCATAGACCCCCTGAAGCATCTACTTGCCAGTTAAAGTAGAACTACAGGTTATTTTGCTGTGTGTCCTGAGGAAGCGAGAGGGAAACACATTGATACACAGAATACGAGGGACCTGCTCGAATGTTCATGACTTGGAAGTATCAAACTCCAATATTATTATTATTATTTATACCTGGTTTCTATGATCTATACATATTCTAATTAGCACACATTTTGTGCGTTGTTTTTAATCATGTGTACATCAATGTTATAATTTTATGAATGTCCTGTCTCATCTGCCTTTGAAGTCTGATCCACACTCTCTCTGTACTATAGAACTACAGGTAAAGCTAGTTTTCATTTTGGATAGAGTAAGGGAGGGTTATAACCCTCATTTGGTTCATTTTTGCCAACTGTGTGCCATTGTGATTTACTTTGACTTCTTGTCCCATTGCCAAAAGAGGAAGTGAGATAAAATCCCTGCAAATAAAGGGAATCTCTTGGGGACCGTATGGGCCACCAAAACTAGCGTCCCCACTGGAAGATTTCCCCTCTATTACTTTTCCAGGGACAACTAAAATAAAGCTTTATTAGTTTAAAGAAACTGACTCCTAACTATTTTAGCTGGCTCCTAGATTCCAAGCAAATTTGTCATCCCTGCTTTATGTATAAAGCCTGCCTTGCTGTATAAAGGTGTCATGCTCTTGGCTTCTGCTAGTATTGGACAGTTTGACCTTCAGAAGCTGGGCCAAAATACTACTTTGGAAGAAATCCAACTTGAGGTTAAATCACCTTCACATAAACTGGCCCATGCAGACAAGTGTTCTGGATAGTTTAAAGTACGCTTTTCTGTTTGTTAAAGTAGTGTCTAACCCTTTTTACCCTAGGTTCACACCTATGTGGCTGCAATTTCTGTAGGGGTTTATTTTGCTGCGATTTGCATTTTTTATGGCTTTTTTTTTTTTGGGGGGGGGGTTGTTGCTAGGCAGATTTAAAAACTCAAATTGCGGCAAAAAAAACAGCACCCGTGTTTCTAGCGCAGCTCCATTTAGGTCTATTGCATGCAAAATGCAGACTGCAGTGAGGAAAAAAGTCCCGGACCCTTTCCAAAAAACGCAAAGATGTGAACTACATTCATAGGAAACCTTGTTAAATGCACTGTAATGTGTTTCTGCAAACTGCAAAACGTGGTGAAAAATGCATAGGTGTGAACATATCTTATGTTGGTGGCAGCGAGGGGTTGTACACACTCCACAAGCCAACTGTCTTTCTGTGATCCAACTGAAACCTCTGATGTCTCATGAAACCCCTGATGTCTCTAAGAACCTGACGCACAGTTTATTTTTAGTGAAAAAAAGTCAACATTACTCCCAATTACTTATAACCCCCACCCCAATAACAAAATTTTTATTCCCAACTTGCCCCCACTTTACTCACACTCAAATGTAACACACATTCTGGTGGAGCCTGCGTATGAAAACATTGCTTGCCCTATACATGGTTGCATATAGCAATAATTTTAGGGTTAACTCTAAAGTGATGACCTGCAAGGGTTTTTAAAGCGTCACCTATGGAACATATAGGGTACTGAAGTTCATGGTCATTTTGCAAGTGCGCTCAATTTTAAAACTTGACATGTTTGGTGTCCATTTACTCGGTACGACCTCCTCTTATATTTTTACCAGAAATTTGGTAATAAGTTGCATTTGTGTGTTTTGAAATGAACTTGGTGTATTTTTACTGAAAACAAACGCTTGATAAACCTTTGAGCAACCATCATGTGACTTCTCCAGGCTCTCTGCTTTCAGAAAATATATGTTTGCGGGGGTGTAACTAATCGTCATGCCTAAAATGGGGTGTGTGTTTGTTTTTATTTTTCGTTTTTTTTTTTTTAACAAAGATATGGCACTGCCACTTTAACTGACAATTGCGCAGTCGTGCGACGCTGTACCCAAAATTGATGTCCTCTTTGTCCCACGACTAGAGAGCTTTCTTTTGGTAGTATTTGATCACCTCTGCATTTTTTTTAATTTTTTGCCTGGGAAAACAAAGAGATTGCTGTTCACTAGGAACAGCAGACCTCAAAGTTGTCCCCTAACAGAACGGGGAACCACCTTGTTTTACATAAGCAGATTCCCGTTCTGCCTCTTTACCGTGATTGCTGGTGGATGGCGGACATCAAGTCCGTGGGACCTGCAGGCGTACTCCTAGTTTAGCATGCACGGACCGCCGTACGGGTACGACGGTTCGTGTAATAGAGCCGATCTGCCGCTGTATATATACAGTGGCTGGTCGGCAAGTGGTTAAATGTGTGCAAAACACAGGCTAGGTTCACACCTATGCGGGTGGTGCCACTGAGGGACCTTCACAAATTCCCACAGCTGCAACTACCTTCACAGTGAAATGCGGGGCCCGTGGGCCCTGTAATTTCCAAAATAGGGCAGGGACAACTTTTCTGCATTTTTTCATAGGGCACGGCAGCCCATTTAAATTAATTAAAAAAAAATTAATCTTTTGTGTCACCCATGAAGCCTGGACAGAATGCTCCAAATGTTTACTCCCATTGCAGCTTTTGAATCAAGTAGGTTGCTAGCTCCTGAGATGTTGGCTTGCCCATTTGCGTTAAACCATATTTTTACAAATGGCATAGTGTATGCCGCCCCTTATCTGCAAAGTCCAGTTTATGCAAAAGATGAACGTTTGCCTTTTAGATCAGTCACATCTGCTCAAATCTTGAAGTGTAAGTAAAGGATATTTGTGCACCCCTTCCTCAACCCCTAGACCAGTGGTTCTCAACTCCTGTCCTTGAGACCCACTAAGGGCCGGTTCACACTTCCGCGATGCGGCGCCTGGGGCGATCTCAAGGCGGCTTGCGAGGAGACTTCTATCATAGAAGTCAATGCAAGCCGCCTGAGATCGCACTGAAAATAGTGCAGGGGCCATTTTTCTAAGGCGGAGCGAAGCGATTCGCTCCTATTAGAACGGTTCCATTGCACAGCATTGAGGCGAATTGTCAGGCGACTCAAGACGCCTGACAATTCGCCTAGATGTGAACGGGCCGCGAAGTCGCATCGCGCCGCGGAAGTGTGAACCGGCCCTAATAGGCCAGGTTTGCAGGATAACTGAAATGCATCACAGGTGATATTGATTGCTGCTCAGTGATTTGCAGTATTCTATTTTTTTTCTCAAAGTTTAGTGAATGAAATGAAGCGCTGCCAACTTCATGCAATCGTGCTAGCAAAATTGGTCCTGTTTATTTTAATTTCCTTGCACTTGATTGGGCATTTTTGGAAACTTCCCCACATTCACTAAGCTCTGGGGCAAACTTATTTGCAAAGTGAACAGCCTATTTGCCTTTAGAAAATCAAACCCCATCCTATAGCTAATGGTGCTTTATCTTGACTTTTCCTTAATGCCAGGGTTTCTTAGGGAATGGAAGAGAAAACTGACAGGGGCAAACTGATAAATAATCAAAGGAAAGAGTTTATATTGGCCATTTTTTCCTTGGTTAGCATTTAAGAACTATTAACAAGTGTGGTACAGGCTACCAAATCAGCGCACATGTGACTGCTCGCCTCTCTCCACTCCCAGGCTGCTGACTACAGTGGGAGGGGCTGAGAACTCCCGCTGACATCAGCCGGGAGGAGAGGGACGAGCAGTCACGTGAGCACGGGGAAACGCTCTGATAGAAGGTAGAAATCGGCATAGATTTTATACAGCGCACACACACTGGTACATTATATAACAGATGGCATGGTATAAATATAATATAGTTTTTACAGCAGGGAGCAGAGCGGCACTGTCACAAGCTGATGGAAGTGGGGGGGGGTTTGAGAGGAGAACAGAGAGCTGCGGATGACTGAGGCACGTAAACGGACCATGGTTCAGCAGCCATGATAAACCGTGGTCAGCTTACAGGGGGGAGGGCAGAACCAGACAGGATCAACCAGTTGTTTCAAGTCATACAAAGAGGCAAATTACAAAGCGCAAGCACTGTGCTATATAACTTTAAAGGGAACAGGATCCATAATTTTTTTATTTTTAGGTGTGCAGTGGAGAGGGGTTAGAACACCTCTGCTATTGGCACTGATGGAAAAATTAAGGGTTTTGTTTTACTATGACAAAAATAACCGTTCTTAAATGTGCGCATAAAAGATGACCAAAACCAAACATCATATGCATTTAAACTTATGTAGCTAAATGAAGATATTCTGATGTGACACAGGTTGAACGAAAAACAAAACAAAAAAACTAGCAGCTCAGCTCTGAGCCACTGTACTAACAATCTGATGTTAGTACAGCAAACTCCCCTACTGAGCTATTGTGTACTGACAGAGGGGTGGCCATTGGCTGAGAGCGCTGATTGAGAGTCGGTCGGCTGCTGATTTTCCAGCATACTGGTCTGACAGAAGCCAGCCGAACAGCTGGTTTCTGTAGAACCAGCTGTCATACACAGGCCAAATGGCGGGCAGTTTCTATTGAGCCAGCCAGCAGATTGAGCCAATCCTAGGGAAGAAATGTGCAAGGGGGGGGGGGGGGCTGGGGGATTGATAGGAGATCCAGGAACTCATACCACCCTAGGTCCCTTTTACAAGGGTTGAAATGGACTGCCTGTCCGTTTCCATCCGATCCGCCAGACGCATGGAAAATAGAACCACCATCCGTCTGTTTTTGGTGGACAGAATCAGATGGTGGCGGGTGCCAAAGGAGGAACCAAAAGGGTCTGATCAAATCAACCTGAAAACTGACAGGCGGACCTAATCAGATCGCCCTTTGAAAGGGACTTTCTGATGTGTGGCTATAGCATGACAGGGGGAGAATGAATAATTGTCAATAAAAATAAATAAATAATAATAAAAAAAAAAAAAATTACATTTACATCATTATCTTTTTTGTGGGGGTGTAAGTGGAACTGAGGCCAATCCACCTAGCTGCCCCACACTCCCTGTCCACTCACCATTAATCAAAGGGTGCCAGGTGAAGCCACAAAAAAAAAAAATCCACTTCTCCTGGGAAGTAGATGGGCAGGCAGTGAGAACAGACCAGGCAGGGTTCAGAGCGCCCTTGGTGATTGTCACAACCACCACAAGAGGGCACCAATTTCCCAACCAAGATGCCTAGCTTAAGAAGGCCGCGGCCTCAATTACCGGCCAGCGCGGCCTCTTAGTCGCGCACTGACCTGACACCAGCGGTTTGTCGAGCCCTGACAAAAGTTTTATATACACATACACTTATATTAACCACTTCAGCCCAGAAGACTTTATCCCCTTAATGACCAGGCCATTTTTTTGCGATACGGCACTGCGTCGCTTTAACCACTTCCCGACCGCCTGCCGTGTTTTCACGGCGGCAGTTGGGTTGCTGTGCGCGAATCGCCATAAAAACACGGCGATCTGCGAACGGCCACTAGAGGGCGCGCGCGCGCCGCACTCCTGAGGAGTGTGCCTGCGGCTCGGGCGGACCCGATGTCCGCAGCCGAGCCGCGATGAGCGCCCACAGGCATAGAGCGGGGAATCGCCGATGTAAACACAGCAGTTCCCCGCTCTGTTAGTGCAGGCATAGGTGATCTACTGATCCCTGTCACTGGGATCAGTTAGATCTCTCATGCCCATGGTAGCCCAACCCCCCCCACAGTAAGAACACACCCAGGGAACACACTTAACCCCTAGCTCTCCCCCCCCCCAGGTTAACCCCTTCACTGCCAATGACATTTATACCGTAATCCGTGGACATTTAAATTTCTGATCGCTGAATAAATGTGATTGGTCCCAAAAAAGTGTCAAAAATGTCCGACATGTCCGCCGCAATATCGCAGTACCGCTAAAAATCGCAGATCGCCGCCATTACTAGTAAAAAATAAAATAAAAAACCCCAGAAATGAATTCTCATCATCCGTAAACGCGGCCACTTTTGCGCAAACCAATCAATAAACGCCAATTGTGATTTTTTTTTTAATATCACAAATATGAAGAATATAAATCGGCCAAAACCGGTGAAAAAAAAAAAGAGTTTTTTTATATTTTTTTTTTGGATTTGAATTTTAGCAAAAAGTAAGAAATTTGGATTTTTTTGCAAAATGGTCGCTTTGTTTATAGCGGCGATCAGAAATGACGCAGAGGCGATCAAATACCACCAAAAGAAAGCTCTGTTTGTGGGGAAAAAAGGACGCAAATTTTGTTTGGGTGCAACGTCGCACGACCGCGCAATTGTCAGTTAAAGCGACGCAGTGCCGAATCGCAAAAAATGCTCTGGTCCTAAAGTGTGAAATCCTTCCGGTTGGTAAGTGGTTAACTGACAACTGTGCTGTCGTGTGATGACGTACCCAAACAAAATTGACATCCTTTTCCCACAAATGGAGCTTTCTTTTGGTGGTATTTGATCGCCTCTGCGGTTTTTATTCTTTGCGCGATAAACAAATAAAGACCGCCAATTTTGAAAAGAATATTTTTTACTTTCTGCTATAATGCATATCAAAAAAATATATATAAAAAAATAATTTATTCATCAGTTTAGGCAAATATGTATTCATATAGTATCTCACATTTTTGTAAATATTTTATTCTATCTTTTCATGTGACAACACTGAAGAAATTACACTTTGCTACAATGTAAAGTAGTGAGTGTACAGCTTGTATAACAGTGTAAATTTGCTGTCCCCTCAAAATAACTTGTGTTCCTCCACCTTCCGTTTGAGAACGCCCCACAGATGCTCAATAGGGTTTAGGTCTGGAGAGATGCGTGGCCAGTCCATCATCTTTACCCTCAGCTTCTTTACCAAGGCAGTGGTTGTCTTGTAGGTGTGTTTGGGGTCCTTCTGTTGGAATACTGCCCTGCAGCCCAGTCTCTGAAGGGAGGGGATCATGCTCTGCTTCAGTATGTCACAGTACATGTTGGCAATCATGGTTCCCTCAATGAACTGTAGCTCCCCAGTGCCGGCAGCACTCATGCAGCCCCAGATCAGGACACTCCCACCACCATGCTTGACGGTAGGCAAGACACACTTGTCTTTGTACTCCTAATCTGTTTGCCGCGACACACGCTTGACACCATCTGAACCTAATAAGATTAACTTGGTCTCATCAGACCACAGGACATGGTTCCAGTAATCCATGTCCTTAGTCTGCTTGTCTTCAGCAAACTGTTTGCGGGCTTTCTTATGCATCATCTTTAGAAGAGGCTTCCTTCTGGGACAACAGCCATGCAGACCAATTTGATGCAGTGTACGGTGTATGGTTTGAGCACTGACAGGTTGGACCCCCCCCTCCGCCCCCCCTTCAACCTCTGCAGCAATTCTGGCAGCACTCATACATCTATTTCCCAAAAGACAACCTCTGGAAATGACGCTGAGCATTTTTTTGCTCGACCATGGCGAGGCCTGTTCTGAGTGGAGCTTGTCCCGTTAAACCACTGTAAGGTCTTGGCCACTGTGCTGCAGCTCAGTTTCAGGGTCTTGGCAAACTTCTTATAGCCTAGGCCATCGTTTTTTCAGATCCTCAGTTCTTTGCCATGAGGTGCCATGTTGAACTTCCAGTGACCAGTATGAGAGAGTGAGAGCGATAACACCAAATTTCACACACCTGCTCCCCATTCACACCTGAGCACTAACGAGTCACATGACCCCGGGGAGGGAAAATGACTAATTGGGCCCAATTTGGACATTTTCACTTAGGCCCCTTTCACACTGGGGCGTTATTACAGTGGTAAAGCGCTAAAATTACCGCTGCAATAACGCTCTAAATATTATTTTCATGCATCTCTATGGATGCTTTCAGACTGAGGCGTTGCGCTAGCGCAGCGCTGAAGAAAATCATGCAAGCATGATTTTTCAGGAATGTGGGGAGCGGTGTATTCACCACTCCTCCACTGCTCCTGCCATTAAATTGAATGGGCAGCGCTCCCGTATCGGCTGTACACCGCTCCGGGAGCGCAGAGCGCCGGCACTTTTAACCCCTGTTTAACCCGTTGTGGGGGAGTTAAAAGTGCCGTGCTGCCGCCCCAATAGCGGCGCCATAGCGCTGCTATTACAGCGGTAGATCACCGCTAAATTAGCGGCGGTTTACCGCTGAAGCTTGGGCGGTCCCAGTGTGAAAGGGGCCTTAGGGATGTACTCACTTTTGTTACCAGCAGTTTAGACATTAATGGCTGTGTGTTGGGTTATTTTGAGGGGACAGCAAATTTACACTGTTATACAAGCTTTACACTTACTACTTTACATTGTAGCAAAGTCATTTCTTTAGGCCCCATTCACACCTGAGTGTTTTGTAGCTTGAAGCTACAAAACGCTGGAGGGGGGAAAAAAAAAAAAAAAACAAAAAAAAAAAAAACACCTCAATTATTCTTTATGGAGATGGTTCACATCTCCACTCCAAAACACCTGAAGCCAAAAGCCTGAAACCGCCTGAAGCTCAAACAAGTTCTGGAGGTATTTTTTCCAGGCAGATTTGGGCGTTTCTCTGCTTTTTACATTGGTGACCTTTTGACCTGTACAAAATCGCGGCAAAAAACACAGTAAAATCAGGCCACTTTCTGCCTGTAAACGACACGCTCAGGTGTGAATGCACCCTTAAGTGTTGTCACATGAAAAGAGAATAAAATATTTACAAAAATGTGAGAGGTGTACTCACTTTTGAGAGCTACTGTATTTTTGGTAAAAAAAATCCCAGTGAGCGTATATCGATTGGTTTGCGCAAAAGTTATAACATCTACACCCCAGGGGATAGATTTATGGCATTTTTAGTTTTTATTTTTACTAGTAAAGGTGGCGATCAAGGATTTTTAGTGGGACTGCGACATTGCGGTGGACAGATCGAACATGTGACATTTGACACTTTTTTTTTTGGGAACCAGTGACATGAATACAGTAATCAGTGCTAAAAAACATGCACTGTTCTAGTTCTGACACTGGCAGGGAAGGGGTTATCATCAGGGGCGATCAAGGGGTTAACTGTGTTCCCTGTGTGTGTGTTATAACTATATGGGGGAAGGACTTACTGGGACAACACACAGATCAGTCTTCCTGCATAGCAGAAAGACAGATCTTTGTGTTTCCCTCTGTCAGAACGGCGCCCACGAGAGCTAGTGCACAAACCGCCGTACTGGTACAGCGATTCACGAAAAGGAGAGCCGCCCTGACACAGTATAACTGCGGCGGCTGGTCAGCAAGTTATAGTTTCTCAAGTCAAAGAAGAGAAGCTCACACTGTACATTTACTTGAAGTGGAACAGAATTTTCTTACTAAAGTCCTGCTAGATCAATTTAGCCTGGCCCCTTTTGCAGGTATAGCTATGTAAAACATTAAAAAAAACAAAAACAGTGCCTATACTGTGAGGAATCCAGTAGTACAGGGTCTCACTCTGCTCTATTTTTTTTTAGAGCTCAGTTGCTCTATTTTTAGGCACGGTGCCAAATTTGTAGAGGCCGATCTGCTGACAGCCTAAAGATTTAATGCTTCAACAAAATGGCAGCCTGCAGCAAGAACAAACAGGAGCAATGCTGGAGAAAATTTACAGCACACACTCTTAGCATAATTAATAATGTGGAATGTATGTTTCTTGCTAAAGAACATTTTTTTTTATCAAGTGGTTATGGGTAAAATTCTGCTTTAATACAAATTTGACTGAAACTTTTCTGTATCGTATAAAAGTTCCAATTTAAGGTTGTGTGAACAATACAATTATTTTGATGCCTGAAAAATAAACTCAGCAAATCATCATGCCTATTCTTTAACCACTTGCTGACTGCCTCACCCATGTACATGTACTTGTGGGGCGGCGGCCCCTCTGGGCAGAATCACGTACCCGATTGGATCAGTTGTCCACCGGGACCCGCCGATCGTGCCAAACAGAGGCAGAGCGGCGATCTGTGACAAGGGAAGACAGATCTTGTGTTTCTGCTAAACAGGAGCACAGATCACTGTCTTCCCGCAGTTAAAGCACCCCTCCCTCACAGTTAAAAAACGCTCCCTAGGGACACATTTAACCCTTTGATCGTCACTGATGTGAACCCCTTCCCTGCCAGTGCATATTGTATAGAATAGAAACTGCAGAGGTGATCAAATACCACCAAAAGAAAGCCATTTGTGGGAAAAAAGGACATCAATTTCATTTGGGTACAGTGTCACACAACTGTTGTCAAAGTAACGCAGTGCTGTATCGCAAAAAATGGCCTGGTCATAAAGGGGGGTAAACCTTCCAGAGCTGAAGTGGATAATTTTCAACCCTGCATTCACAGGGACAACTTTACAAGTGCAAAGAACAAAAAAAAAAGTGTTATAACATCATATACATAAACTCCTCTCAAATATTCATAACCGTGAACCTTTATGCAATACCCTATTCGGTATGTGAAATTAGCGTTTAACAAAGTTGATACTGCCTTAGTCATCTCCTAATGAACAAGTGGAAGCCAATATCCACACCCAGACTCTTAACTCTAACAACACAGCACCTCGCTGGGTTTAATGGACAATCAGCAAGTTACTAGAAAGCGGCTATTAGGAATCTGTAAAATGAGAGGCTGAACTCTAAATAATCCACGTCTTCCAGAATATTAGCCAAGGGGCAACATTTTAAAGCGGAGTACCACACTGTTTTTTATTAAAAGTCAGCAGCTACAAAAAGTGTAGCTGCTGACTTTTAATAAACAGTAACTTACCTGTCTCCCGGTCCAGCGACGGCTGCTCCCGAAGCCTCGCTCGTCTCCCTGCTCCTCCCGACGGCCCCGCCATTTCTAGTGTGGGCACCCAGCCCGGTTTCACGGCCGGGCACCCACTGCGCATGCGCGAGTCGCGCTGCGCATCCCTAGCGGCCAGGCAATCTTCTGGGACCTAAAGGTTCTAGTATTTATACACCATTGTTTGTGACGTGTCCTAGAAGATTGCCTGGAGGGAGGGGCCACCTAGGAGGAGAGGAGGAGTCGCCTAGGCGGCCCAGAGGCGGAAGAGGGACAGGAAGTCCCTCTGAAACCTGGGTAGACACTCTCTCTCTCCCCCCCCCCAAAAAAAAAATTACATGCCAAATATGGCATGTAAGGGGGTGAGGAGTGCTTAAAGCGGAAGTTCCATTTTTGGGTGGAACTCCGCTTTAAGTATCCACAAACACACACATATATTTATTTACTTACAACAAGGCTAATAGGAATTGTCTACTTAGCACTGTCAAAAAAAAAAAAAAAAAAAAAAAGTATCAGTTCAAGAGAGCATTCATGAAGAAACTTTAATAAGCAGGTAATCCTCAGACCTGGCTTCCACAGTTTCTGCCCCAACCTGTTGCTTGTGATTAGATTTTCAAACATCCCAGTGTCAGCAGTTTGTGGTGAGTCAGAGCTGAAATAATAAATGGTCCATTTTCCGTGCTTGTAGAGGAAATACATCATGGCTCATTGTGGATCAGTTGCAGACTGTTTTTACAGGAAAATGTAAAAATAACCAAGTCATTCTGCTTTGGTGCTTATATTTTTTGTTTAACAAAGACCCTGGTGAAACCAATTTCATACAGAAGAAATGTGTTTTCAGCATGGGCCTGAACAAAAACAATGAGCAGCAAACAAAAAACACAGAAAAAGTGGCATAAACAGCTTGAAAGAATAATAAGTGAGGCAAGGAGCATTCGATCGTGCCAAAAAAGAATTTAATTGATCAGCACAGCCGCACAAACAACTCCTGCCCATATTCAAAACTGGCCTTTTGGTACGAAAGAAAATCATAATAAATCTGGAAACAAATTGTATCAGTATTTCTGTTTTAGGCCACTTTCACACTGGGGGAGGTGGGGCGGTAGCGGTAAATCCCCCCTAGTTTCAGAGGGGATTTACTAATGTTATAGCGGCGACATGGCAGCAGGAGCGCAGCACATTTAACCCCCCACAAGGTATTAAAAAGTGCCAGCGCGCCTCGCTTTCGAGGCGGTGTGCAGCCGCTTCGGAAGGGCTGCCCATTGTTTTCAATGGGCAGGGACGATAGAGGAGCGGTGTATCACTGCTCACCGCACCAAAGATGCTGTAAGTAAAAAGGCTTCATTTTAATCAACTCGATTTAAAGTGGAGTTCCACTGTTTTTTTTAAGTTTATTAAAAGTCAGCAACTACAAAAAGTGTAGCTGCTGACTTTTAATAAGGAGGCACTCTGTCTCCCGCTCCAGCGATAAGGCCGGCACGAGCCTCGGATCTCTCCCCCTCCACAGCACCGGCATTGCTAGTGTGGTGTGGGCACCCAGCTGCGGCTTCACGGCCGGGAGCACACACACGAGCGGCGCTGCGCTTCGCGATTGGTCCCTAAGTCTTCTAGGAAGAGCAACGGTCATCTCTGTCCCACAGGTGCTCCTCCTCTGACCCACTGGTGACTCACCGACACTCCCATTCACCCTAATGGGACGGCTGGTGATGCGGCAGTGACACAAGAAGGTGAGAGATGTAGCAGCAGCAGGTGAGTGGATGCCCGCTAACAGGCACCGCCATGATGGACCGAAATGACAGGTGCTCTTTAAAACGCAAGGACTAAACTTTCGGTTCCGGCGCCTTCATGTGAGGAAGCACGAGACAGCTCCTCCGGGCAGCCTGCAGACAAATCCGCTTAAAAATCACGTTCGCGCTCACCTTCAACAAATCCACCGCCACCCCTCGCTGAGGAATCCCCCTGGGCATGGATCGCTTCATCCTCCACGGCCCCCAGCAGCCAGACCAGGGACCACTCCAGGATCCGGCCTCTGCAAAACCGCGGGAGTCCAGCATGGCGACGGCAACGCAGCTTCCCACGAACGCAGGTTCGGAAAATGCACCGTTCGTCCCATCCACGAACCTTCCCATGTCACAGAACGATCTCCTCTCCACGGCCGTTCCCACCCCGTCCGGCACCTTCGTTCCTCCGGCCACGATCGTTCCCACGCTAACGATCGCTGAGGATCAATACGCAGGGTTGGCACAGGCTGTAGCAGCCCTTATACCTCCGAACATAACCGCGGCAGTGGACAACGCAGTAGCAAACGGTATAGCCCAGCTGCGAAAGGAGCTCGGAGACCACTCAAAGCGCCTGAATGACCTGGAATCACGCATTCCGGATATGGATGATGAAATGCAAAGTACGAGATCTTTCGAACAACAAGCGCACAACAATATATATTGGAAAAGCTGGACGACTTAGAAAACCGTTCAAGGCGTAACAATCTAAGGATCGTGGGCCTCCCGGAGTCCTTTAACGCCGACTCACTGCAAGACCTCTGCTCCAAACGCATACCTACAGCGCTAGGAATCGTTCACCTCTGCGTGGTGGAAAGAGCCCACCGCCTTGGTTCTCCTTCCAACGACAGACGCACACCTCGACCCATCATCGTCCGCTATCTAAACTATATGGAAAAATCTATGATCTTGAGCTCTTTCCGCAACTCGAAATCGCTCCAGATAGATGGGCACAAGCTACTACTGTTTGCAGACTACTCTCAAGAGGTTTCACACCGCAGAAAAGCCCTCCAACCGATTTGCCAGACACTATCAGAAGGGAATCAAGTTCTCACTGGCATACCCTGCAACCCTCCGCTTCGCGGACCAACAAGGAGATCAAAAATCCTTCTCTCATCCGGAGGAGGCGCTACACTATATACAGGATTACCTCCACATCCCTATGGATACCGCGGAGGCCACCTCCTCCTCTCGCCTGCTAACGCCCAGAGATCAACGCAGTCCCAGGAAGGACCCTCCAAAACGCCAACGCCGCTCCAGGGCGGTGAACATGGAGTAACCCACTAGATTAACCAACTCAGAATAGGAAGTAGCCCTTCAATTTCCTTCTCTTCCAACTTCCCGGAAACTCATTTGCCGTCAAGACTTAATGCTCCCGGCCAGCGATCCTTTTAACTACCACCCAAAGAGACCCTGATCTGCCGCCACCCCGCCACGGGGACTACCTGGAAGTTTCCACATTACCGCTCCGGACCTAGGAACCCACGTCCCCTATCCTTCCCAGCCTCCGTTCTTCATCACAGTCTAAAACTCTTCCAGCCTTCCATCCAATCTTAACAAGACACCAACTTCACTTCACGACTACAAGCTGGACTATCACCCAATGGAGAGCTGAGAAAGAATCCTCCCGCCTCTACTAGTTCGGGACACTTTCCAAAGATGGCAACACAATCCCTTATTAGCGAGTGAACTCTCGGCTTCCCGGTAAGGCTGTCCATAGCTTATCGCACCCACATGGGGAAAAAAGAGAAGTGCTACCTTCCAGAACTCTCTCTAACCCTTCTCTCCCACCCGGCCCCCGTTGGGCCCTACCACCACCCAAGTCCGAGACGCCAGGCAGACCAGCGCTCACTCAGGAAAGACAGCCTCTCACTCCCTTACACCCTTCATCAACACTTACTATTGAGCTTTAACTCCCTGCGATACCTCTTCTCCTTCCATGCACCCATAATATGAAAGTAGTGTCATGGAACGTGAAGGGTTTGCGCTCACCCCAGAAGCGAATGGCAGTCCTTAGACATTTAAAACGCCTAAGGGCCGACATCGCAATATTACAAGAAACCCACTTAACACCTACAGACTTCCACCGCATGAAAAAATTATGGGTGGGCCAAGTTATAGGCTCCTCAGCAGCCAAAGATAGAGCCGGTGTACTAATACTCATACACAAATCACTTCCCTGTGAGATAATCTCCACATCCAAGAATGATGAAGGCCGAATCCTCATAGCCAACCTAAAAACACTCATGAATGGGCAATCTGCAATGTTTATGCCCCCAATAACCCCACTAATTTGTTCTTTCGACAACTAACGTCAACATTGGCACCCCACATTCATCTCCCCCTCCTGATAGGAGGCAACTTTAACCAAGCTCTGGACCCGTCAGAAGATAGATCTAACCCCGCCCCCCACACGCCAAACACCTAACGCTACCCCCTTAGCCAGCTTTGTTGAAGATTTGAACCTCATAGACCTTTGGAGAAGAGCCAATCCCACAGGCAGGGACTTTACTTTCTTCTCCCCCCCACACAATACTCTATCCAGGATCAATTACATCCTAACTAATTCGGAGCTAGCTGACCACACAGCTTACCCTACGATCCAAGCTATTGCGATATCGGATCATGCCCCTATCTCAATAGAGATTTGTGATTTAGGCCCCCAGACCGCCCAAAGGATATGGCGCTTCCCTTCCTATTTAGCACAAAATAAGTCTCTCTGCAGTTCACTTAAACGAACTTGGGAAGACTATTTATACAACAACCGAGAACACTCCTCAAACCCCTGCCTCCTATGGGAAGCAGGGAAAAAGGTACTCCGAGGCCACATTATTTCCTTTTCTGCTGCCCACAAAAAACAAGTCAAAAAGGAATATGCAGCAGCTAGCACTGCATTGAGAAAAGCCCAAACTCACTTGAACTTCGTAAACTCCCCTGAACACAGGGCGCAATGGTCAGCGGCCAAATCCCAATTCGACCTGTGGGCAGAGGAACAGGAAAAGCTGCACAAATCCATCTCAGACCTGAGATACCACAAATTTGGCAATAAACCCGGGAAATTGCTTGCTCGCCTCTGCAAGGGCACCTACACCCCCTCTCACATACCCGCACTCAAGAACACCAATGGGGAATTGATCTCGTCATCGGAGGGTATCAATTCCATCTTAGAGAAATACTACACAAACCTCTATAGACAAGACCCCATTGACGAACAACCAGCACAAAAATTCTTAGACCTAATCTCCCTTCCCCTCAGTGACCGATACACAATTAGACACTTAATGCCCAAATCACATTGGAGGAAGTCAATTTAGCGATTAAATCCCTTTCCCCAGGAAAAGCTCCTGGCCCAGACGGATTCACCCCAGAGTTCTACAAACTAAATGCGGACGCGCTAGCCCCTACCCTAACCAACGTATTCCAACACATATTAGAAGGCGCCCCTTACCTCCCGTCAGGATACCAAGCCCACATAAAATTGATTCCCAAGAAAGAAAGACCCTACAGAGCCAAGCTCATCCCGCCCGATCTCCTTACTAAATATAGACTCCAAGCTGCTTTCGAAGATCATGGCCAACAGATTGGCAACCATCATGCCAGACATCATACACCCGGTCCAAGCGGGCTTCACTCAGGGCCGCTCGGCGGTGTCCAACATTAGAAGGGTGCTTGCGGTGCTGGACCTCGCGGGGACCGGCCCAACCTCGGAAAACGCCATAATAACCCTCGATGCTGAAAAAGCATTCGACAATGTAAGTTTCCGTTGGTTGCGGCTGGTCCTCAAGAGGTTTGGCTTCGCGGGGCTCTTCCTGCATTTTATAGCCACCATGTACGCAAACCCCACAGCCCAAATCTCACATGGATCTATCTCGAATACCATCTCACTCTACAAGGGCACAAGGCAGGGCTGCCCCCTATCTCCCCTCTTATTTAATCTCGCCCTTGAACCCTTGTCTAGTCATCTCCGAAACCACCCTAAACTCAATGGGATTAAAATAGGTAACTCCGAAACCAGATTGGCGATGTTTGCAGACATATTGATATTCACCTCTAAACCCCAGCTAGACATCCCATGCATCCAACAAATCTTCACTCAATTCAGGGGATACTCAGGGCTCAAAATAAATTTTGCTAAAAGCGAAGTGCTCCCACTATATCAGGCCCACGCTCCCACTTGGTCGACTAACTCCCCATTCCAAATAGCCAAGACATACATCACATATTTGGGAATAAAAATAGGCAGAACCCCGCATTCCCTCTACCACCTCAATTTCCCTCCAATAATATCCAAAATTATCACCCAATTAGACACCTGGTCCAAACTACCCCTTTCCTTCTTTGGTCGATGCCACCTCTACAAGATGGTGTCCTTCCCTAAATTACTCTATCCACTACAAACCATCCCCTTGCTATTGAAACACCTAGACATACAGAAATTACACAAGGCCCTATCTAAATTCATCTGGCAGGGTCGTAAACCAAAAATTGCACTTCAAAAATTATTCCTCCCTAAACAAGAGGGAGGGACAAACTTACCAGACACACGACTTTACAACCTGTCTTGCCTCCTGAGATCTGGTCTGGACTGGATATCCAACAAGTCCCACTATGCAAACTTCGACCTAGAGTCTCAAATGGTCACTCCCTATGCCCTGGCAGCCCTGCTCCACTGTGAACCGAAATCCCTCCCGGTGGCATTAAGATACAACCTACTCATTAGAGATACTGCACTGGCCTGGAGGGAAATGAGAAGGAAGCTGGGAGTCCCATCGCAAGTTTCCAGACACCTCCCGATACTGGGTCACCCCCTCTTCTCCCAAGCCTCTCACCACCCGATCTTCACCTGTTGGGCTGCCAAGGGTCTAACCCACTTCTTCCAATTATATGACACTACAACGGGGTCACCTCTAGCTCTCCAAACAATTGTCGACAAATACAACATTCCCCCTCAACACCACCTCTACATCAGCCAAGCCCTCAGTTTCATCAACAGGATATCTCCCAACAAGAACAAACGCTTTGAACTCTCTCTCACAGATTCATTCATTGACCTAAAAGCCTTTAAAATTTCACACCTCTATAAACCACTGGCATCCTCTGCAGCTAAACCTTTAAAAGGCAACCTGCTTTCAACTTGGAATAAAGACCTCTCATCCCAAGAAGCGTCCCATCATATCATCAAGGGCTACAATATAACAAGATCATTTATCTCTAACGAGTTCTGGTGTGAGCAACAGTTCAAGATTATGCACCGCACCCACGTCCCTTATCGGAGGCAGGCCAGGGACCCCCTCCAACAGACCTGCCGTTGGTGCAACAAACACAAACCCTCACTGCTACACAAACTGTGGTCATGCCCTATCGTCACACAATTCTGGGATGCAGTGGAAAAACTAGCTGCAACGGTCACCGGCCTACACCCCCACCTACTCTTATTCGGCTCATATTACTCCCCGATGACACCCCTCCCACCTCACCAGCTGAGAACTTTACAATGCCGTCCAAAAAAACATTTCAAGAGTCGACCACTCCACCCTCCCCACAGTAGCCCCTCATTATACTCGGCTTATTCTCATCC